>CM024333.1:26789657-27058985 GCA_014170255.2 Drosophila triauraria | reverse complement strand
CACACGCTAAAATACACATTCACGGAATTTAATTTCCCACATCATATTGTTCTTCATATTTATACGGAAAAGTATTATACTCTTCGTGCAAACCAAAAATTTTATAAGAAGAAAAAAAGTTAATAAGCTAATGAAATAAAAATTAATAATAAATATTTTGATTTTCTTCGAGACTGAATACGGGCCGATCTTCCAAAACTAAACTGCAACGGCCACTCAAACAACTGATATCTGTATATATAGATGTCTAAGGCTTTTTAACTATAGCTCGCCTAGCTCTTGCGGTTGGACCTATCGACATGATTTTTAAAAGCCTTCGTTATTAGTTAAGGATGCATGCTGAGATAGGATTTTTGATCGGCCTACTAGAAAGTCCCGAAAATTCGCATTTTCATTACCTTTCATTCGTTAACTTCGATCGAGCATATAGAGTATAGCAGAAAATCAATGTATTAATTAGATGAAAAGGAGAAGAACTAAAAGGCAAGTAAAAAAAATTACATGAAACATTTTTCGGATTATGCGTGACTTGAACTCAAACTTATCCTGCAAAATAACTTAATCCCGGCACTCAGACCTCTAGGCTACACTCTATATTACGTAGTGAGCGGCGATTGTCACACTAAATAGCCTCAACATTTTGGCACTAAAATAAACTTTTGGTTGTTTCAGAGGACCAAAACTTGTCCTTCATTGAATTGTAAATTGTCTTTTAATCTTAGTTAGACCCTTGGGTACGAAGTATCTCACAGTCGAGTACACTTGACTGTAGCTCTCTTGCTTGCTTATTATTTATTTTTATACCTTTGCAGGGTATTTTAGTCTGAAGTTTGCAACGCAGTGCAGGAAGCATCGCCGACCCCTTAGAGTATATACATATATTCTTGATATTCAGGATCAATACACGAGTCGATCTAGCCATGTCCGTCTGTCCGTCTGTCCGTCTGTCCGCTTCTAGGCAAAGTCTCAGTTTTGAGCTATCAGATTGAAACTTTGCAAATAGTCTTCTTTCTATCCCCATTAGTATATATATCGTAAAGGCCGATATCAGACCACTATATCTTATAGCTTCTATAGGACCGATCGGGCCAATTTTGTTGTTCTTAAAGATATATTTTAGGTATGTCAATTTAAAATTTCTGAAATTTATCTGCAAGGGTATGTAACGTTAGCTTCCTTTTTGTTTTAATTTTTTTTGTATTATTACTTATTTTTCTTTTTTCTAAGTGCATCTGAATAGGCTTATCTCTTCCTGGCAGCTATGAGCGGAAACGGGTTGAAGAGCGGTGGAAAATGCGGCGTGCCGGGATGAAGGGAGACTCTGTGTATGGGCAGCGAGTGCAGTGTAATGGGCATCGAAATCGCTTTGTTAAGTACTTGTAATTATTTCTCATTCGATATTAATGCGCCCCGAAAGCCGGCTGCGCTTTCCGTTCCCTTTCGATTTTCCTGGCTTTTCCCCGCTCCCTCGCGCCTTTGTCCGCGCATTTACTAAGCGGGGCGAGCGTTTAATTGAGGTTTATGCGCGCGCTAAGTGCGGCCTCCAAACTTTTCAAGAGCGGTGGCAGCGGGCGGAAATGTGGAGCGGACAAAAGTCCTGTGAAAAGTGGCTTAAAGTAATTTAATTATGACAATTGGATTAGCGGCGGAGGCCGCAGCTGCAACGCCGCTTTGTGCATATTTTTTTCAAAATAATATGTTAAATATATATTTTGAATTGCATGTACATGTGCAACTGCAAGTGCATGCTGGTGGTGTGACCTCTATGCAGCTGACATTAAAAACAATTTTAATGCATTTTAATAGCATGGAAGTGGAAGTGGAAGCAGCATCGGCGCCGTCGTCAGTTGTTGTCTCTTAATTTATGGCATTTTAAATGCAATTTACTGCCTCTGCAGGCAGTACTCAGGACTCTGGCCCTGAGCCCTGAGATGGAAGCTCCGATCCGAGAGTGTGCGGCCTGGCATGGCGTGTCCTGTAGCCGGAATCCCAGAAACTATTACGGCCCTTCCGCCACACCAAAACTTCAGCAATCAGAGAGGCTTCCCCGAAAACTCGGACGCCTCTGCAGTGCCATTCCCAGTTCCACTCCCAACTCCAACTCCAGCTCCAGCCCCAAGTCCCGGACATGTTTATTGTATCTTGGGCCTTTGTTTGTTTGCCGCTCTGCCACTCACCGGCCGGGCTCGGGCTCATCCTCATCCCGGCCGGCATCCTTGTGTACTCGGCTTCCCAGTTGCCAGTTTGTTTGTCCGCCTACTCCTTCGTCCCTCCCTTGGGTCCCTGGTGCCAGCTCTGGCTTACTTTAATTGTTAATTTGGCTTATGGCTTCTTCATTGTCGTCGCCCGTCTTGACCACAAATCATATTCTGCCCCAGGGGACTGGCTACGGCGACTACGGGAGGACTCACTTAAGGTTTTCCCTTCGCTGGCGCAGTCGTTTTGCGGCTTTCCTTCGTCCTGTGAGGGGCTGGGACTGCTACTGGGACTGGGCAAATGTAATCAAAACCAAATTGCTGAAATTATTATTTAATTAATACGGGGCCAGCTGTGATTTGCCTTGCGATGATAGACTGCGGCGCCATATGGTCCTGGCCGGACTAAAGGCACTTTCGGGGGCATTAATTGCAGGAAACAAGGATGTTCGGCTACCAGGCGGTATTGAACGGTTTTCAATTTCAGTTTATCCTTGGATGCCTAGGCTACCTCAGGCCTTGGATTAGGATTGATACAAGCATGTTCTCATTAGAAAATGCAATTAAATAGTTCTTGGATTATTTTACAGCCTTTGAACTATCCAAAATAGTAAGAAACTACTTGGCAACTTAAGCTTAATAATGAAGAGCAACCTCATTTAATTCTGCTTAATTCTAATCTCCAATCTTCCTGCATTAACGAGCCATCAAACGAACAATTTATGTACAAGTTAACCCAGAAATAGTTGCCGAAAATCCTTCTCCATGTCGCAGGCTAAGCCTTTCTCTGTCATAAAGCTCAAAAGTTGGGAGAATTTTGCAGGCTCAGTCGAAAACTTGGCTCATTAAACGCTTGTGTAAACAAGTTAATAGATTGATAGCTGGCAAAGTAATAAACGTCATGTGATACACACAAGTGTGTATGTATTTAGGACTAGTTTTCGTTTTTTAAAACTAAAGAGCCCACTTCGAGTCGAGAGCCTAAACCCACCGTTAGCTCTTTGTTTAATAATAATTGCTGGCTTTACATTAATAAATAAAAATAAAAAACAGTTGAATTAAATGAACTTTAATGGAGCATAGCCTCGCATTCTTTTCACACCATCAGCTATTCGTTAATAAATTCTATTCATTTAATATTTGTGGCAGCTGTTGAAATTCCATGTGTTTAAATGCATCACCGTTGCATTTTTCGCCCAATTAAGGAAACATATCCCTAACTGTGCTGCACAATTACAATTAATTTGGCCAATTACTCATATTCGAGCCACACAGGTGAATAATTCCATTCAAATTCGCATTTTGGGCCACAAAATGGAACTGAAAATTCTTTAAATCAGCTTAATGAGTTTGGGAGGTATTATTTATTACTAAAAGGTGGCTACATGATTTTTAAATATTGAATTCAGCTTTCTAATGGTGCTTAAATGATTTTACATTTCAATAATAAACACAATGCAGAAAAGATAAAAACTACGCTGCGTATGCGTAGTGCAGGTGAAGCATTACGTGAGGTATAATTCATAAACCAAATATTAAATTCAGGCTTTTATTAAGATGCTATCACAGACCACGTTCCAGGTGCTGAAAAAATATTACGTTTTAATAATTAACATATATAATTTTAATTCAGAAAATATAAAAACTACGCTGCATTACGCATAGCAGGGGAAGCATTACGTGAGGTATAATCCGAAAACAAAACTATGAACATAGAAATATAGAGCACAACTAAGCCACAAGTGGGGACCAAAAACACCAATTTGTTGGGAAAACATTTCCCATTTTATCCTTGCTTTTCAAGGACTTCTTGCTGCCAATATGAGAAAGGCAGCTTCCTTACTACTATAAAACTTACCCTGAAGATAGATATATTTGGCATTCAGTGCATCCTCTGGCTGCCTCCCTTCCGCTCGGCATAATTTGTTTAGGATTCCGCGTGACCTTTCGGGCGACCCTCAGGTGTGTGTCAGCTGCCGGCCTTCAAGGAGGGAGGGGTGAGGTGGAAAATGCTGGAAAGTGAGGAAGACAAATAGAGAGAAGGGCCGCGGGGGCGAAGACTGCCAACGCGGCAATAACTCAATGGCTAAATCAATTGACGCTCTCGGCCACTCTGGCAGCCCGTTGAGAGTGCAGTTTATACACAGTCATGGCCGACATCCTCGACAGCAGGATTCACATCCCCGCCTCCGCCTCCGAAAAGTTGCTCGGCCAGCTGCCGTTGTTCCTGCCAATCCTTGAGTCCTCCTTCGCCTCCTCCTCGACGGCTTCAAAACAAAAGTCAAATTGAATTACTTTTGCAACATGGCAGCGACGCCGACGCCGAGGAGGAGGCAGCAGCCAGCAGCCACTCATTGTTGTTCGCAGCCAGTTGTTGTTGCCGCCTGCCATTATCCTTGTAGTGTTTCCGTACAACAGTGGCAACAGCACCTGGCCAACATGGCCAGGATTGGGACTGCCAAGTGGAGTGCGCCACCAGTCCCCGTCCAGCCAAGTGAAAAGCCATTGAAAGAGATGAGAGTCCTTGCCAGGGCGGAGGGAGGACCTGGTGGACGGCGGATTGGCCAGCACTTGGCCAGCTATCTCCGAGAGGCTGCACTGCATCCGAGCAGCTGAGCATCCGAGCAATGTGGCCGCAGGCACACTGAGCAAAAAGGAGTCCCGATTAGCAATCATATTCCCTGGATAAGCCCACCTTTCCCAGAGGACCTGCCACATTTTCCGCATCCAGAACTAATTGAAAATTGTTCGCAGTGTGCCGTGAAGAGCGGCGACCATAAAGAAGGGAATTTTTACGCTTTGTAAGCAAAGTGTGCGAACTTCCGCAGGAACTGGAACAGGAGATGCACAGGAATGTGTGTGGGGACTAGGTACTCCAAGGGGCTGGTGGTCTCTGGGACTGGGGAGCCAGAGGCAGGACGAAGCTTTTAAACGCCGCCGCACAATGGCAGCGGACGGAGCGGCGCAAACATTTCGCTGCATAAGTTTCCCGAGGAGCGGCTCTGCTGCCTGCCCTTTGGTCCTGGTCCTGGTCCTCATCCTGCTCTATTCTCCTCTCTATGCTCGCCTCCAACTTTTCCCATCGCCCTGTTGCCCAGGCTTTGTCTGCCGCCGTACAATGCAAGTTAATTCAGCTTCCAACTTGGGCAACAGCTGCTCCTTCCTCCTGCCTCCTTTCTGTGGCAACAACTTGTTGGCGTTGTTTCTGTCAATCAGCGCCCCGCCGCCGCTTAAGCTGCATTGTTTGGGGCAAGAACACAAAACAACACAAAAGTAAAAAATAAGGGAAGAAGAGGAAAACATAATCTAAATTTTGTAATTGTCCCAGGAAAAGGACCTCGTTGCCCCGGGCCGCGAGCGGAGAGCAGCGAGCAGCGAGGAAGTTGTCATCGCGATGAGACAGGAATGAATTCGGCTTCTGTCCGGGCTCAGAGATCCTGGCCCCGACCAGCAGCCATCCCTCAACATGGCTCGTCTGTCGTCTGTTATCCCGTCTAATACAATATCTTCCACTCAATTGAGTGCCTGCGCCCAGCTCCAGCTCCTTTTATCCTGCAGCTCTCAAGCTCTTAATTCGCGGCCTTCCTGCATATTGTGCTCTTCCAATGCGGACTTCAAACGGTTATCCCTGCATTCCAACTCTCCTTTTTTCGGTGCTCTGCTCTAGTTTATTCTCCAGTTTGTTTGCCAGTTAAGACCACGAACTGGTGAGTTTTGATCAGAATTCAATAGCAAATCCCAATTTCCAAATCATTGAGCTCGCTTCTGATCGTTTGCGGGGTATTTTCGCCTCCAAGGTGCTGCATTCCGTGAGGTTGAGCTTGAGTTACTGGGTATTCTGAGTATTCTATATAAAAATTTAGATGGGTTCATTTTTGACTTGATGGAATCATGGTTTTCTGAGACCTAACAGCAAAGGAAGCTATGTCTGGGTGCTGCATTCCGTGAGGTTGAGCTTGAATAAATGAGTATTATGGGTATTCTTTATAAGAATTTAGTAGTTCTTCTTTGACCTAATGGATTCATGGATTTCTGAGACCTTACGGCAATGGAAGCAATGTCTCGGTGATGCATTCTGTGAGTTTGAGCTTCACTAAATGGGCTTCTGGGTATTCTATATAATAATTTAGATGAGTTCTTCTTAGACTTAAGGGATTCATGGATTTCTGAGACCTTTTGTGACTAGTGTACTAATTTATAAGGATAACCTTGTAGCACTGGGAAAATAGATAAAATAAAATAAATAAATTAAATAAATAACAGCAAAGGAAGCTATATCTGGGTAATGCATTCCATGAGGTTGTGCTTGAGTTAATGGGTATTTTGGGTGTTCTATATAAGAATTTAGACGGATTCATTTTTGACTTAATGGATTCACGGTTTTCTGAGGCCTTACGGCAATGGAAGCTATGTCTAGGTGCTGCATTCCGTGAGGTTGGGGTTGAGTAAGTGGGTATTCTGAGTATTATATATGAGAACTTAGATAAGTTCTTCTTTGACTGAGTGGATTCATGGTTTTCTGAGACCTTACAGCAATGGAAGCTATGTCTAGGTGCTGCATTCCGTGAGGTTGAGCTTCAGTAAATGGGTTTCTGAGTATTCTTTATAAGAATTTAGACGGGTTAATTTTTGACTTAATGAAGTCCTTACAGCAGTGGAAGCTATATCTGGATGCTGCATTCCGTGAGTTTGAGCTTGAGTATGTGGGTATTCTGGGTATTCTTCATAAGAATTCTGGGTATTCTATATAATAATTTAGATTAGTTTTCCCTTGACTGAATTTATTCATGGAATGGATTCATTTCTGAGTCCTTACAGCATCTGGGTGCTGCATTCCGTGAAGTTGAGCTTGGGTAAATGGGTTTTCTGGGTATTCTACATAGGAATTTAGAGCAGTTTATGGATTTCTGAGACCTTACAGACCATGGGGTTGGGGCTGAGTAAATGGGTATTCCAGGAAAATGGGGCCTCGTTCATGAGCATCTGAGATGTTATAGAAGGAAAACCTATGCAATCAAAGTCCTCATCCAGACAAAGATTAGGAATACATTGCAGGACTGAACGAAGAGCATCAGGTCTGCTCTTCATCCCCGTTCAAGGCTGCCTCCTGCGTGGGGATCTAGAAATTGGGTCAGGGCATGGACCAGTCGGCAACTGGGTCGCTGAAATAAATAATGAATATTGTTGCCAACAGCAGAGCAGCAGAGCAGGGCAGGGCAGGCTAAACAAAGGCGGGAGCAACTCGACTCGAGTTGCAACACGCGCGCTAAGCGGCTGCATTAAAGGCCACTCGAACACACAGCAAGGCGCTGAGTAAGGGCGTCTGTGAGGGTGAGGGGTGACTGCTGACTGCAGCAGGAGTTTGGCGAAACAAAATATATATAAAACAATGCCCGAACGGCAACAAGAGACCCAACACCACACACACTTTGCCCCTCCTGTAGGCTCGCTAAATCGAAATGCTGGCTGCTGGCTGGCAAAAATCTAGAGCTGTGTGGGTTTTTTCCAGGCTGGAAGCCAGGCAGGCAAAAGCTGGCAACAAATGATGAAATGCTAAAAGCATGAAACTGCAACACACACCAATGCAGGACCAATGGAGGAGTGGTGGTGGTGCGGGTAGGAGGTTCGCCTGAAGTGGGCGCTTGATTACACTGAAATGCACTCAAAGTGGCGAACGAAGCGATGCCGCCGCCAGCGAATGCAATCGAACAAGCAACAACAGCCCACACACACACACACACAGTCGCACACATACACAGCCTACACACACACACCCACACACACTGAGAACAGCCCAAAGCCTCGCCAAAAGTTCCACAAATTACATTTAAGTGACGCAAAAGTTAAGTGAAACTCATTGCGAAAATCGCGGCTAGATGCAATGTGGCATGACCGAGTGCGCGGGTTGGATGATGATTTCTGCGGGGCAAAGGGGCAAGGACTGGGGCTGGGACTGGGGCTGGGGCTAAGTGCTTGGCATGCCCCGAAAGTAGGCTCTTGAACTATTTCTGTGTTCTCGCCCACTCACATACGCATCCGTGGTTGTTTATGGCCCATGGATGCTTCTGACAGCTCGATGGCGGTCATACAGTGAGGGTAAAATGCCGATACAGCTACAGATACAGATGTGGATAAACATACAGATACAGATATAGAAGGGGAACTATTCACGGCAGACACTAAGAAAAGATCAAAACATTCCGCATTAAAAGGGAATAAGAGTTGCGTGAACTTAATGGATTTCTGCATGATGTTTAGGATTTAATTAAAATGCTGAGTCTGTTTGTTTAAACACTCAAATTATTATTTTCAAATGAGTTTATTGCATTCTTTCCTGACAAATAAAAGCAGAGTTTAATTAAGACAGCAGATCCCAGCGATGCCGCATTCCGTGCGGTTAAGCCTGAGTTAATAGAGCTTTTAGGAGCCTGAATAAATGAATTCCTAAACTGAATGCCAACTTCATTTAAAGCCAAACAAGAGAATGGTTTATTCGAGTTACCACCGATGTCGTCTTGCTTTAATACCGTTGATAACTGCTGCCTTGTCTATCAGCTGTAGGAATGCAGGAGTGGCGGCATGGAGCTGTCCTGATCCATCTATCCATCACTGCCACTTGGCAGAGACATAGACGTCGCCTCTGGTTTTGCCTGGCTTCTCACTTGTGTTTTGCCTCATTTGCCACATGGTTTCGCTCGGGCTCAAGCTCGAGTTCGGTTTCGGGCTTCTGGGCACTCCTCGGAGAGTTGTATGTATTCCCAACTCGCATTGGGTTATTCCTTGGCTTGCACTAATGATGCATTCTCACTTGCAACACTGCAACACTGCAACACTGCAACATAGCAGCAGCAGCAGCAACTGCAGCACAACTAAGCCACAACAACGGCAGCCGCAGTTTTGAGACTGACTCTCGTGTTTTATCCTGCGCCCCAGTTCACTCGAGTAAAACGCAATCCTGCCCGCCCCAGGCATGCACATGCCCTCCAGGAAGAGCTCCTGGCCTGCAGCTTTCAGCTTTCAGCTTTCAACACTCGTGGGAGCAGCCACCAGCCAACCAGGCCACCAAGCTATCCAGGCATTCAGCCATATGTGCCATGTGCAGCTGCATCTCCCTTGGAATCTCCCTCGTTCTCTGACTCTCTCTGCAAATTACCAAATGTCCTCGGTTATACCCTGAATAGGATTACCACCGAACAGTGGGTAGCCCAGCCATTGAGTCTCGATGAGTCCAGTAAGGCCTTGATTAATTCTTCATGTCTTTCCAGCTTTTGCATTTTAATACTTGTTGGTAGTTGAGGAAAGGCAGGAAAAGAAAGGCAGAAGAATTTTAAGGAAAAATGGTCTCAAAATGAGAAAATATGTGCTCAAATAATGACCAAGTCCGTTTGCTCTTGCTTTGAGACGATTTTCACTCGGTTTGAGTAGAAGTTCTCATATTGAGAATTTTCTTACCTTTTGAGGATATTTATGCTCAACGAAAGTACAAAATATACTTAATTTATGAAGGAATCGTTCTCGATTTATTGAAACTGAGAGAATTTTCAAGGAAAAATGGTCTCAAAGTAAAAAATATGTAATTAAATAATGATAAAGTCCATTTGTTCTTACTTTGATTTTTACTCGGTTTGAGTAGAAATACTCATATTGAGAATTTTATTACATTTTGAGGACTTTTATGCTCAACGAAAGTACAAAATATACTTAATTTAAGAACGAATCACTCTCAATTTATTGAAACTGAGAGAATTTTAAGAAAAATTGTCTCCAAATAAGAAAATATGTACTCAGATTATGACCAAGTCATTTGTTCTTACTTTGAGACGATTTTTACTCGGGTTGAGTAGAAATACTCATATTAATTTTATTACATTTTGAGGACTTTTATGCTCTACGAAAGTACAAAATATACTTAATTTAAGAACGAATCACTCTCAATTTATTGAAAATGAGTACAAAACGTTCTTACAATTGAGAGGATCAGGCACTTAACTATAGTTAAGTGACTTCTGCCTTTATCAAGGCATTAAACTAAAGCTTTATCTTAGTTTACACTAAACTAGAAATATTAAGAATACCACTTATTATGGTGCCGCATTCCGTGAGGCTAAGCATGTATGACTTTCTTCACATGAAGAACGAAATTAATTGAGCAAAATCTATCCACGTTTATTATTAGTTATTAATTCCAAATTATTTCGTTTGATTCCCCGAAAGAGCATTGAACACTTCGTTGCTACTGTGAAATTTGGAAAATTGCCATTTTCCCCTGCTGATGCGACAGGAAGTGAAGTTCGCTTAGTTGTCGCTCGCTTGATGTTTGTAGATTTAAGCAAGAAAAATCGACTTACAACCGAAAGTGACTGAAAAGAGGGGAGTGCAGGAACAGCACAAGAACAGCAGCCTGCAAAAGGACTTCCCCTTTTCTCGGTTTTTCGATTTTTCGGTCCGGTTAATTGAGCTTCCTTGTATGCAGGCAGGGATATTGCTTTCGGGCTTCCCCTCATCCCTGAGCACTTCTCCGGGCACTTTGTGGGGCAATGTTGTGATGGGGCAGGCGCTCGATAAACACGTTGCGCAAAGAAATCGTTGCATAAATTAAGCCTTAATATCCTGACCTCATCGATGCCACGATGCCAGCGTTGCCTGTGCAAACGGCGAAAGCGGGGCCACTCCCTACTCCTGTCCTGTCCTGCCGAAGTCCAACTCCTAATCGGGAATCCTTCAATTTTTCAACTCCGACAAATGAATATTTAAGGCCAAGAAGACGACCAGCGGTGGTCAGTGCCAAGTGCCAAGTGCCAATTGCCAAGTGAAAGATTTACGAGCTGCCCAGCGGCTGGACTTTCTTCTCTACTCTCCTTTCTTCTAGCCTTTTGCTTTCTTTTCTCTGCTTTCTTTTTTGGCCAAAGCCAGACAACCTTGGCAAATTGACTTTTGCCTTTGGCCTGGATTTAACTGCGTAAGCGTTTCGTTCGTCGTTCGTAGCGGGGCGGTACACTGGGAAAAACAATGACCTCGGGCAGGTCACGTCTTCCTCCTACCCACACTTTGTGGAGCTTACTTAAATATTTCCTACTTTCATTTCTGACCAACCCCGTTGAATTTGATATTTATTTGAAGCTGAACAAAAGGAAATCCCTTTCCCAAATTAAATCAATTATACGTCCAGTAAGAGCTCTTTTAAATGGGGAAATCCTTTATTATTGGCCTGGTCAGCAATTCTGCCTTTCCATTTATTTGCCATTGAAGTGCTCATGTTTTCCGTTCTGTTTCGTTGTTGCCACAATTTTCATTTCAATTATTCTTGCCATTTTTCCACAACAAATAATGGCTCTTCGGTAAATTCGAATAATAAAAGCCAGAAAGGCTGTGGAAAGGTATCACCCGCTAAGGCAGCTAAGGCAGCAGCAGGGCCTAATCAATAACCAATGCAACACTTTGCTGGCAAGGCCAAGCTATTTTAGCCGTTGCCCTGCGAACGGTTGCCAAGCCGGAGGCTCGGCAGGACGGGGCTTCCCGAACTAAGCCGGGCAATAAATTAACAGCCTGCTGGCGGCGGCGGCGGTGGGGATTGGGGAAAATTCGGATTTGTGGAGGAGCGAAAAACGGGAAAACCAAACTAAATTAAAAGCCAAGGGCCTTGGCCGCCGTTATCAACAGTTATCATGGAAATGCTCTAGCAGGCTGTGATTTCTAAAAACACAAGATGACACAAAGAATAAATCAAAGATCCACTTCCGGGAAATGGCGACAGCAGGCCTTGGATATAGAGGGAGAGCTGGGGCAAAGCCAAAGCAAATTGTTTATTGTTTCATAATGGAAGCCAAGAGGCGTCCTGACCTCCTCTCGAGGAGGAGGAGCATAGTGGCCGGCGGCCAGGGAGAGAGAGAGAGCTGTGAGCTTAAATTCAGAAGTTTTAAAATAGGAGTTTCGATCGAATAAAGACTTTGACAGACTTACACAGACTTCGCTGGACTTTCTGAAGGTTGCTTAAAAATATTTATTTATTTATGTAAAGCTAACAATTAGTGTTAAGCAAAGAGCTAACGGTGGGTTTAGAGCCATAGCATATTTAACAAGTGGAAAGCTACAGTCGAGTGTGACCGACTGTGAGATACCCGGTACCCAAAGCATTCTGGGTGAAATTGAATAGCACATGAACATGGAAAAACGCAAATGTTGACAAATGAAGAAAAATATTGCTAGTAACATGTTGAGCAACACTCAAAAGAGACAAATGTTGCTAGGAACATGTCTCTCTCAGAAACTTTATTGTTTAATAACTTCTATGTTTTTCATCCGATTTTACTCAAATTTTCAGAACACGTCCGCCTACTTACCTACTTATTAAGTCTATTTATTTACTTGAAGCCGAAAATCACGCCTATAGCTTATATACCGTTTTTATGATTTTCGGGGCGGAAGTGGGCATGGCCAAATTTTAAAACAAACTTGATCTGCGTGCAACAGATTCCAATGTTGTCACCAAATTTGGAAACTCTAGCTCTTATAGTCTCTGAGATCTGTTGTTTCACACGGACAGACAGACGGACAGACGGACGGACGGACATGCCTAGATCGACTCGGCTAGTGACGCTGATCAAGAATATATATACTTTATAGGGTCGGAGATTTCTCCTTCTGCCTGTTACATACATTCTCGGTTGGCACTAACTTTTAATACCCTTGTACCCTATGGGTACCGGGTAGATAATGCTTGCATATTGCAATGCAAATGTTGCCGTTGGTCTTGGTTGTAACTGTTTTACTACCCGGCAAGTTGGGAGTACTTGCATTGATTATATTTCAGAACAAAAATACTTTCATTGTTGCTTTATTAATATAATGTACTTTCTGGGGTAAATAGGCCTTTATTTGTACGAGATTCATCAAAGGAATACCGGACCTGAGAGTTAAAACTCTGCGTTCCTTCGAGAACTTTCGAGAAGAGCCTCTCAGTAAGACCGGGACTGTACTCAATTTTGCTGATTATCCGCAGGAGGAGGTGGCTCCGCTTATTCTCTGCCAGGAACTTTGTTTGTTAATTGCCTAAACGCAAATAAATTCCAGCGAAAAAAGGAAAAGAAATGCAAAGCAAAAGCATTGTCTCTCTGTCTCGCGGCCACGTGTGGCTCAGCTCCTGGCTGCCGTAGCCGTAGCCTGGGGCTGCCCCATCAATTGCTGTCTAAGCAGCTGCTCAAATCCTGGCGGAAGATGAACAGGAGCAGGAGCAGGGCGAAGGGGCTGAGCAGAAACAAAACTTCATTAAGCAATGTTCAACAATAACATTCATTCTCGTTCTCGCACACACACGCGCCGGGAGATTTATATAGGTAAGCGCTTTACACCTGTGGCGCTTCGCCTGGCTTCCTTTTTTAGGCCCCTGCCCCGGAACATGCATCAAATGGTTGAATAAAACTGCTGAGCCAGACCCCAGACTCCACAGAGAGTGAGGGTGCGTGCAAACAAGCTGAAAATTCATTAAACTCGAGCAATAAATTCTTTTAATTGTTTTCCCAGCCGAAAGCTTTCCCCACCTTATTTCATTATATTATTTGAGCGGATCTCTTATCTTTTGTTTAACAACAAACGTACCCTGGAGCTCTTTTTAATGTTCTACGTGATATGTTTGGCATGTCTTTGACGTGGTCGTCGCACCTGAGGCCTGAGTACTCCGTCATTGATTCTTTCCATTTACCCAAAGAAGATCGAGAGCCGCGCCTCATTAGCGGGCACACCGGGTACAGTCCGGGGCCAGAAACTTTGACAGTTGCATCATTAATACTTCTCTGAGGAGGTCTGGGGTCCCCCTCTAGTGGGTGTAATGAACCGACAGCCTTGTCAAGAACTCAACTAATGGATTTCCTCCCTCTCTCTGTTTCTTTCTTTCTTGCAGGTGTCTACGGCATCGACTTGTTTCATGTTGTAATTCGAGGACTTTCGGTAAGTGTAAGCAACCCCAACAACAGGAAAAAATAAAGGAAAAGATAAACAACTAGCGACAGGAATGAAATTGGGGAAAAAGTATTTGGTTTTGGTTTTCCTTCCTGGGAAGAAGAAAGGAGAAACTTCGGTAGCAGAACGGAAGGATAATGCCGAGATTGTCCTGCAACGGCAACTGCAACTGCAGCGCCAAGTTTCGATTTGGTTTTGGGGTCAGTCCAAGGCAAGGAAAGTGGATGCACAGCAGCGAAGGTTACAGTTCGAGTTGAGCCACACAAATCTCCCAGAGAGCAGCTCCCAGCTCCTTGGCCAGCTCCTGCCAGCTGGAGGAGATTAGCGGACAATGTTTTGAGATAAGGCGAGCAAAGTTTGTGCAGCTTCCAGTGAATGGGAATTAAACCTGGCACTCGAAAAGTCAGTCTCCGTCTCAGTCCCATTCCACTGGAGGTGGGAATTTAAATGCAGAGAGAATAAAGGACGACTAATGGTAGTCCTTGGATTGCGTTTCCATGTTCCTTTGCAAACTGGCAAATAGTAGAACCTAATCGGCTTCCGGACTGGAGATCTGTTTGAGACTTGCAGCCATTTTGGAATGTGTACTGCATCCCTTTGGATTTTGGGTAATAAGATATATCAAATCGGTATGCCTTTGTGCTGCTGTCGCTCAAAAGGCTGTGTACTCTGTACACCTGCCACACCTGCATCTGCTTCTGGATCAAAAGTCAGTTCATTTTAATTAAGAAGCCTGCTTCTGTGAATCAAAACAAAGCCACAACATCATTAAGGACATCCTCCCTTCCCCAGCCACAGTGCACTTTAAAGGCGTAAATATCCCTGTAATTGGAGAGTCCTGGCATCGAACTTACACTGATTAAAGTGCTCCTCCAGTGTGTGTGCTCGAGAATTAGCCAGGAGGTCTTAATCAGGCGCCTTAGTCCCTCTCTCAGAAGGCCTGCACCTGATCGGACTTAAGTCCTTGCCAATTTATTAAACTTATTGTGCAATGGCAGGGCCAGCAGATGACAAGGCCTTGGGCACTGCCCGGCTGCACTTCCGGCTGTCGTCCTTGCGGCAACGTTTGACATTTCGCAGAGGCACAGTCCTCCTCGGATTGCGTCCCTACCCTCGCTCACTCGTTCGCTCCAGTGGTCTTCTGTGGCAGCCACATCCTCCTCCCAGGCAGCCCCATGCAACCCTTGCACGACTCCATCTCCGGCTTGGGCTCCCTGCTCCTTGTCGCTGTTCATTTCAGGAAATGCATTTCGTCAGCGTTGAATGAAAACGAAATTGCCAATTTCAATGAGGATAAGGAGAGAGCGGGAGCGGGAACCAATCTGCGAGGTTCAGGCTCAATCAGTCAGTCACTGGTCTGTGATTTTTCTCCCTTCCCTTTTTTTTCTGGCCCGGAATCGCGTCAGCTAATGTGATTTGCACGGATGCGAAACCAACACTGCCACAGCGGAGAACAAGCTGGAGAAGTGGGCGGCACTCGAGGGAGATCTGGGATAAGCGTGTACGAGTGACCCATTTCCCTCAGACTCAAGCTCAAGCCATACAAATCGCTGGCAAGATTTATTTACTTCACTCTGAACCCTGGCTCTCATTTGAGTTGCAGCATTTAAGGGCTAATCGGGACCCCGTTAAAAAGAGCTCTCCCAGACCGCACAATTCGCAATTCGCGGAGAACCCTCGACAGGACTGAAATAATGCCCTCGCATTGAGAATCATCCAGCGAATTGCGCAAATTTCCCGCACAAAAGCTTTGATTGGCTTGCACAGGGGAAGTCCCCAGGTTCGCAGGTTCCAGCTGCAAGCTGCAGGGGAAACCCAGTTATGAGAGAGCTGCGTAAATCAACTGCGAGCTCAAGCGAATGAAAGTCAAACAAAGAAACGGGTCCTTACTTAGGACTTAGGGGAGGTTACCCCCATACCTTTACCCCAAAGTCTATTGGCAGTCCAAACAAAAGCGCTGCAGAATTATGTCAATGGCATCGTTGTCATGGTCGCAGCGCCTTTACCTTCAGAGTTTCCTTTCGCCAGCGTTTATCCTCCTCCTGCTAGAAGCTTTGCCACCTTCTCCAGCTGCTTCTGCTCCTCCTCCGCCCCGATGCCATTAGCCATTAACGCCACACTCCAGTCGAAGAAGCCTCAAACCCCAGACCCCGCGAGATGCGTTCCTCGTTCGCCTATCAAAACCCGAAATTGAATACAAAATCTCATCAAAATCGATTAGAGCTGGAAGGATGGCAAGGCAGCACGCCGTGCCACAGGAATTGTGTTAATAATCGAGCTCCAGGAACGCAGGAGCCACTTACTCCTCCGGCACCTGCTTCTTGCTGCTTGATACTTGCTAGTTGCTAGTTGCTAGTGGCTGCTCCTCTTAGCCAGGCAAGTGGATTGAATAAATAACATTGGCAAATGCAATTTGCGAAATTAAAACCGAAAGTAGTGAAAACTTTGCAGCTCCCAGTTCCCAGCTCTTAGCTCCCCGAAAACTCTCTTTGGGCCATTGTCAGTCGCCTTATCAGTGACAGCAATCATTTCTGCGGCTTGGAAAACTTTCTCCTAACGACGCCAAGCGATGAAAATGATGATGATGATGATGAGGATGGGGGTTGGGCATGCGGACTGCGGACTGGGGTTGGCCAAAGGGGATGAAAGGCTCTGGCCTGGGCAGAAGCTGATTGCGGGCTCGAACCACATCGAATTGGAAAGCAAAGTGTTCATTTGTAAAATTAATAAAATAGTTTTGCTTCCTTCCACTCGCCTGCTCCTGGTCCTGCTGGGTCCTGCGGCTTTGTCTCGTCCTTGGAGCTTAATGAATATGGATGAAAGTGCCGCCAAGTTCCGGCGGCCGCATTAAGTGACACAACGATGGCCACGACGGCTATGGGCCTCTTCGGCTGCCATCGATTGAGGGACATCCGAGTTTGCTCAAGTTTACCTCAAGCTCTCACCCCTCCACCTTTGTACTTTTGTTTAATTTTGCGGTTGCTTGGAATTAATAACGGTATAAATTCGATAAAGGGTCACATGTTTTATTTAAATCTTAGAAGAACCATAGATATCAATCGATAGACCATGGGTTATTACGTTATTGCGACTTAGTGCCATCGGAAAATGTATTTAAGAGGCAAAATCAGGTATCCTGAACTTCAAAGAGAATATAATATCCTTTATCTTGTCCGTTTGTCCGCTTTTCTGTATGAATCAGTGTATCTCAGAGACTATAAGAGCTGCGCTACGAAATTTGGTGGTTACATTCCTTTAGATTTAATGCAGACAAAGTTGGTAAAACCTGAATTTCGCTAAAAGCTAAGGGATATAAAAATAGCCTTTTGCAGAGGTGTTTACAAAATTGTAGTGTAGTGATGATAAAAGTTATTAGACATTGAAAGTGCTGTTCTTGTTAGGCTAAACCCAAAATAATCGTCATAGAAACTGTACTATTATAAAACTTCTTCCAGCTCAATCGCAAAGAACTCAAAACTTTATTATACCCAGATATAAAACCTTATGCTTCAGAAGGCAATTTTATTAACTCTATTCGCCTGTGGAACAGTCTACCCCATGCTCTTAAAACCATGAGAAGCGCGTCTTAGTTTATTTCTAAAATCTGTATGCACCTCATTTTGTATTGCATGCCTTAGTGTGACCAGTTTGTTATGATGTTAGAATTAGGCTAGATTTTAAGAAAAGAATATACGGGCACTTTGGTTTGGCGAATAAGAAAGATCAGCACGTGAAAAGTGGAGAAAATCAAAATCATTAGAGATAAAATCAATCCGCCGTAATTATTTTGAAATGAAAGCCTGACAGTTTATAAATCAAAGAATTTCTGCAAGCTTAAAGATATTTGCAACTTATTTCAACTTATTTTAAATTATTTGAACTTATTTTAATGCAAATTATTTGACATTTTTCTCAATCTTAATACTTGTTTGTTATAGTAACACCCAAATAAACTTGATTTTGTTATTGTCGCTGTCGGGGCCTGGTAAGCTGGTGTCCCAAATTCCCAGTAAATAAAGTTGAGGTTTTAAATGGATGATCAAATGCCGGAGCTCGAGTATGTCTTCTCGCTTCGGGGTTTTATTTTCGAGTCAGAGAGTATACAAAAATATGGCGGCTTCGTGCCCGCCTCGGAACCGGGTAAAGGTACATTTTGTACATAGTGGTGTCCACTTGGATTTATTGCTGACCTCCCTTTGTTCAGCATGAACATTCTCCCCCCCCCTCGCAAGAGGAATACTTGCAATCTACGAGAGGGAGCAGCGTCCGGAGAGGATCCATCCCAGCGTCGTGTTCTGTGCCATCGGTAAGCCGTCTCGACCGGGAGGATACCCGGCAGCACCAGGTCAGCATATACATCCGCCCCAAGCACAACCGACACTAGAGATGGGTGGAACCACCGGTCATCCGCCAAGGTGACATTCTGGAACATATCTTGCACCTTAGGATCCAGTGACTGCAACGGCGTTCGGGTCTGCATCTGCTCGTCCACCAGCATTAGCAGCTGTTTGCTCATCTTGGACGCTTTGGAGCGAATCTCGGTGGTGCACACCCGTTGGTCGCCAATGCCCGTGATGGCCAAATTAAGGGCCTTCACCAAGGATATGTGGATGCGACTCACAGGACAGCACGAATCCACCAAGGCTCGGACATCGAAACGCTTTTGGTCGGATCCGATTAGCACAGACGCGGTCGGGAGGATGCTAACACTCGTGCGGACCAGGATGGTCGTGCACGACGGGCCCGTAGACGTGCTGCGGGATGGCGACACCTCCATTGGCGTGGCGGAGCGTCGAGATCCGGATGAAGGCGCCTGCTGGCGCTGCTGTGGCTGACGCTGAGGAGCCGAGGGTGGCTGGCGCTTTGTCGGGGTTGCGAAGAACGCGGTTGCCCAGTGTAGATGTGCAGAAGCGTGTGGTGGAGCTCCTTGCAGATGTGACACCTCGCTTTACTGCGACATGACCGACCAGAATGCTCGTGGGCCAGACAGTTTGCGCAGTACTTGTTGATCAGTACTGCGCGGAGCCGCTTCACAGCTGGCAGTTGAAGAAACCGCTGGCAACTCCTTAGTGCGTGGACTCCCCTGCAGACTCGACATCTGTACACATGGCTTCCCGATGAGCGACGAGCATTTTGGTGGGTCGTCGGAGCCATTGTGTATGCGGATCTATATTACAAAAAAATGGATAAATATGAAAATGAAGGGTTATGGATGCGGATGATCAAGTCACGTGGACGGACAAACGACGTTGGACGACACAAACTTAGGACTAGTAGATGTCAGTTGGAAGGGCTAACGTATTGAGGAGTCACTATGGTCACTGGGGCAGTCCATTGGGAGGCGAATCATCTTCGCCACTGGTCGTCGGATGACGCCCCGTGTTGTGAGCACGTCTGCTACTCTGACCTTGCCGTCTACGCCCGGACAGACCAACTGGATACGCCCAAGCCGCCATTCGTTGGATGGCAAGCTCTCCTCTTTGATCACAACCATGTCTCCTGCCTGGAGATCTCGCAATGGGAATTTCCATTTGTTCCTTTTGTGGAGCTCCTTCAGGTATTCCTCTTTCCAACGCACACAGAACTGCTGATGCAGGGCCTTTAACCTCCTCCACCGATTGATTATGGAAATAGGATTTTCTTCGATCACAGGCTCAGATACCGCAAGAAGTGACCCACCGATTAGAAAATGCCCGGGGCTAAGAGCCACAAGGTCAGTGGGATCTTCAGACATTGGCGAAATAGGCCTGGAGTTTAAACAGGCCTCAATTTTCGCAAGGAGGGTAGCCAGTTCTTCGAAGGTATACTTCCCTGCGGCTGTGTGCTTGTAGAAATGAGACTTGAAGCTTTTCACCCCGCCTCCCAGAGCCCTCCCATATGAGGTGCCCCAGGAGGGTTGAAATGCCAGGCCAAGTTCTGAGGACTATGTTTGGATAGAATCAATGTTCTTGTTGATTCCATGAAGTCTCTGGATAAGGATGTGGAGGCTCCGACAAACGTTTTCCCGTTGTCAGAGAAGACGTGTTGAGGACACCCACGGCGAGCGGAAAAACGGGAGAAAGCGGCCAAAAATTTCTCTGTCGTCAAGTCGGATGTCGCTTCGAGATGGATGGCCCTGGTACTAAAACAGACAAAAACGCAGACGTACCCTTTGTGATTTTGCAGGCTCGACCGACATAACTCTTGATGTCAAATGGTCCCGCAAAATCTATGCCCGTATGAGTGAATGGCCTGGAGAAAGTGGATCTCGCACGGGGCAAATCCCCATCAACTGCTTCTGCAGGTTCTTCTTGTGGATGACGCAAACTCGGCACGAGTGAATTGTTTGTTTCACCAAACCTTGAAGCTTAGGAATCCAGAATTTGGAACGAATCAGTCGCATCATTAACTGATTCCCCATGCAAGGATATACGATGGGTAAACAGGACTTGTAGTTTCGCGAACCTACACCGTGCTGGGATGATGATAGGATGTTTCTCATCATAACTGAGCATGTCAGATGCTTGTAAACGGCCGCTTGCCCTCAAGACCCCTTTCTGTCGATAAAGGGGTTCAGGTTAGAAATTGTGCTTGAGGCTGGAATTTGCTGCTTTTGCTTAAGGCCTTATATTCGACGGGAAACTCATTCATTTGAGTGAACACGATTAACCGCTCTTGCACGTCGGACAATTCCGTCGCAGTGAGTGCTGTCGATGGGGCTATATGTTTCTTTTGGCACCTTTTCGCAAAACGGATTACGTAAGCTAGAACCCGCAGAGCCCTGTCGAAGGTTGAAAACCGCTCCAGGATATCAGCTGCAGGCGGCACTGTGACACTGTGACATTTGATGGGCCGTCGCTCAAGCTCGGTTTCCGGATGAACCAATGATTCGCTCGGCCACTGCTCCTGCTTGAGTGGCAACCAAGCCGGCCCGTGCCACCAAAGTGTGCTGTCCTTAAGCTCTTGGGGTGAGACGCCCCGGCTTGCCAGATCAGCTGGATTGTCTTCAGATCGTACATGTCCCCATTTGCTTTCGTTGGTGCGTCGTTCGATCTTTGCGACCCTGTTGGCCACGAATGTCGTCCAGGTGCACGCTGGCTTACCTAGCCATGCAAGAACAATCGTAGAGTCGGTCCAGTAAAAATCTCATAAACATTAGGAGGCAATTCGGAAATTACTGATGCTGCTAGCTCAGTGAGCAGCACTGCTCCGCACAATTCCAGGCGGGGTATGGAGATGGACCTGACTGGAGCGACTCTGGTTTTGGATGTCAGCAAATGGGTACAACAGCCGTCAGCCGTTTCGACTCGGACGAAAATGGCAGCCCCATATGCGTCCTGCGACGCATCGCAAAACGCATGGTACTGCAATTTGGCTGCTGGATGGAAACGCACCCATCTCGGGATACGAATTTCCCTCAGGGCTGGATACCCTTTAAGAACTCTTGCCACTTGGTTACGAGGTCGGTGGGGAGTGGCTGATCCCAGCCCAGCTCCCGTAGCCAAATTTCCTGCATGAAAATCTTGGCCCGGATTACGAAAGGCGATAACCATCCTGCCGGGTCGAAAAGCTTTGCTATCTGAGATAAAACCTCTCGTTTGGTGTAGGCAGTTTGCAGGGGAATTCCCATCGGAATAAAGAAGAAACTATCGGATGTAGCTTGCCAACGGATCCCAAGAGTTTTCGCGGTGCTGGCATCTTCCAGCTCAAGGAAGTCTGCACTCACCAAGTGTTCCTTTGGAATCGCTTGTAGGAGTCTCATTTCGTTAGAGGTCCACTTGCGCAGTGGAAAACCGGCACTGTCGAGAGCCAGCCGAAGCTCTTTAATGGCTAAAACTGCCGACTGCTGAGTGTGAGCCCTGCGAGCACATCGTCGACGTACATAAAATTCGAGATGATGTCACTTGCCAAAGGGTATTGGCCTTGGATGTCCTGAGCCAACTGCTGTAGCACTCTGATGGCTAGGAAGGGCGCACAGTTTACGCCGAAGGTGACTGTGTCGAGTTCATAGTCGCAGAGCTCTCCGTTTTGTTGCGGAATAAGATTCTCTGGAAGCGCGTGTGACCAGGATTGAGCCGAATTTGCCTGTACATCTTGGTGATGTCAGCATTAAACACATACTTAAAAACGCCATTTTAGAATCTGAATAGTCAGATCGGACTGCAGTACAGGCCCCGCATGAAGGATATCATTGAGGCTGTTCCCGTTTGATGAGGGATTGGAAGCGTTGAACACGACGCGAACCTTTGTCGTGGTGCTATCTGGTTTGAAGACAGCGTGATGAGGCAAATAAAAACTGCTGGAGTCGTTCGGAGCAACTTGGTGCATATGACCTAAATCTAAATACTCTTGAATGACTGCGTCGTACTGCTCCTTCAATGGAAGATCTTTATTTAATCGAATCTCGTTCCGGAGGAACTGAGCCAGTGCGATGGGTCTGGAATGTCCCAGATTAATGTTGTCCGGCTCTTTAAAGGGCAACGAAACAACATACCTCCCATCCTCATTTCTTTTGGTGGATTGGATAAAGATTTTCTCGCAAACCGAAGTGGATTCCTTTACCAGCTTCTCTGGAACATCCTCCACCTCCCAAAATTTTGTGAGGATGCTATCTAGTTTGGACTCGGTGACCGCTAATCGGGATGAAAAGAACGGATTCTGCTTGTGGGACTCGTTGCAATGGGACCGCAAAGAATCCACCCGAATATGGTCTCTTGACCAAGGAGTGTTCCACAAATATTGGAATGGGAACCGCTGAGAACGATCGATGGCAGGATATCGGCACCAATAAGCACGTCAATCTGCGAGCTCCGGTAGAAATTTGGATCTGCTAGTTGAAAAGGTGGAAGATCCTTCAAGGAATCCTCTGGTAAAGTATAGGATGGGAGATTCCCTGCTAGTTGTGGTAACACATATGCAAAGGTTTCAATTTGGATATGGGGCTTGACGGGAGAACCTATGTTGAGTTGACAGCGCTTACGGGGCTGAGCTGCAACAGTAAGGTTGACCCCTGAAACTTGAGCTTGGATGGACTCATAAGGCAACTTAATCAGGTTAAACAACCGTTCTGAGATAAAGGTTGCCTCAGAACCCGAGTCAATGAGTGCCCGTGCTGAGTATTTGATGCCCAAATGGCAAACTTCTATTAACGCCGTACTTAGAAGGACCCTTGAGTGTTAACGGCAAGAAACGTTTGCACATTCGATTGACCCGTCGATGGAGTGGACTGTATATGTTGCTGGACTGTTGTGGACGAGTGGGACTGTTGGTCAGGTACGCCCACTGACTGGGCTGGCGGAGGGCCGCTTCGATGCAGGAGTGTATTGTGGCGTCCTCTGCACGTATAGCAATTATGCGTGCTAGTGCAGTCCCTGAGCAGATGCGTTCTTGCAAAACAGTTTAAGCACAACTTCTGCTGTTTTACATGCTTCTCTCGATCTGCGACTGACATTCGTAAGAATAGAGGACAGATTCGGATAGGATGATTCTCTTGTGCACAGAGTTTACAGGATTGGGGATTTACCGTAACTCTGTTTTCAAAGGTCTGGATTGACCGCGAGCTATTGTCAGCCCTCAGTGCCCTGGATTGAGCGCTCGCATTTGGCTTAAAATCTTCAATCGCCTCGAGCGTTCGATGACGATCCTGTAAGAAGACCTTGAATTCAGCCCAGAGTGGAATATCAGACTTACTGAGAAGGGACTGTTCCCATAGAGACAACGTTAGCTTTGGCAACTTGGAAGAGCACAGAAAAACGAGCAGGCAATCCCAATTAGTGGTCTCGATTTCTGCTATTTGCAAAGCCGTTAAACAACCTTGGATGGTGCTCTCTAAATGCTTCAAGGCTTGGCCGCATTCCTGGGCAACAGAAGGTAAATTAAACAAAATCTTCAATTGACTGTTGACCAGCAGCCTCTTATTCTCGAACCGATTCTGCAAGTTCCTCCACGCTGATTCAAACCCATCATTGGTTAACGGAGATAAGGCAACAATGGATTTCGCCTCGCCGCTAGTTTTAGCGTTGAGATGGAATAATTTCTCAACTTCTAAAAGACGAGGATTGCGTATATAGATGGCGAAAAAGGTCACGAAATGTGGGCCATTGAACATAGTCACCATTGAACACTTCGCACTCGACTGGGGTAAGCGACATCCGCCCTGAGACGGCGCCAGATTGGAGGACTGAGCCGAGTGTTGCGGGCGTGAATCCTCAATAATCTCATTGAGGCTTGCTGCGCACCGCTCGTAAACGGTATAACAGTAGTCATACTTGGACTGCATGACTGTTATTGTGTCTGTGCAGTTTAGACTGGAAAGAACTTCGGAGCACGTCTCGTATTCCTTTTCCACCTTGTCCCAGAGGGCCCTGATCTGCTCGAGTCGAACCCTACTCGTGTGAATGGACGAACTTGTGTTAGAAGGGTGTTGACTCTGGCTTCGAACTGACCCACCCTATCGGTTATGGTCATGAATTTCATCAAGGCCTTGTCTCCCTCAGCTTGAGCCATTCTTCCAGTTGCTCTAGTGAAGTGGGGAGACACGACTGATTTTCCGGATTTGCTGGAAGGTACCGACCGTGGAACTTGGAGCGACGTGCTCGTAGATTTAAGTGGAGTTGTGGTTGTCAATGGGCCTTTGCTTCGAGTGGGATTTTCGCTTTGGGAAGGCACAGAGGATTCGCTCTTTGCCCTGACTCTGTGAGACGCTTCCGCCTTTGAAACGGTCAAAAGGGATTCTGGTTCCTTACCGTCGCCAATTGGCATATTAAGCTCTCGTAGGCGCCGGAAAATGCAAGTGCGTGAGGTAATCTATCGACTTTGGCGTGGTATGGAACGGTGGATAAAGTGTACACCACTTTAATCGAACAAATATTTTATCGATTTGGAAGAAATTTGTGGGGGCGCTGGATAAGCGTAAATAAACAAATAATAATCGAAAAGGATGTTATCGATTTGGGAAAGTATGAGGACGCTGGATAACGCGTAGACCAAATTGATCGAAAAAATGATGCTATAGATTTCAAAACAATACGGGGACGCTGGATAAAGCGTTTAAAAATTATAGTTATCGATTTCTTTTTTTGAAAAAATTAACAACACTTGGAAAGGATGTACTCGATTTGAAAAATATGGGGACGCTGTATAACGCGTAGAACAAATTAATCGAAAAAAAGGCTATCGATTTTAAATCAATACGGGGACGCTGGATGACGCGTTAAAGAATTAAAAAAAATAATCGAAAAAAGTTTTTATCGATTTGGGAAAGAACGAAAAAAAAGTGGAATAATTCATTCGGAAAACTATAAGAAATGTTTGTCGAAAATGCTGTGGGGCTGGAAAGTGAAGTTAAAGGGATTAATCGAAAACTTATGTTTATCGATTTTGGAAGAAAACAAAAAAAACTTGGACGCTGGATCATGCGTACCCAAAAAATCAAATGATAAAGGAAAACAAAAACCTCACACACGACACTTTTAAAAAAAGTAATGCAAGTGTGAACGGCTGGAAAACGCTTATGGTAATCGGGTTACTATCTATGCAAAATAAACCATAAAAATATTAAAACGCTGATTTTTAAATTTTGTTTGTTTAACTTTGTTTATGTTTTTGTCTTTATATGCGGCGACAATTTTAGCTGCCGGTTCTCAATTGCCGGTCCAGCAATTTGTATGTCTGTCTATGCGCGTATGCTCGGCCAGCTGACCGGTCGAGAGCCAGCCGAAGGTTTTTGTTTTTGTTGTTATTGTGAAGTGAAACACCTAGATATGTAGTGGATGTATGTATGTATGTGGGATGCAAGATCTCTTTAAATGCCGCCGATTTATGAACACCCAAAAGTAATTGATGTATGTATGTAAGTATGTATTTGTGTTCATAGATCGGCCATGTACATATGCGAATGCAAATTCTGTATGTATATATGTATGTGCACTGAGGAAATTGGTGTGGATGCAAAATAATATGTAGTGGATGTATGTATGTATGTGGGATGCAAGATCTCTTTAAATGCCGCCGATTTATGAACACCCAAAAGTAATTGATGTATGTATGTAAATAAGTATTTATGTTCATAGATCGGCCATGTACATATGCGAATGCAAATTCTGTATGTATATAAGTTGTATGTTCACTGAGGAAATTGGTGTGGATGGAAGATCTTGTATGGCTTTTTATGTATGGAGAGCAGGTTTGATGTATGTATTTATGTTCACTGGATAATTTTATGATTAATATGGATGGACACACATACGGACAATATGCATAGATTTTTTTTGTATGGAAAAAAAATGGATGTAAGCCTTATTGAATATTGGCTGAGTTAGAATACGTGTAGGAGTGCATTTAGCTATGTACATACATGCATACGTACATATATTACTGCACAGGCGGCCACAAGCTGGAAGTGGGGCAATAGATAGAGTGGATTAAGTGCAGCAATATATATATATATGTATGTATGTATATACATATATGGTGGGAATTTCGGCACCGTACTTATCTTGGCAAGGCGCTGGAATATCCGGCTCGAAGGACCAAAATGTCGCTGTCGGGGCCTGGTAAGCTGGTGTCCCAAATTCCCAGTAAATAAAGTTGAGGTTTTAAATGGATGATCAAATGCCGGAGCTCGAGTATGTCTTCTCGCTTCGGGGTTTTATTTTCGAGTCAGAGAGTATACAAAAATATGGCGGCTTCGTGCCCGCCTCGGAACCGGGTAAAAGGTACATTTTGTACATAGTGGTGTCCACTTGGATTTATTGCTGACCTCCCTTTGTTCAGCATGAACAGTTATTTTTAATGTAATATTTAAATTATTTATCTTATCTTAAAATTTTAAATCGTTGTGATTAACGCAAATGGTTATATGAAATTATTATATGCTGAATATGAAAAATTTCTTAATAAAATGCTTATTATTTTGATACTACGAAAGTATACAAATTATACCAATCTGCATCAAGACTTGAGAAAAATCACTAACGCGACAAACTGAAAAGCACTAAATGCCAGATAACACGATATGTTATCGAACTATCGATGTAAGTTCGTATAAAAATAATACTCGAAAATACACTATTGAAACAATAGAGTATAGAAACTATTCTACTGAGTATACATTTAATATTATGATGGTTATAGTGTATACTAAACTCGTTATATTGCTTGGGTATATTCTTGGGTGTAACAAATATCGTTAGAGGTAGGTCACACTAATCTGTGTAGCAACTTTGCCCTTATCTTGGCGATATTACGCCGTGTTAGATGCTAGTTTATGTAAAAAGTAGGAATATAAATTTAAGGAAATTTGGAATTCAATTTTATCTCATATTAATCGAGCACTGTGGCTTTCCTACTTTATTTACCAACGCTTAGTGGCATTAATCCCCTGGACAATCGATTTCAAATATACAATCCCATTATTAACAATTGAAACCAGGCGAGCAAAAAAGGGATATTGAACGCATTAATTTGTTACCTTTTGATTTGCCGGATTAAATGCAATTTCATTTGGTTACTTTGTTTAATTGACTTTACTCTCTCGCCCGCATGGCAGAAATTTGCTATTCACTGTGTGTGAACTCGGCTGCATTTATTAAAAGCCATAAAGCGTGTTTTTTAAAGGGCTTTAAAGGGGAAAAGGGGAAGCGGATTGAAAAGAGCAGAGAGAGCAGAGCCGTGTCTCCTCTGCCAAGAAAATCCCCTTTGGAGCATCGTCTGGGATGTCTTGAGATTAGAGATGTCATCTAGGCCATGTCCAGTCGATGAAGAAGCAGGGGGGCTGTCTGGCGGACCTAACCCCCAGCTATGTGTGTGTCCCCGCAGCCAGTGTGCACACAAAGGACGAAGGACGAAGGACGTAGCACGGGGGGCGAAATGTGTTTTGTCAGTGACATGGAAATCAACTGAAGCGATGTTGTGTGCGCGAGGACATTTCGCTCCGCCGAGGGGCCTGGATTTGGAGTGCCAGAGTGGCTGTCCCGATAAACTGTTTGCCACACACACAGCCACGTGTGTGTCCACGCCCACTTCCGCCAGAGAGAGGGATGCGGAAAGAGCAGCAGAGAAGCAGGAAGAAAAAGAAATGAAGGACGCAGGGTGCAGGACGCAGGACGTTGGACTGGAGGGACAACTCAATTAAGCATGCACAATGCACACGAATTTAAGCCCCCCTTTCAGAGGACCCCTGGGAAATGCTTTCACTGCTGCATTCGAGAGAAATATCCAAATAAACGAACAAAAATTGTGGAAAATATCGCAATGTACGGCTGGGCGGCGAGCGGCGTTCGAAATAAAAATTGTTTTATATTTGAGTCACATAAATTTCCATTGATTTTGCCCGCTTTTGCCGCCCTTCGCACTTCGTACGTGTCTTTGGGCGATTCTTTAAGTCCTTGAATCCTGAATCCCGAGTCCTGAAAGAACGCCAACGGCAGCCAACAGAAGCCGCAGGGGTTTTGTCTCAAAAAAGAGAGAGAGCGCAGTATCCTAGGATGCTATGACCATCAGAAATTCCCTTTATTTGGATTCCCTTCTCCTCTGGTTTGGTCTAAACATCTGCCCAGGATTAGGCAGAAAAGGAACAAGGAGAAGCCTTTTCTTGGAACTAACTGAAAAAGAAACTTAAATCGAATTGGAAAAACGAGCAAGAACCCTGTCCCTCGAACTATAATGTTTAGATGACTTAAGAAAGGTTTTCTAGAGTCTAAACACAGCTTAAATTAAATGGGAAATCAATTAGATTTCCTTGGAATTGATTTATACAGTCTAAACATAACTTAAGTGAAAAGGAAATGCAATTAGGCTTCAAGAATGCTCTAAGTTCTTCCAGTTTTCATTAAATGTTATCCATTAAGATCTTTATCTATTTATTAAAAATTTATTACATCAACCGAGAGACCTGCAAGTGTCTTGGAACATTTTTTAAATATTTAAAATATTAATAAAGCTTTAAATGGGGAAGTTTTCTAATTCCTGGAACCTCCTAACTCTCTTGGCTCGATATCAAAGGCATTTTGTATTTCTTTAACTCACATCTTGAGTATATTATATTATATCTTGGAATAATTTGAGCCAGGACTTGTCTTGCATCCTGGGGTGGTATCCACACACTTTTTTCTACCAGTTTCCACCCCTTCCTGGGAGGGGTTGCGACAAATGACACAGCGGCTGCGGAATTGGAAATAAATAAGGGGCCCGACCTTTGACGCCTGTCCGGGGGCTGCCTGCCTGCCTGCCTATCTGTCCATTCCACCCACTCTGCCCTCATGGACGACCTTCTGCCTGCCCCTTGTTTGTTTGCTTAATAAATGAATGTGGAAAGTGCTCTGAATATTTGTACAATGTTTTCCTTTTGCCTTCCTCCCATTTCTTCCCATTTTTCCGGGGTTCCCATTTTCCGTTTTCTTGTTTCTGCCTCCCCCCGAGAGCTCTGTGTATCTCTTATCACAGTTCCAATTGCGGACTACGCGTGGCATTTTGTTTGTCATTTTGTTTTTAATATTGATTTATCGGGCCTTGTGCCTCGTGCATTGAGTTTAACCACAGTATTTGACCTTATAGCCTGGCTCTACCTCCTCTGACTTGGGCTATTTATCTCTCAGAGCGATCCCTACAGAGAAATAAATATATTATTTTGTATAGCAGAGGCTTGGCACCTGTTACACTGGAAATTATATTTGTTTATACATTTATTTTGTGGTAGAGAAAGTGCCCCTCAGATTTCTCGCCGTGTGGAGTTTTCGTTGTGTCGCTTGTCGTCGTCGCCGCCTTGGTGGCTTTATCAATCAATGGAAATCGATTTGTGGAGCTCAATCAACGCAGGGGCGGAACCCCTGCACCCCTGCAGAGGAAAACAGGAAAATGGGAAAATGGGAAAGCGAAAGAGTGAGGGAGTTGGAGAGCTAGAGAGAGTGAGAGTGCGACAGCCCAACCCTCTTAACACTTAAGTAGGCAGCCATCTCCCCGTTGTCGTGTCATTGAACTCGTCCTCAGCACCTCGGGAGGGGGTTGTCTTTGTCAGATAATTTTTGGGGTGGCCCTTGTGGGTGGAAAATGGAACAGAGACTAGAAAAGGGCAAGGAAAAGGGAAAGGAAAGGCAACGACGACGCAGAAATGGAAATGGAAGGGGGCTTTCACTCTAAAAATACAACTTTTTGCCATTCCCAGGGCTTTAAGCCGAAACTAATTTCGCAAACGAAAGTCGAAGGGACAACAAGCCGAAACTAAAACTAAAACTTAGTCCAAAACCCAAAACCCAAAAACTCGAAGTGAACCTTCAACCCTGCGAGCTGTGACTCATCGATGGCCTTCCCAGGAAAACCCCAAACCCCACTTGACTTTCGAAAAAAACATAATTGAGCCCAGACCCGTCGTCGCCGTCGCCGGCTTAGCGCTAAACGTTTTGTGGTCCGAAAAACCCCCCAGAACTCCGAAAGCACCAACTGTTGCTAGTGTCGCCACCCCATATGAGTGGAGGACACTAGCCCCAGCACCACCTTAATGGCCCTAATCCCAGCTCATAAAGTATGCAATGGCTGCAGGACACCAACACCAACACGAACACGGAGCGGGACTTAAGTTATTAGGCGCATTTAGTGGTAGATTGGAAAATACTTGGTCAGTTTGAGTTGACTTCTGAGGCGGAGGAAGCCCTCCCCCACTTGCTCCAGATCCCATCTCCCTTCTCTAGATTGATGAGTGATCCCTCCTTATGCCTGACGCCTTCGGATGTATAAATCTCACTGGTTCCCGCTTATCAGTGCATCTCCCAGGCCCTGGCACCCTTCGAGGACTCGTATAGGGCGAGATTAAGCAAGCAATAAACAGAGATAGGAAAGGTGTGATTAACTTCCTTTATTTAAATTATTATAAAGACTCTTTTTGTATTTAAGTGCCAAGTAACATACACAAAAAAAAAAAAAAAATAAGAAGAGTTTGTCTTAAAATATACCCTAGCAGAATAACGATCTTAGTATAGATTTTATAATTTATACCATCAAATGTATACTCAATAGTATAGTATTTTTTCTCTATATTTTCGATTGTGCTTTTTCTGGTATTATTTTTATACGACTCTACATCGATAGTTCGATAACATATCGCGTTAGCTGGAATTTAGTGCTTTTCAGTTAGTCACGTTAGTGATTTTCTCAAGTGTTGGTATAATTTTAATGCTTTCCTAGTATACCCTAAAGTATCCTTAATACTCTGAAGTATAGAATTAATGTAGCACTAGTATAGTATCTATGAGGATTTTTTTATGTTTGGTTTTTCTCTCTGTCTTTATTTTTTCCTTTATATAGCTAGCTTAATTTATTGTTCGCAATACCTGACTTTAAATATTATTATTCTGATGATATCATTATTTATTTAATTATAAAATGATTATTATAATTATATAATTATTGATTTGTTATAACTTTTATTTCATTTTTCAGGGTTTCTTTAATCGCCTTAAAAGTATCTGTATTTAACTGGAGTGCAGTATAAATATAATGCCTTATCTTCTTTTATCTTTCCAACCTCCCACTGCGTTTGCAGATTATCCCCGATTTCCGACATATATCCCCTCTTACTTGCCTCCCCTCTGAACCGAAATAAATCAGGACGCAGCGACTTGTTTCCTTCTCCTAGAGGACCAGAGAACCATTTCTCCGAGTGTTGCAACTACACATTTTGGCTGCCGCCTCCTTCAACGTCTTCATTCTAGCTGTAATATAAAAACGCGTGTCCCGGGACCATATATATATATAGTATAGCATCTCAGACATGTGAAAGCGGGATGCAAGGGGGCCGACATTGTTGTGCATACACAATGTGCTGTGTGGCCCCATTTTGGCTCATTCCTCGGAGTCCGAGTCCGAGTCGAAGTCCTCCTCCTCCTTCTCCTTTTTCCTCCAAGGAAGTGGTGGCGGTGACGTTGACATTTTGAGTGTCATTTTGTTGGCTTGGCGTTGCTGCCACAGCCACTTCCTTGAGCCAACTTGGCCAGAAAGCTCTCTCTTTTTAACTTTGTAGTCAGGATACATAGGAAACAGGGAATATTCCTGGAAATTCTGTTCGTATCTGCGCTTTTCCCTTGCTTCTAAAAAAAAAATAGAATTACTTAATTATTTGTAAATATTTATAATTATTATTCCAATTATAATTCAACTCGCAAGAAGTACCGGGTATGGCATAGTCGGCCACAGCTTTTGCCTGGCCTTCTCTTCTGTTGCCAGTTTCAAGGGCCTGTGGATTCGGATTGGGATTGGGATTCGGATAGAGGCGCTGTTTGGCACGCACTCCATGGCTGCCGCCTACGTCGCTGTCGCTGGCTGCCACACAGAGAGCTTGTGGCAAGCGGAAGCACATTACATACTCGGCAGCTTGACAAGAACAACAGAGAAGGATTGAGCCAGGGGTACTGAGTAGGGGGGAACGCCTGGCGACAACAGCCGGAAACGGAAATAGAATAAAGTGGCTTTCTGGCTGATGTGTCGCTCATGCCACATGCCATAACTCGCCACGGCCACTCGGGCGGAGACGCAATATATATATTGTCGTCGTCGTCGCCAGCATTTCATTAAGTCGGACTCGGACTCGGACTAGGACTCGGACGCTTACTTTCTTCGGGTTAATTACCCTGACAGCTCTCTCCATCCATCAGCGGACTAAGTGTGAGTGGGAGGAAAGCTGCTAATAAAGATGGGCTCTCCGCTAATGGGATGGTGACTGATCGGGCTTAGGGCCAAGTTCCAGCAGCCCGTCTAGAGGAAAAAAGAGCAAGGGCCTTTGATATGTCACTATATTCATCATACTTTTCAGAGGCAAAAGGAGGGAGGAAATTAATTATTTAATGATTTTCCAACCTCTTTTTTTTCTCAAAAACCTTAAGAAATGGTGCACAGATTCGTGTTCAGGCAGGGAAAAAATCATATCTACCAAATACTTTCCAATAATGGTTATTGTGAGGGAAATGGTGATATTTGCAGACTCCATTCCTTTTCCCAAACCCAATCCCCTTTGGAACGAATCGCTTGAAGCGTCATTGCAAGTCCCCGGCAGGATTCGGCCTTTAATAAAGTTTATCCGGCGGCCAGCAAAGCATCCTCAAGGCTCCCATTAAGCGACCCCCGTCGCTCCCTTTGTGCTCCAATTGTCTAGCAACAAATGTTAATTCGAAACGTTTTATTGCCTCCGAAAAACAAGCGAAACTGTTGTGCAAACTGCCACTGAAACTCGAACTGGAACTGGAACTGGGACTTGCCACAAATTGCAATGGGGAGGGGGGGAGGTCACAATCCGGCGGCAGAGCGGAAGAGCGGAAAAGCGGAAAAGCGGAAAAGGGGTGTGTTTTTGCGGAGGCGTGTGACTGTTGTAAATTTCCGCCAGCGCTATTTTTGGTACTTTTGTTTTATATTTGGCGTGGGCTTTGCGCTTGCATTGCGCAAAAAAAAAAAAAAACAGAGAAAGAGAAACAAAAATCGTTACAGAAAGTTATAGTGGGAACGAGGCCGTATATAGAAGAATATATATAGCAAGAATCAGAGAGAGGAGGGGGAGGCAGGCGAGAGCATGCTGGAACGTGACTCGAATAGCATTCCAATAATTGAAGGCAGCGTCGACAGCCGAAGACGGCGAATTAAAGCCCGACATGAAGTATGGCGGCCATATCCTTCCCTTTCGCCCCATATCCCTCGCATGAGGAGTATGTGTGTCAGCGGGGGCCGGCAATGACGGGCGCCTTCAAAACACATTAGTCCGAGGCCCCCGACTTCCCGAGAAGTTTATGGATTGCATGTGCTGCAAGCTCCTGAAGCTGAGCTGCAGCTGCAGCTCCACTGATAATGGACTGGCGAAGGAAAGGCTCCGAAAGGCCCTGTCAATCCAAGCAGGGTGAAAAATTATGCTTGCTATATTCATTAAGTGAAATTATGAAAATATATTGTTTACATTACTAGATATATATTTAAAGCTACAGAAATTGAGTGAAAGTATGAAAATATATTGTTTACATTGCTAGATAAATATTTAAAGCTATAGAAATCGAGTTGGATACTTCAAATCGCTTGAAAAGGTGTCTAAAAGTATGCTATATAAAAGTTACCTTATTGAAAGCAACAGAGTCCTTCATATTATTGTTATTCCTTGTACAAAATAAAACTGATTCAGCAATCGCTAGGGATTTAAAATCACCTGAAAGATTACCAAAAATTACTCCAAGCAGGGTGAAAAATTATGCTCGAATTTTATTCATTAAGTGAATGTATGAAAATATATTGTTGACATTAGTAGATATTTATTTAAAGCTATATAAATGGAATTTGATACTTCAAATCGCTTGAAAAGGTGTCAAAAAGTATGCTATATAAAAGTTACCTTATTAAAAGCAACAGAGTCCTTCATATTATTGTTATTCCTTGTACAAAAAAACTGATCCAGCAATCGCTGGGGATTTAAAATCACCTTAAAGAATACCAAAAATTACTCCGAAAGGCCCTGTCAATCCAAGCAGGGTGAAAAATTATGCTTGGATTTTATTCATTAAGTGAAAGTATGAAAATATATTGTTTACATTGCACTATGGGGAATTTGACCGATTTTTTGGAATAAATCTATTTTTTAAAAGTATGCCAATTTTCGATATTTTAATTTTAATGTGTTAAGAATTAATCAATCTGCTATAAAACATACTGCAAATGTTAACTTTACAGTCTAGTATTTAAATACCAACTGTTAAAGTCATCTGTTGCAACCGAACATTGTTTGTTTACATTTTGCTTAAATTTGAAGGGCAGATTCAAATCAATAACTCTGCAACAGTAGAACGTAAAACACTAAAATTTGAAATGAATATTAATTGTTAAGGTATGTACTTTGTGTAATTGCTAATATTTTGCTTGATATGTGCGTACATTTCTAACAATTTGTAAATGTAGCAGGTGATGTTTTCGTTTGGGTTTTGGAAAGAAAATCAACTTTCAATAGAGTTTTAAAAAAATGTTCCACTTTGTTTAGTGAGTGGCTATATCCATGTTGTAGACTCATTAATTGCGAATTCAGAACATATTGTCTCATAGTGCACTTTGTGCGACTTCTCGTTTAATTTCATTTTTAGGTCATTACCTTTTGTATGGCAACGCTGTAGTGCTTACCAGATGGAAAGCAGTTTCTGGTAAGATTATTTCTATGAAAATTAAAGGAAATCGTGATCCGATCTCGACAAAATTTTCTATATTGTGTTAAAAGAGTATAAATTTGAAGTTTGCAAAGTTGTATGCAGATATCTTATATTTTACCCGATCTCTTCTATGAAAGCTATAGGATATAGTTGTCTGATCCGAATAAATATATTATTACGATTGTTAAAGTTTCAAGTTGATATCTAATAAACTAAGCGAGTTATTAATTATTTCCAAAAAATCGGTCAAATTCCCCATAGTGCATTGCTAGATATATATTTAAAGCTACATAAATTGAATTGGATACTTCGAATCGCTTGAAAAGGTGTCTAAAAGTATGCTATATAAAAGTAACCTTATTAAAAGCAACAAAGTCATTCATTTTAGCTTTATTTCTTGTACAAACAAAACTGATCCAGCAATAGCTAGTGATTTGAAATCACTTTAAAAATTACCGAAGTATGCTACATTTTTTTTTTTTTTTTTAACTTTCTTAAAGTAACATCGCCCTTGTACAAAAGGGCCCTAGAAATTACTGGCGACTTGAAATCTGCTAAAAGAGTATCAAAAACTATGCTTCTTTTTTTCTTTTTTTTAAAAGCCACAAAGTCCATCATTAATTATTTAATTATACAAAGTGATTTGAAATCGCCTAAAAGGTGCCCTGACAGTATGCTACAAATTTTCTTCTTGTTTTTAACTATCTAAGAGCCACAACATCCGTCATATCATAACAGCTTTACTTGTAATTTTTTTCCAGAAATCGCTAGCGATTTAAAATCGCCTAGAATTCTTTTTTTTTTTAAGTAACTTGATTTTTTGCGCTGTGCACCTTCACGCTCGCACGTTGGGTGCTGAAACTTTCATCGCTATCAGTTTAAATGCTGCAAGCTCAAAGAGGCATTATGCCGGCTTCATGGGGGGATGGGAGGGGAGAAATTCCGGAATATGCCGGAACATTCCCGGGGCAGGGGCAGGAGCAGCGGCAGAGGCAGGAGCGACGCTGGCCGGATGATGCCAGGTTTGCCGGCGAATGTATCCAATTTTAAATATGCATTAAGCCAATGAAAACTTGTGCCATAAAACCCGCTCAGCACGCACCGAGAGAGAGATGTGTCAAAGAGACTCGGGACCGGAATTGGCAGGACCTGCTGCGGAGGCGGAGGCGGAGGCCTGCAGGGGTGTGTGTGCAGTTCAGGTGATAGCCAAAACACTTTATCGTCAGTCAAACAGAAGGCACACGAAACACACTGCTCTGCCAAATAATATTAGCATCAAGTCGGAGGGCTAAATTTTACGATCCCATTTAAGGAAAAGGCGGCGACGGCGACGCGTCGTCGGCGAAAGGGAATGGGAAATCAGGTGAGCGAATCGCCCCAGAATGTGTCCTTTTGCCGGGTCTTAAGCCGCTTAAAGCTGCTCCTCCTCGTCGTCGTCGTCGTCGTCCTGCCGGCTTGCATGAAATATTCACTTCACTTTTCAATCGATTGGATCGGGGGACCCCGTCAGGACACCGCTGTCAGCTGAACTGATTTTATTAATGGATCCTTAGGCCCGAAAGCAGCACACATTTGCCAACGGCGACAATGACACCCATTCAACATGCTCTCTGTGCCCCCCTCTCCCCCAATAAGGCTTCAACAGCCAAGTCGATCTAGCCTTGTCCGTCTGTCTGTTCGTCCGTTTGTCCGTTTCTAAGCAATTGAGTCGTTCAGTAAAATCGGTGGGAAAATAAAAGCTTAATTAATATACATAACAGCTGTATTTTTCATGTACTTTTTTTTTAAGATTTGTTCATGTCCGTCTGTCTAAATAAGTCATTTAGTTAAATAAATGGGAAATATAAAAGGCAAATAAACAATAACTTTGTTATATTTCATCTATTTGTTTATTTAACGATTAAGCCATATCCGTCTGTCCGTTCGTTTGTCCGTTTCTATGCAAATAAGTTGTTCATTAAAATAAATTGGAAAATAACAGGATAATTAACATAGTTTCTCCAAGTACGTCTGTCCGTTTGTCCGTCTGTCCGCTTGTCCGTCTGTCCGCTTGTCCGTCTGTCTGTCCGTTTGTCCCTTTCTATGCAATTGAATCGTTCAGTAAAATAGGTGGGAAAATAATAGGATAATTAACATAACTGCTGTGTTTTTCAGCTAGTTCTTTTTTTTAGATTTATCCATGTCCGTCTGTCTAAATAAGTCGTTCAGTAAAATAAATGGGAAAAATAAAAGGAAAATAAATATATTTTATCTAACGATTAGCCATATCCGCCTGTCCGTCTGTCAATCTGTCCGTTCGATTGTCCGTTTCTATGCAAATGAGTTGTTCATTAAGATAAGTGGAAAAATAACAGGATAAATAACATAGTTTTTTTTATCGATTCACCCATGTCCGTCTGTCCGTTTGCCCGTCTGTCTGTCCGTTTGTTCGTTTCTATCTAAATCAGTTGATCAGTAAAAAATAATGGGAAAATAAAAGGATAATAAACATAACTTTGTTATATTTCTTCTAGTTGTTTATGTAACGATTGAGCCATATCCATCTTTCCGTCTGTCTGTCCGTCCACTATTCCGTTTCCATGAAAATGAGTCTCTCATTTGCACACCTATCTGGCTGAAACTTTCCCAATATTTTTATTTTTTAGGCTACCTGCCTAGGAAAATAATAGGGAAATAATAAGGGATATCGGCACAGCTTTATTATTTTCCTCTAGTTTAGTTGTTACGACTTTAAGGGCTCACGCTTTTAGTGCTATACAAATCGTACGAATATATCTTTCTTGGTTGTTCTTGTTAAAGAACTTTAATGGCCACCCCTTCTTTATTTTCGTCTTTTCTCTGTTTGTTGCTGCTGCCTGTTGTTCGTCGGGTTTGTTTTGCGCTTCGTTCGCCTCTTCGCCATCATCCCCCTCTCTTTTTTCCCACACTTCTTTCTTTCTCTCCCTCTCTGTCGCCATTTTGCGTGCTGCCATTTTCATTTGGCAAACGTTACAATTCCACCGTTATTGCTGCTGTCGTTTTTTTTTCTTGTTTGTCAACATTACTTGTCGCCCGTCATCAGCACAAGAGGAAGAACTGCAAGAACAAGCAGTTAGGAAAAACATCTTAGTCACTTTCACTCATTGGCTTTTCTTTCGCTTTCGCTCTTCCATCCGCCGCTTTTCCGTCCTCCGCCCCTCTTCCGACACTTCTTTTATCGCCGTGTGCTTTTGTCATGCGGCGTTTTTACATGACGTCCTGGTTTTCCGCCCCTCTGACGCCGCCACTTTCCTCCTCTGACACCCCCCTCCGCCACCCACAGCTCTTACCCGCCTTTCCGGCTGTTGTCAGTGCTGGTTTTTCTTAGCCAAAATGGTTTTTAACCCAAATTGCAGCAATTTTCACGCGCTGCACTCAAATCCGCTTAGCGACAATTTCCCCACACGAATGCTTAACGACCTAATGGCTCTCCCTCCCCCTCCCTCTCTCTCTCTCTGTTGTCGCCCCACTCCCTCTCACTTGCTGTCTCTGTCCATAATTGAATTAATCCTTGAGCAGCGCTCACTGTGAAAGCCAAAAGCTGCCCGGGCTTAATTGCAGAGCCAGGCGAAAATCTGCAAAATATTAACTAAGCTCGGCCAAGCGATTGAGTTCCCCGACCATAAGATACCCGGCACTTTGTTGGCCAAAAAACCATTGCCTGCTTTTTGCGGCAGCTGTGCATTGCGGCGTGAAAGTAAAGAAAGAAAGTATCGCACTTGCAAGCTTAATTCTTATTCAATTGAGCTGTAATCTGGTTTTTCTGCATATGACAACACTAGGTCTTGAGTTTTTTACACAGTTTATTAATTTTAATATATGTACGTCAATTTGCGACCTTTCAAATTACTAAGAGGGGATTTTTTTCAGCTCGAGGTTATGTTGGAATAAAACAAAAACAAGTTTCTTTTTATACCGATCGTCGACAACATTTGGGATATCCGCGAAACTCCGGCAACTCTTGTGCGAATCTTCCTTGAAAATGCAAATTATTAAAACTTACGACCTGTAAAATTATTGGTTGTCTTCTTTCCCAATCTTCAGTTGGCTCAGACGACAGGGCCTGAATAGCACGTACTAGATATACTTGTAACAAAATACTTATACTTATACTTTATGTATTTTTTTGACAGTCGTAGAAATTACCACTTACGACATAACATTGGAAACCTCTAATGATTAGATTTTTGTATGGCCGTTTGGCTTCTCAAATGATAATGTTATAATTGGTCCTTGGCTTAAAGATCTAGTTTAAAAACAAGTTGTTGCATTTGATAAATATCAAACCAAGAACAACTCTATAAGCAACTATATAGTTTTTTCCGAAGATAGCCCTCCTCCTTCCTCAGTATCCCCCTTCTTAAGTTGTTAGTAATATTTTTATAAATAATGTTGTGAAATAATTCAACTTTAAAGCAGGACAGATGCCATAATTATAGAATATTCCTCTGACTCTTTCAGTATCACGAGCTCTAAAACGGGCTGGTATACACTCATAAAAATACAAAAACTGGGCCTTAAATGAAGGATTCGTGAGCATTCAATCGCTAGACAAAGCTGTACTTATCGCCCCGCTGGCTGCCAGCCCCCGAGGAGGGAAAGTAATTGCATAAAGCGGACAAAAAACAGGCAGCGATTTGGGTTAAAATAAATTGCATGTTTCATTTACGCCAGTGCTGGCGGCGGCGGCGGCATGCAATCGCCAGGAAGTCGAGGCAAGTCGTCCTCCCACACACACACACGGGGACTTGGTGGACTTTCTGGACTTGCTGGGTGGCGGCTTGCGTGCCCTGGAGGCAGCTGGGCGTGCCAGTCCTGTGCTTGTGCCTATGCCTCTACCTGTGTCCGTGTGCCTCGGTGGCCCACCTCCCGCAGCGTTAGTTGTTTTGCATAATTAATGCCATCATAGGCAGAGGTAATTGCATCTAACCCATTGCCCACGTCGTTGTCGGTGTCCTGCCGCAATGTGGCCGTAATGACGGTATCAGCCCCAGGACCGCATTAGGCCAGGACCAACGTACTTGCACCCGTACTCCCGTCCCCGTCCACGCCAGGTGCAAACTGTGGGCACCGGCAATTGATTTTGATTTTGATTCATTGGATGAGGGACGTCGGGAGACGGGAACGGTACGTGGCACAGGTCGGAATTAATTTTAAATATTTAAAGAGCGGCAAGCGACGCATCGTTTAAGCAGACATTAAGTTAATAAAACTCCAAGGACGCGCAGTGAGTCCTCCTCGTGCTGGTAACTTAATTATGCAGCTGCCAGGTCTAGGACAAGGATGGGCGCTGAAGCTGAAGCTGAAGCTGCTCGGGATGTGGCAATGGCTGTGTGGATGTGTGGCATGTGTGCTCCTGGCTGGTGAATTTATGAAATTTTTATGGCTCGCACTTGACATCACTTAAAGGCGCACACAGAGAGAAATGAGGAAATAATCCTTTAACTTTTGCCGGTCCCAGTTTGGAAGGAAAACCCTTCAAACTCGAATATTTTGTTTTCGGTGCCGACTCCTCCGTGTTGGGTTTGGGGAAAAATTGAGAAAATGGCCCGAGTGTCAACGCGTTGGCCAGTAAATCAAAGGAATGGCAATCGCAATCCTTTCACAGGCTGTCAGGGTCTGCTTAAGCGCAGCCAAGGCATCAAATTTCAGGGCTTGGCCCCGAAAAATACCAAACATGACAGGGGACATGGGCATGGAGAGGGAGTTCGAGTTCGTGGGGAAGGCAGAAGGGGAAAATGGGGCTAAAGACCCAAAGCTATCCATCGGTGGAGATGGATTCGAAGGGAGCTGGGAGGCTGGGCGGCTGGGAAGCTGCGAAGAGCTCGGCAGAGAACAGCAAACGGATTTGAGGCGACAGATTGATGTTGATGCGAAGAGCAGCTACAAAGATGGATGAAGTGGCAGATAGATGGCTTTGGCCAGCGGCACTTGCCGCACTGCCCCGGACCTCGCTCCCATAAATGTCAGGCAATGAAAATGTTTGCGCAGCTAGCCGTGCTCGTGCTCGTGTGAAGCCGTAAAGAAAATGTTGGCCATGAGTATGGCTCTGCCTCTGCATCCCCTTCCGGAACCGACTCCGACTCCGACTCTGGCTACGACTGTCGTTGCTGCTGTTATACCTTGTTAGCTGTTGTGTAGATTTCGGTTATGGAAAGACCCCCCGTCCGTCGTCCATCAGGCAGTTCCGTCCTAATGCCAAGCGAAGCGTGCACCGCACACCAACCAACTCCTAGTGCTCCTCCTGCTCTGGGTGCTCCTGCCCCTGCTTTCCCAAGCTCAGTTGTGTGGCATTCCAGAAAACGAAAACATATTTTCCATGCGAGTGCACAAAGCGATGCGAGACGCACAACAGCAACAACAATGGCCCACATATCTCGACGTTCTCGCTCGGCTTATCCCCACTGTACGCGGTGCCAGTTTTTAGATATATGCATGCTTGTAGGTATGTACGAGCGGGCCCTGTGGGTATTTTCTACGCTTTTCTGCCTTTTGCCTGCTCCTGGTCCTGGTTGTTGTTAATCCTTTTCGAAATTTTTAGTTTGATTGTTGGGAAAATATTTTAAGCCCCCGAGCACAAGCACACCCAAGCACACACCACACCACAACACAACGAAACACAACAAAACACAACACACACTCCAAACGCATTAGCATAACGTGTGGGTTGATGCTCTTAGGTGGCGGGGCTTTTTGTGGCGTGGAATTCTGGGATGTGGTGCAGCTTAAAGCGGTTTAAGGGGAGTCCCTTTTGTTTGGTTGGGGGCGGAGAAAGCCAAATAATTTTATACAGGATCCACATTGAATCCACATGTGATCCACATACGGTCCACAAGTGGAATGGCTTCATTTAACAATTACTGCTTCTGGTTAATGCACTTAATAGTGTTGCAGCCATTTCTAGTAGGTTCCACATGGCATCCACATGAGCAATGCACTCTAAGTTGTTTAATCTTCTTAGTTTTTCTTAAATTCTGAACGTATCCATCGACTTTAGCGTATCTCATACTTTTAATGTGTCTCAAGTACAGTGAATTCAAAATAGTTTCGCCAATTTCCAATACGTTCCACATGGAGTCCAGTTATATCCGTCTCAATATTAGGACTTGTAATTCCCAAATTAACCATATATTGTGAAGTTAAGTGCTACATAGAATCCACATTCTAAAACTGGAGTTTTTACAAGTTCCACACACCGAACTCCCGCTTATTTACATATGTATAACCCCGGCCGCCATTTGCATATTACACTGTTCTGGTCCCAAGTTCCACACGCCGTCCACAGCCGGCCAAACCGAAAAACAAGAAAAAGAAAGCAAAAAGGCCACACCATTGCGGCTCATTTGCATGGCAGATGACAAAAAGCTCGTAGCAAATGCAAATTGAATCCAATTTAAACGCACGGCCATCGCAGGCGGCGTTTAAAATTCAGCAAACCGACGGCAATCGCTCAATGACATTGATTGGCTGCTGCACGAGTGTTTCGCATTTCGTTTCCCGTTTTCCGTTTTCCGTTCTTTTCTGGGGGAACGGACAATTTAATATTTGCCTGTCTTATGGCCGCCATTTGTTTTCCCCCCGTGAAACGTGACCCAGACGGGCAGCAACTGTGACTGTGACTGCGGCTGTGACTGCGACTGCGGCTGCGGCAGAACTCGTTACTGTCACGCCCCGTTGCCGCTCGGACATGACAAAGGTTGACATTGCGCCTGCATTTATTAAAACAACTGCCAGCAGGACGTGAAGCGTGTAGGCAAAAGAGAGAGCTCAAGCCCAGCGGCCGACAGGGGGAGGGGTGGGGCTTAATAAACGATGTGCGAAATGCTTAAGCCACAGTAATTGTCGCCCCTGTATGGGGAGGATCTGAATTCGAGTGGGGATCGAAGGGGTCTCAATATGTATTTTAAATGGGTGCGGGAAAAGCACCGTTGGTTTTTGGTTAAAACTGTTCTTTTTCTTGCTTATGGTTTGGCATCACTGCCAGGAAGTTCTCTCTCTTGCTGTCATTGATGCAACTATATAAGGTTGTGTCATTGCGCGAACTGCTCTGTTTCTTTTACGTTCTTTCTTGTGCTTATCTCTCTTAGAGCGGGGGGAGAGAGAGGTGCATATGCTTATCTTTCTCAACAAAGCTGATGACCACCTTACATAGCTGCATCATGGCGCTGTCATTACATGCAGCAACTGAGCGCGTTCTCCGTGATCCGTTACATACAGAGAGCAATGAGAGCGCGCAAGAGAGAGTGAAAAGACAGGCGAGCGAGTGATAGCTTGACATCCTTTATGTAAACATAAGCCTAAAAGCATCCAATTAAAGCTTAAATTAGTCATTAAGTTAAGTAAGTATTAGTAAATAACTAAGAGAAATTTCAAACTAACCCACCCTTTTACACATTGAATATTAATATAACTTCCTTGCCCTGTCCTTACAGTTTATTGGCAACAATAATAATGTGTGGGGAGGATCTGAAGGGGTCTCAATATGTATTTTGAAGAGGTGGGGGAAAAGCTCTGTTGTTTTTTGTTTAAATCGGTTCTTTTTCTCGCTTTTGACTCTTGGTGGTTTGGCATCACTGCCAGGAAGTTCTCTCTCTCTCTCGCTGTAATTGATGTAAGATGCAACTATTTAAGGTTGTGTCATTGCGCGAACTGCTCTTTTTTCTTTCTTGTGCTTGTCTCTCTTAGAGCGGGGGGAGAGAGAGGTGCATACATATGTTTACCTTTCTTAACAAAGCTGATGACCACCTTACATAGTTGCATCATGGCGCTGTCATTGCATGCCGTGACTGAGTTCTCCGTGATCCGTTCTCCGTGATCCGTTACATACAGAGAGCAATGAGAGCGCGCAAGAGAGAGTGATGTTAGCTTGACATCCTTTATGTAAACATAAGCCTAAATGCATCCAATTAAAGCTTAAATTAGTCATTAAGTTTAGTAAGTGTTAGCAAACAACTAAGAAAAATATCAAACTAACCCATCCTCTTACACACTACTTATAAATTTAACTTCCTTCCATTGTCCTTGCAGTTTATTGGCAACAATAATGGTCAGCACAACATTGACGACACTGGCTGCTGGACAAACAACTAGTAGCAGTAATCATCATCACCACCACCATCACCACCAGACGCAGCAGCAGCACCAGCCGCCGCAGCAACAGTCGCAGCAGCAGCAGCATCCGCAGCAGCAGTTGCAATATCAGCGACTACAGCCCCACGCCGCAGCCGCAGCAGCAGCAGTAGCCACTGCTAGCCAGCAGCGCAGCAGCTTCTACGCGCTCAACGGCAGCCTCGATCACGACTGCGAGGGCAGCAGCAACTCCAACTCCAACTACCAGCAGGCGCAGCAGCAGCCGCACCTGAACCTGTCGCAGGCGCTGCTGTCACCATCGCCGCCTCTCAACGATCAGATCAGCCTGCTCTTCCCCAAGTGCCGACCCAAGCAACAGCCACATCAGGCCACCCAGCAGCAGCAGCAGCAGCAGCGACATGAGCTCCTGGCGGACGTGAATCTCAACAACAACAGCAACACCAGCAACAACCGGAGCAGCAGCCCTATCCCGGCAACGGCAACGGCACCGGAAGAGAAGCCGCTGGCCAGTCCGCCGCCCCTGGTTACCCCCGCGACCACGAGCACGCCCAGTTACTACAAGAGCGTCAACATCATCACACAGTCACCGCCACCGCACTCGGCCTCTTCGCACTCCTCCGAATCGCTGTCCTCGGTGACGCCGCGCATCTCCACGAATCCCTTCCTGTGCGCCCCCCTGACTCCGCCCACGCCACCGGACGACGAGGAACTGCAGCCGGACCTGGTCGGCGGCGAATCCGCCGTGGAGCTGAGCAACAGAAGCCGAAGCAGGAGCGGAGTGGCCACCGGCGAGGAGCCCGATTATCCCTCCTCGTTCTACTACCACCACACCGTCGTGGGGGACAGCCGGTGTGGCACCGGCGGCTACGCGGAGATGCCGCGCAAAAGAAGCGCCAACCTGCCCGCCACCAACAGGCAGCAGCAGCCGCAGCCGCAGCAGTTGCATAATGGCAACGGAGCAGGCGGTGGCAGCCAGAACCCCTTCATCAAGGAGAACTACTGGGAGGCGCCGCCCACCAGGGCCAGCTCGTTGCTCCACTCGCCCACGGAGTATGCCGAGGAGCAGCAGCAGCAGCAGCAGGCACAGCACCTGCACGCCTCCGCCAGACGAGCTTACCACCAGCAGCGGGAACAGGTCTACGGATTGGGTCAGAGGACGCAGCAACAGCAGCAGCAACAGCCGCAGTCACAATTGCGAGTGGGCAGGAGTCCGGTGAATCGCAACAGCTTTCCGCAACAGCAGCAGCAGCAGCAACAGGTGGCCACCGCCTCAGCCAGCAGTAATGCCTGTGCCGATGGCCTGACTCCCTTGGCCAGCCACTACCTGTATGGCAGCAAGTCCTCGCTGGACCAACATCCCGGCGACTGGGAGCCGCGGGAGCAGCGCAAGCTGAGGCTGCGCGAGGAGCGGGAGCGGGAGCGAGAGCATCTCCTGCTGGAGCAGCAGCAACAGCTGCAGATGCAGGAGGTGCACGCGGCTAGGGAGAACCACCTAAGCCATCTGGCGGGTCAGCAGCAGCAGCAGCAGCAACGGAAGCGACATGCCCACGGCGAGGAGCGGGAACGGGAAAGGGAACGGGAACGGGAAAGGGAGCGAGAGCGGGACAGGGAACGCGATCACCGCCTGGTCAATGGCAATGCAGATCCCAACGAGAGCTGGCAGCGTAAGTTCAAAACAGATTTTTAAGTTATCTTTTCAGGGTTGCCAGAGAAATTGCAACAGGATTTAAAAACAAATGAAAATCTGCTCAAAAGAATGCAATTTAAAGTTTTTCTTTCGAGGATTAACCCCTTTGTAGCATACTTTTCGACGCCATTTGAAATGAGTTCAAATTTTAAAGCATTTTTAAAGAATCGCTAATGAATCGATAAAATAATCGATATATCGATAGAAAATCGAGGAACAATAGTTCTTACATCTAAGTATTTCCTTTAAGTCCCAGAGGCTCCGGGGATTTCCCGAAATAGGCGATTTCATTTTAAATTAAGTAATTTATATAAACTTTTGTAGTTACTCGTTTTGATCATTTTCGATTATCTATCGTTGTTTCGATAAGAGCTTGCAGAAGCATTATTGATAAATATAAATAAAATTAATCGAAGCTTTAGATTTCTGGTATTTTTCGTTTATCTTAGCTTGCTTTGTTAAAGGTTCAAGATTGTTTTTTTTTTTTAAATCGAATTAATCGAAATTGAAATTAAAACTATCAATATTAAACTACAAGTACTTACCCTCATTCCATATATTATATTTTCGGATTCAGTAAATATCGTTCGTAATTAATAGGAATTAATAGGTTTATTAGGAATTAAATTTTACCTCTGACTTACGAAAATCTTGAACATTTATGGAACGATCCTTAAGGTTTGTTCATGCATTATCGATTATTTGAAACTAAATTCAAATCGAATTAATCGAAATTGAAGACGAAACTTTTGATTTTGAGCTTCGCACACTCGTTCCATATCTAATATTGAGTATAAAACTCCTATAAAACCCAATCTTGGATTAATAAAAATTTAGGAATAATTTCAAGAATAAATTATATTTAATTATCTGCCTAATGGCCCAGTCCAACTCCTTAACGAGAGCATGAAGCTCAATCCTTTGGAGAAACTGATTTAGAGTGGCGCACAGGCATTCTCCGGGCGGACCTCAGTTGGAGTGTGGCAACCTCTGTGGTTGCACGTGCCTGCAGCAATTTGTGGCTTCAAGGACTCTCCACTAGCAGAGGCTGAGGAGGAGGAGCACCAGCCAGGAGCCGGAGCAGTTCCTGGGCGAAACCAATTTCCGACTGGCTAAATGCCCGGACAGATAGACAGATGGACGTGGGGGCCGGGTAATTGAATTGCAAATCATGCGTAATGAAGTGTACTGCAAATATGTATGAAACGGAGAACACAACACAGCCCAGTCCGATTCCCAGTCCATGTCCATGTCCTCGTCCTCGTCCTCGACTCCGTTCAATTCAGGGCAGGAGCGACGAACAAAATCGTAGGAAGCGAGTCCAAAGTGGAATTTAATTGATTGCAATTAATTGGCATGCCAAGCCGTCCGACTGATATCGCTGGCTGTGACCCTTGTCATCGCCACTCCTTGCCACAAGTCCTGATTTTCTATCCTCTCATCATTCATCCACAGATCTGCGCGTCACGACCGAGAATCAGGCTGCGGAGGAGGGCGGCAGCAAGCCCGGCAAGCTGGCGGCGGACAAGTCCCAGATCCATATGCAGGCCCTGCTTAACCAGGCCAACCAGAGCCACAACCAGATCCAGATCCAGAACCCGGAGGCCAACAGTGTCTACAGGGAGCACAAGCTGGATGCCTGGCAGCTGGAGCGCAACTACACGCTGGCCGTGGAGTCGCGCCACGGCATCATAGGTGAGAGCTTAGGGGTTTATTTTCCAGGAATACTGGGTAACCCCTTATCCTTTGTCATCCTCAGAGTACGAAGGCTCGCCGCGGCGCATTGGAGTCACCACTAGCAACTTGGTTGCTGCAGCAGCAGCAGCAGCTGCTGCGGCGGCGGCAGCAGCGACTCCCGCGGCGGACGAAAGCGAACCACCAGCAACGGCAACGGATCCAGGAGCAGCAGCCGGAGGAGCTCCATCACAGCAGCAGCAGCTTCCCATGGCAGCACTGCCGCCGCATAGCGCCACGGCCACCTCGCTGCAAAAGACGGCGGCCCGGGCAGCACTGGCTGCCCTGGCCCAGACCCATCCCCATGGCGCCCACAATCCGCTAAGTGCCCTCAGCGCCCTTAATGCCCACATACCCCTGAATCCCAACCAGATCCACCAGCAGGCGGGACAGGCACCGCAGCAGCAGCAGCAGCAGCAGCCGCTGCAGGCCTATCCCGTGCGCCCAGGGTTTCCACAGGTTAGTAACACGTTGCGCCTCTCTATATTAAATTTATTATTATTATTTATTAGTTTTCCTTTAAAAATGTACGTGCAAAGACACTTAAACATCAAGATGAGTAACACTATGCACTCGAACTTTAAAGCTGGCGCCAGGCTCTATTGAAATTTCATTAGTCCAGAGAGATAGCTCTCTAGAGTCAGCCGCTCTCTTGTACGCCTACGACTAAATGTGTGCACACATATTCTCAGGCATTCTAGATATGTACGCACACATAGAAGCGTTTAAATTCGCTCTTAACCTTGTGCGAGCGGAGAGAGCGCGCTTTTCGTCGCCAGCAGAAAATTGGCTTCCATATTGCAAATCAAATGTACAATGCCCTGTTGTACCAGTCATCAACAATTCATCAACAAGTTATCAAAAAAAACTTCGATGTTGTTGGTGAATCATCGATGAAACTCCATACAAATTACTGATGAAATTAACATTTGCATGTCCAAGGGCGTCATCAGTGACTAATTTATTGATGATTCATTAACTTTTCATTGACGAAAACTGGAATTTTTACTCAACAGCTTAGGCCAAAAACTCATCACTATTTCATCAACAATTTCAGCAATAGTTCATAATCTTTTCATCGATATTTTATCAAATTGTTCATTAATCAACAAAAAATTGCGTTTTTTCATCAACATTGTCATCAACACAATTTTTGAAGAGAGTAATTGAGAGTGATGGAGTCGGTTTTGACACGATTGTTGCTTGTCGGTTCGGCCGAAGCCGAAGTCGGCACATTGATGACACGTTGATGACAACTGGTACTGTAGGGTGAAGTACAGAGCTTATACTCACACATAGAAGCGCCTTCTATTTCTAGATGTTTGCGCTCTCAACTTTGTGCGAGCAGAAAAATGGCTTGCATATTGCAATTCAAATGTATGGCCGTGAGACGATGTGCCTCTCTCTCTCTCCGCTATGAAGTGGCATCACTGCTGCTCTGTCTTTTATCTGGCTTTCTCTCCATTAATTGCATTATCTTCTCTGCTTCAGCGCATTATCTCACCGCCGCATCGCGAGCCACGCAGCAGCTCTCCCACCCTGCAGCAAGCGCAGCAGCAGCAGCAACAGCAGCAGCACACGCAGCAGCAACACTTCGCCAGCCTGATGAGCAACCACAGCAACAACAATACCAACAACACCAACAACAAGGTGCCGCTGAGCAGCGACAACAACGCCGAGGACACCAGCAACGATGTGTCCGAGATCGGCACCATATCGGACCTGACCACTCCGGAGGTAGCTGGAATAGGAGCCGGAGGAGGAGGAGAGCTGGCCAGCCGAGTGATAACGCCTCCGTTGGCAAGCGCACCACCGGCAGTCGGAAATGGAACCGGAACGGGAACGGGAAACGGAAACGTAAATGGAACCGGCTTGGGTCCCCTGAGCCTGCACACAAAGTCCTCGACCTTTGACTATCTGTACGAGTTCTCGGAGACGCGCAAGGTGCTGGAGGAGTTCTTCAAGTGTCCCTCCACCGACGAGCAGCCCATCATGGAGAATGGCAGCGATGTGGATAGCATTGTGAGTGGCGGATGCTCCTTAAATAATGATACGTTCTTCTTACTAAAAATAATGCTTCTTTCCATCCATCCAGGACATCCAGTACGAGTTCCACAGCAACTTTGAGCGCGACGAGGAGGATCTGGCCGAGGAGGAGGAGGCCGAGGATGACGAGGAGGGCGATGACGATCTAGCCGACGAGGAGAACGACGAGGCCGAGGACGAGGACGATGGCGTTTTAGACCAGGATAATGAGCTGAACTACCGCCAGCAGCAGCAGCAGCAGCAGCAGCTGCAGGCTCCTCCCACCGAGCGCCATGTCTATGGAGGCTATGGCCAACAGTCGCAGCAGCTCCAGCAGCAGCAGCCGCATCCCGCCCAGCCCCACATCGGCATGGGCGTGACCCGACGCCACTACAGCGGCAGCCCCTTGATGCGGGACTTTGACTTCTTCCTGGACTCGGCCAGCCGAAGCAGCGGCGAGCGGGACGGCGACCCGGACGGACTCAACCACAACCAGCTGCTGAGCTCAGGCAGCAATGGCCAAGGGCAAGGCCAAGGAGGCGGCGTCGTCGTGGGCGTGGGGCCGGGAGGAGGCCACAACTATCGCTACTCGCCGGAGACCACCGACTACGATTCCAACTGCGGCGATCTGGACAGTGAGTGTGATCCGGCTCAAGCTTTCCTTTCCACCAGCTTAGCTCACTAATCTCTCTCTCATTCCCCGCAGGTCTTTCCGGCGAGATGAATGGCGGAGTGTCGACCTCCTGCTCAAACTACGCCAAGTACTATGCCTCGGCCATGCCCGTGCTGGAAGATGGCCTCTCCTCCGGTCACACCAGCGACACCGAGAACAACAACAACAAGAACCTGCAGCAGGCGCTGGCCAACCAAGGACAGGGACAGGGACAGGCACTGGCACTGGCACAGGGACAGACCAACCTGAGTGCCAGCACCAGCATCGGCGGCAGTGGCGGCATCTCCATGCTGATGGACATGAAGCGCATCTCGACGAACAACAGCCTGAACAGCATGCAGAACCTGACGACCACCACGGCCTCCACCACGGACAGCAACGGTGTGGGTCCCAGTCCCAGCAATGGTCTGGCCAAGTCGCAGCAGGGCCAGCTCCTGCACCAGTCGCAGTCGCAGCTGCCACCGTCGCAGCCACCGCTCCTGGGCCAGAGTCCCAGCAACCACAGCAAAGTGTTCAAGAACATCGATCCGGAGCTGGATTCGCTCTACTCGATCAGTAAGTACCCTAAGATATAGCCCAAGCCTGGCTCTAATTCATTCTCTCACCCAGGTGTTTTCCACCGCCCGGACACGGTGCAGATGACGCCGCCGCCGCCGGCACCGGCACCGCATCGCAAGCCCAATGCCAGTGCCAGCTCCAATGGCCAGGCCGATGTGGATCTGCTGCAGCCGAGCAGCAAGCATACTCCGCTGGCGACGGCCATCAGCTCCACGCTGCAGCGCAGCTCTCCCACCTCGGCGGTTGCCGGAAACGGAAGCGGAGGCTCGAAGCCAAGGAGCGCGGGCAGCAACTGCAGTAGCAGCAACGGCGGCGGAGGAGTGCCTCCACCGATACCGGAGAGGAGCAACCTTCCGCCCGCCCAGAGGTCACCATCGCCTGGCCTCAACTCACCCGTCTGGCTGTTACGTCACGACGGCGGCGTCGGGGGCGCTGGCAAGGCTCTGCTGGACTCCGCTTCGGGCAATCACTCGAAGAATCACAGTGCCGACGAGGAGGACGTGGACACCGACCTGGAGACGGACCGCCTGCTGGGCCACCAGCGGCTGGACGATCAGGGCTATTACGACGAGAACAAGAGCTGGGACCGCAAGCCGCGCTCGCTGCTCTCGAAGATCTCGCCCAAGCAGCAGCAGATGCCCAGCACCAAGACGCGCAACGGCTACAATGCGCTGCTCAGCTCCACGCCGGAGCTGCCGCCACCGATACCGCCCAAGAGCCAGTCCTCCGGCGGCTCCGGCCTGGGCGCCCTGGGTGGCCTCTCCCAGGGCAAGCTCCTGGACCTGGTCGGCGGCATGGTGCAGCGCAGCATGTCGCGCAGCAGCTCCTCGGAGCACAGCGACAAGTCGCCCAGCAAGCTGGTCACTTCGTCCGGCGGCGGCGACCTGTGCTCCGCCGGCTCCGTGGATGTGGTGGCCTCGGCAGTGGCGGCCACCACGGCGGCAGCAGTGGCCGCAGCAGCTGCAGCAGCAGCGGCGGCAGCCGGCACAACTCCTGCCCTGGGGAGTCCTGGCAATGGCGGGGGCTCAGAGCGATCCGCGGCAGGCGGAGGAGCAGGAGGAGTCAAGCAGCTCGGCGAGGCGTCGGAGAATGGAGGAGCCAATGGAGTGGCGGCGACGGCCACGGCAGTGGGCGTTGTGGTGGCCAATGGCAGCGGCGCGATCACGGGCAGCGGAACCGGAAGCGGAAGTGGCAGCGGCAGCGGCACCGGAAGCGGCACAAACATCGCCAGTGCCACGGCCAATGGCAACAACAACAGCGGCAGCGGCGCCGGCAGCAACAGCAACAGCGGCAGCGGCGAGAAAAAAGTGAAAAAGAGTAAGAGCAAAGAAGGTAAATGCGTTGGGTTTATCCTTCGTTCGATTGTTCCCATATAACCATCTATATATTACGCAAATATACAAATATATCTATATATATATATATAGTGATTGTTATATATATATCCTGTGACCATGTCATGTCGGTGTGCTGTGTGCATTGCATTGATGTTGTCCAAGTACCAAAAGAAGTAATTCAAAATAAGATACCGAATTCCGGCGGCGCCAATTGATCAACCGATTAAACCTATATGCAATTCTCTCTCTGGATCCATATTTAATCCGTATTAATCGTATATATAATATTTTTACCTATCATTTCTCTGTATTCTTTCGCATATTTATTTGCGTATTTTTGCATGCGTCGTTCGTTCGTTCGTTCGTTCAACCAAAAATCAAATCAAAACCAAAACCAAACTCTACTCTTCATTTTACTGTGTCTGTGTGTGTGTAAAATACAATTTGTAAGATAAAATTCCATTATGTAATAGTTATTAAGATCCAACACGAACAAGAAGACACGAAACAAAGCTAACGCTATACCTCAATTCGATTATTACGAAAACTGTGAGGCTCTAGGAGATTTAGATATAGACTGGCTTGAATTAACTTCTGGTTAAGCTTGCATACCAAATTTAAAGCCCGAACCCCTGAAAGTTTGCGAGATATAGGACATTATTCTATTGAGCGGACAAGCAGACGGACGGGCCAAACAGGAACTATGGTGAAAAGAGAAATTTATAAAAAACACTTCAATAAATTAGTTATTTAAAAACATGGCAGACTTAGATGAACCTCTTACAGATATCCATCTGCAAGGATAAGGACAATATTCTGTTGGGCGGACAGACAGATGAACGGACAAGCTTTCAACCAAGAAAAAAGTCTAATTTATATAAACTGGCAATCCCATAGCGGCTTCGCCTGCTGTAAAAATAATATACCCTCGAGAAAGTATTATAGCTTTGGTCAGATCTTTATATATTCCTTATGATTGATTTAAATTAAATAATCATTTTCTATGGAAGGCATAATTTTTGCATTTTTCATTTTGACAGTTAGATCCACATTTCTTCGATTATTATGCAAGCTTAAAGACTTGAAAATATTAAAACATTTACTTGTTTGACTTAATAAAGTTCTGAAGTCAGAACCCTTGACAGATCCTGAGATCTAGGGGAATATTCTGTTGAGCGGACAGACAGACGGACAGAAGCTATACTAGCTCGCTGCCACACACATGCACGTACACTAAACCATCTAAGACTCTACACGTACTCTGTGATCCCCGAGAAGCTTTGAAAATGTTGTGCTAACCGAGCAATCCGTCTTCTCACCAACTCCAGGCGGCGCAGTGCTCATCGAGGGCGTGCTCTTCAGGGCTAAGTACCTGGGCTCCACGCAGCTGGTCTGCGAGGGTCAGCCCACGAAGTCGACGCGCATGATGCAAGCGGAGGAAGCCGTCTCCAGGATCAAGGTAATGCTCATCCGGGAGGTACCATTGTTGGGACCTTTGAATTATGATTGATAATGCTCGCCTGATGCTCCTGATCGATTGCTTCGATCAGCTTTGGTTACACTTCGCGTCTCTTCTAGGTTTAATTTGTATTATTTATATATTTTAAGGAATGGAATGTTCCCCTATGCATTAATTAACTAAATTCTTAGAGCTATTTGCGATATCCTCTTGATCTTGCCGATCTGTCAAATCTTTTTGAGTTGTCCCCGCACCTGATTCCATCCCAGCCCCATCATCGAACCCCGAACCATACAACCCCGACTACCACCCATCAAAGCTGATTGAAAGACCGACCTTGAGAGCGGGAGAGAAAGGGAGAGAATGTCATTAACTATTTACTGTTATATTTTCATGTATCACCTCCTCCACATCAAATGATCCGCATCCGCGACGACCAACCACGCTAACAAAAAAACCACGTATCGCCATGCAAATATCGAAAAAAAATCGATTCTTTATCGAACACACAAAAATTCGCATTATAGGCGCTGGTAAGTAATGGAAACACTGGCCAAGCACACTCTAACGCCACTGAGACCCCCAAGAAACACTTACCCACCTTACCCACCTTATCCACCTTATCCACCTTATTCACCCTAACCCACCAAACCCACCTCTGGTTTGCCTGATTTGCCTCGAATTCGAATTGGCTCGATGACATTTGGCCCGCTGTAAATTTTGTGTTACCCAAAAGCGAAGCTTGCCCCCGAAGATCCTGCCGAGTCCCAGTCCCCAGAACTACTCCCCACATAACCCCCATATAAATCCATATATCCATATATCCATAACAATTTATAAATTCATAAAAACTATACATTTCAGGCACCAGATGGCGATGTGCAGCCCAGCACCGAGGTGGATCTGTTCATCTCAACGGAGAAGATCATGGTGCTGAACACGGACCTCAAGGAGATCATGATGGACCACGCCCTGCGCACCATCTCGTACATCGCGGACATTGGGGATCTTGTGGTATTGATGGCCCGCCGACGCTTTGTGCCCCAGGACATCGATGACGCCCCCAAGCCCAACCGCACGCCCAAGATGATCTGCCACGTGTTCGAGAGCGACGAGGCCCAGTTCATTGCCCAGTCTATTGGCCAGGCCTTCCAGGTGGCCTACATGGAGTTCCTCAAGGCCAATGGCATCGAGGATCATCGCTTTGTCAAGGAGATGGACTACCAGGAGGTGCTCAATAGCCAGGAGATCTTTGGCGACGAACTGGAGATCTTTGCCAAGAAGGAGCTGCAAAAGGAGGTTGTGGTGCCCAAGGCGAAGGGCGAGATCCTGGGTGTGGTGATCGTCGAGAGCGGCTGGGGCTCGATGCTGCCCACCGTGGTGATTGCCAACCTAATGAGCTCGGGAGCAGCGGCCCGGTGCGGGCAGCTTAACATCGGCGACCAGCTGATCGCCATCAATGGGCTGAGCCTCGTCGGGCTGCCACTCTCCACCTGCCAGACGTACATCAAGAACACCAAGAACCAGACGGTGGTCAAGTTCACGGTGGTGCCCTGCGCACCCGTCGTCGAGGTGAAGATCAAGCGGCCGGAGACCAAGTACCAGCTCGGGTTTAGCGTTCAAAATGGAGTGGTGAGTGTCATAAGCTCCCTCAGATATATCGTTATCGGCATCAAAATTCCAATTAGTTTAATATATTTATCAAAAAAATTACTGCATTTATGGGAAAAATAAGTATATAATCAACAAATTTAACAAATCGATAAATTTATCGCTTTATCGGCTATAATTTCGATGCAGTTACTGAAAACTTTCCTTAAATTATTGCCAGTATAAATAAGGTTCGCACTTGTTCGATGTTCCATAGTAAATACCGATATTCCGACCAATATTCGATTTATTCGTACAAAATCGATATATATCGATCAGTTGATCACGTTATCGGCATCAAAATTCCAATAAGTTTGATACATTTATCAAAAACATTATCTAAATTATGGGAAATCGAAATATATAATATATAAATTTTATGTATCGATAAATTTATCGCGTTATCAGGTATAATTTCGATGAAGTTACTAAAACATTCCTTAAATTATGGCCAGTCTAAGATAAGTGTCGTACTTGTTCGATGTTCCAAAGTAAGGAACGATATTCCGACAAATATCCCATTTATTCGAAGAAAATCGATATATATCGATAAGTTGATCACGTTATCGCATTGTAAATCCAATTAGTTCGCTACATTTATCAAAAACAAATTAATTAAATTATGGAAATTGAAATATATAATATACAAATTTCATATATCGATAAATTTATTGCGTTATCGGGTATAATTTCGATGGAGTTACTTAAAACATTCCTTAAATTATTGCCGGTATAAATATTGTCAAGGATAAGGGTCGTACTTGTTCGATGTTCCAAAGTAAGGAACGATATTCCGACAAATATCCTATTTATTCGAACAAAATCTATATATATCGATAAGTAATCGTTTATCGTTTCCTTTACAGATCTGCAGTCTTCTGCGTGGCGGCATCGCGGAGCGGGGTGGCGTCCGTGTGGGCCATCGCATCATCGAGATCAACAACCAGAGCGTGGTGGCTGTGCCACATGAAAAGATCGTCAACTTGCTGGCCACATCCGTGGGAGAGGTGGGGAAACCTAACCTTGCATATGGACCAGAATGAGACTAATCTCTTGAACTTTCGCTTTCAGATACTCATGAAAACGATGCCCACGTCCATGTTCCGCCTGCTCACTGGCCAGGAGAATCCCATATATATTTAAGAAGGATAGTGGAAGGCGATTATTGTTAACTATAAATGAAATCATATGAGGATATTACGATATTTAGTATATATACCTATACATATAGAGAGCCAGAGAGATGTATATGCGTGTATAGGTCTAAGAGGATATGATTTAGCTTACCTATACATATATACTAAACATATATACGTTTTTTTTTTTCGTGAGTAAACCTAGACAAAGTTCGATCAGAGGCGAGTTACGAGCAGCTACTACGACAAATAAGTAAAGCCGAAGCGATAACTAAACACACATGGCACGCCTTTTGCAAAGCTTAGTAATAATAGTTAATAACAGCGGACAGACGGACAGACGGACAACCGGACAAGACGGACATAACTAAATATATAATATATAATGATGATGAAGATGATGATGATGAACACAATGACCTTTTTGCGAAAACGTCCTTAGCTTAGTTGAACGGCGACATTAGTCAGAGATTTAAAAGCGGTTAGCAACAGTAACCCCCCCTCCCCCATATATGCTTACCCATTACTTATTGTAAAAACCAACGGAAGGAAAGACACGAGCACAAGGCAAACTCTAGACCCAACCGAATCGGGATTCGCAGCAGGCAGCTCTTTTGATATAGTCTATATATATATATATAATCCACACACTATATAGCACCCCTATATATTTATATATACAACAGAACGGAACGCTTGGGTCAGACAGTTAGTAAATTGGGAAATTGTAAAAGTGTTTTCCACTCGCACACATAGCTGAGAATTTCGATAGTTGTATAACAGATAACGGATAACGGATAGAGGATAACGAATAATGGATAATGGATATAGCCTGATCGTATTGTGTATTTGTATTGCGTAAATTGAGGGCTCCTTACACACAAATCCCACCCACACACAGCCCAGATTTCCCCAAATATAGAGGATTTAGTTTAGCTGACTCACTACACTACACTACACTACATAGACCACTTAACACTAGATACTAGACATACATACACTCACCACTCACACTCACTTAGACGCTTCGATTTCAAACCATCTTCGTCCAAAAATTGTGCTACTACTCGTTAAACAAGTTGATAGATATAGAGAGAGAGACGGATATATGAAAGGATATTAAGAAAGGGATAAGAGAAAAGTAAAGAAAAGGATTAGGGAAAGCTTAGATATGAATGGGAAAGAGACAGAGAGCTAGCCCAAAGGAAAGAGACCGAGAGAAAAAGGCCGTGCGTACCTAGGATCGCATTATAAAGAGAGAGACAGTAATATATCGGCGAGAGGGAGTCGGCAACATGAACAGTCAAGAGACAGAGACAGCAACAGAGATCCAGAGCGGGGCATTGCATTTCCATATGTGTGTGTATAATGTGTGTGTGTAAAATACTCGCTTTTCGGCCCAAAGAAAACCCAAAAAAAGAAAAACGCAATCCGCTAAGGAAACTATTATTAACTACGAACGAGTACGATAAAATTATGCAACGGCATTGAACGACTGTTGGCCGAATTTCCGCTGCTTGGCACGGGCCACGCCCACGCCCCACCAAAAAAAAAACAAAACAAAATATTACCAAAACCAGAAACAGCTTGTGCAAAAACCAAAGAAAAATAATGAAAGAAGACAACAACTAATAAGTAATGAATTGTTTTTTTTTTTCGTCGTGTACATTATTTATATATGTATATGGAAAATGGAAATTGCATAAACAAATTTAATGGATATATTGAATATTTATTAAAACAAAAGAAAATCGCATAGACACTATATAAGAACGATCATAACGATGATGATTATTTGTAAAGGAAACTAAAACCCAGAAACCGAAAACAAAATAAATAATTAAAAGGCATATATAATCACATGCGTAACAACAAAAGTATAAAACCAAAAATTGAGCATAATAAACAGAAAATTAACAAAAAATAAATATATACATTTTATTTTGCTGAGGAGGGTTCTTGAAGTCTACTGGTTCTAAGGCAAAGTTTGGTATTCCGAGAACTAAATATAAGCTAAAATATTAAAAAACAAGAAAGGAAGGTAACGTCGCCAAGTCGCACTTTATGTACCCTTGCAGATTATAATAGAAATAAAATTAAAGGGATAATAAATGGGCATTTATCACGGAAGCTCCACCGGTACCGAATATTTAAACATTGACAAAAACAACTTTATTTTTATACCCTTGCAGGGTATTTTGTCCAGAAGTTTGCAACGCAATGAAGGAGGCATCTCCGACCCCATAAGCATCACCAGCCGAGTCGATCTGGTCATGTCCGTCTGTCCGTCTGTCTGTCCGTCTGTCGGTTTTTACGCGAACTATTCTCTCAGTTTTTGAGCTATCGGATTGAACTTTTCAGCATAGTCTTATTTCTTTAGCACGCAACGGACGGACCGGTCGAAATTGGAAATTTTAACTTCTCTGTTTTTAAACGTATTTCTATAAATTTTGAGAAATAGCTGTTTTTACGTTTATGTTAAGATCGGACAACTATATCATATAGCTTCCATAAAAGCGATCGGTCGATTTAATAAAAAAATGGAGAATTGTACATTTTAAGTGTAAAATTTGCAAAATTGACAGAGTTCCATATTTTTACAACATTACCAAAATGGATCTATTGCAGACTGCAAGGGAATACAAACTTCGGTTTACCGAAGTTAGCTTTCTTTCTTGTTGTGTTTATATTAGCCTGCAAAGTGAATGCTCGGGCCGCGTTGTTCTTTGTTACTTTTCTCTCTTTGTTTTAGTTTCTCATTTCTCAGTAGAATCAAACAAAAACACCTCTTAACGAGGTGACATAAAAGTGACGATGGCCCCTTCAATTTCAAAAGTTTCTGATATCAAATTTTGGGACGATTAATAACATTACCAAAATTATATTACAAATAAGTCAACTATAGTTTCTTATTCGATACGCTGGTCTTTAGTTTTAAGGGTTTATATTTTACAACTACACAAGTGCCGAAAACGAATACCTTTCGATCAAGATATATGTAAATGGTACTAATCGGACTATCGGGTCAGATTTTCAATTTTACGGCTCTCCATAGTAGTCAACTTACGCAACACAGTCTCGGTGCTCATCGTCACTACGTGGACTGCCGTCCACAGTGATTATTCCATTTACTGTTAAGTCCTCTTATCTCTCATTTCGGGAATCCCTTGTACACCTAAGGAAAACAATAATCCCCAGAGCACAAATCAAGCATGGAAGATCATAATGCCCTCGTAAAACGCAAATGTCCTCGAAAGAGGCGGAAGGAGGCCCATGAAGGGCAGCAGCAGAGGGCTTAAACCCACGAAGGGTGGCGTAAGGACCTACGAAGGGCGCCGGCTAAGGATCCCACGAAGGGATACAGCGCGGCAATAGTTACTTAGTCATAAATTATAATTAATTATAAGGCATAGTTAATTAATTCTAGTAGCCGCAGTATTTAATGAAAACTAGTAGCAGCCCCGAGTTTTGCCAGTGTAGGCAGAACAGAGAAGAGAAGGAGAGAGAAGTGACCGTAACCGTCGCGACGGTCGAAAGCCCGGCGGCAGAGGGAGCAGCACAGCGTCAGCAGATCGGGATCGAAATATTTGGCACGAGCCAAGGAGCGGCCATTGCCAAACGCCGACAGAGGAGCGTGAGCGCAAAAGCACAGGCGAGGTACACTCTGCCGATGGCATCGTTGATAAAGTTAAATATTTTTAAGTGTTTGAATCTATAATGAGCATATTAAAATAAACTATGCTCCATGAACGATTCTAATATTGAACATACTTTAATCAACTATGGTCAAAATGGATTAAAAGTCTATTACAAAACATATTCAATTTCACTATTTTTATCTAAGACCATGAATCTTTAGGAAAAATATTTGATTTGAGTAGGGTTTATAAAAGGCTTGTTGCCATACAAAATTTGGCTCAATTTTTTATAGAAGGTATGTACCATACAAAATTTTGGCTGAATGTCATTCAAGGTTGTTTAAAACTATTGTTAAAAAACTAATCTAACGTTAACTATTGGTAAAAACTATCGTTTCAAATTAAAGTTAATTAAAGTTAAAGTTTTTAACATTTTTAACCTTGTATTTATTAATATTTAAATTTTTATTGTTGTAATTTTTAATTTTAATTTTTTTTGCGAGTGTAATTTCAAATAAGTTGAAAATTAAACTTTAATACAAATTTTCATTTTCTTCAGTGTACCATGCAGACCGACCGCCCCCACCGTGCCGCTGGCCCAAGACACGTAGCGCTGGTGATAAGGCACAGGCTCGGCCAGAGCGCAAGCCAGAGTAAGCTGTCTCTCTCGCCCTAGTGCGAGCCATAGCCTCGGTCAGAGCCCAAGCCAGAGCGAAGCTCAAGCTGAAGCGCAGGTAGTAGGGAGTATAGGAGGCATGGGTCATACAAAAGTTGGCTCATAAAAACTATCGGTATGTTTAAAATCGTTTGTTAAACTATTAAAACTATGGACAAATATTGTTAAAATATTATCGTCAACTATTTGTGAAAAAAAAAACTAATGTATTTTTTAATTTTTAATTTTTTTGTGGGCTTTAAATTATAACGTTATATTTTTAATTTAAGATTTATTTTTCGAGTGTACTCTCAAAAATATATAATTTTTAAGTTAAAAAAATAAATAAAAAAAAATTTTTTTGCGTCAGTGTATGATGCAGGCCTATCGCCCCACCCTGCCCCTGGCCCAAGCCACAGCCTCGGTCAGAGCGGTCATACCATATGAGATGCAGCTTGAGCTTCGCTCTCGCTTGTGCTCTGACCGAGGCTGTGGCTTGGGCCAGGGGCAGGGTGGAGCGACAGGCCTGCATCATACACTGACGCAAAATAAATTTTTATTCCCGGTACCCATAGGGTACAAGGGTATCATAACCGAGAATGTATGTAACATGCAGAAGGAGGCATCTTGAGCATATATTCTAGATCAGCATCACCAGCCGAGTCGATTTAGCCATGTCGGTCTGTCCGTCTGTCCGTCCGTGTGAAACAACAGATCTCAGAGACTATGAGAGCTAGAGTTACCAAATTTGGTGACAGCATTGGAATCTGTTGCACGCAGATCAAATTTGTTTTAAAACTTGGCCACGCCCACTTCCGCCCCCGAAAATCGTAAAAACTTTATATGACCTATAGTCGTAATTTTTGGCTTAAAGTAAATAGATAAAATAAATCAGTAGGAATTTGCGGACGTTTTCTGAAAATTTGAGTAAAATCGGATGATAAACATGGAAGTTATTAAACAATAAAATTTGTATATGTTTCTTCTTCTTCTTCTGAGCCACAAAGGCAGAAGCGAAAAAAAGTGTTGCGCGCTTTCGGGCGCAGTATTAATTCGCAATGCAGCTGCGTACAGCTGCTGAATTTGTCTTTTTTGAACATTGCTCATTTTCATTTGCTCAGCTTCATTTGTCAACATTTTGTTTTTTCCATGTCCGTGTCTTATTTAATTTCACGCACAATACTTTGGGTACCGGGTATCTCACAGTCGGTCACACTCGACTGTAGCTTTCTCACTTGTTTATTTCGGACTTTTGGTTCGGCCTTTCCGCTATGGGATTATTTGTAATATATATAATAATAATACAATTATTTCTTTATTTCAGGTGAGGCTCTTCAAAATTATATTGAGCGACAACCTTCTCAGGAACTTCAGCCGGCTTTTGGTCCCAGAATTAATTATGCAGCTTAATTATTCTGGGACCAAAACCAAGATGGGCTTTGGGAGCTTTGTGCACCTGAACCAGGCATTGTTCGGTAGGTACCAAATAACTTAATTAAATTGTAGTATATTTTCGTAGCTGCTCGGCTGGAGCGTTTGAGTTAACATATTTACAAAATCAACAATCTAATTTATTTTGTTTTTTTCAGAATCCCAGAAAAGGGAAGGCTTCCTCTTCTCCGACCACGTCCGAAATATTAGATTGGCTTTTTCTAAACATAAAAACAAGGTTTACAAGGTGACAACTATGTCCCGGAAAAGCCGGGCCGGAGAAGAAAACGGGGAGCAGAGGACGGATCCAGAGGAGGAGGAGCAGCATGAAGAGAGCAATGAGATAATAAATATGTCTATTTTAGAATAAATAATGCATTAAAATAATTTTTATACCTGGTACCCATAGGGTGCAAGGGTATTATAAGTTAGGGCCAACCGAGAATGTATGTAACAGGCAGGAGAAGAAATCTCCGACCCTATAAAGTATATATATTCTTGATCAGCGTCACTAGCCGAGTCGATCTAGCCATGTCCGTCTGTCCGTCTGTCTGTCCGTGTGAAACAACAGATCTCAGAGACTATAAGAGCTAGAGTTACCTAATTTGGTGACAACATTGGAATCTGTTGCACGCAGATCAAGTTTGATTTAAAATTTGGCCACGCCCACTTCCGCCCCCAAAAAACGTAAAAAACTTTATATAACCTAGAGTCGTAAATTTTGGCTCAAGTAAATAGATACAATAAATAAGTAGGCATTTGCGGACGTTTTCTGAAAATTTGAGTAAAATCGGAAGTTATTAAACAATAAAGTTTCTTCTCGTCTTGAGCCACAACGAAAAGAAGTGTTGCGTGCTTTCGGGCGCAGTATTAATTCGTAATGCAGCTGCGTACAGCTGCAGAATTTGTCTCTTTTAAACTTTGCTCAACATGTTTTTGGCAACATTTGCCTTTGTCAACATTTTGTTTTTCCCACGTCCGTGTGCTTTTTAATTTCACGCCCCATACTTTGGGTACCGGGTATCTCACAGTCGCTCACTCTACTGTAGCTTTCTCACTTGTTTTTAACGTGATATTGGTCCTTGTAGGGTTCTTCATTTTGGTATATCCATTGGACTTATCCTCTTGAATTCTCCCGTTTTATGGGTGACCCTCGATAATGCTCGAGGCCAATCCTATAGTATTTATACGTACTTTGCATGAACTTGAACAAACCTATTTACACTTTACGCTAAGATGCAGCACGAGTTCATACAGATCTTCTAGCAATTGCAGGCGAGCTTCAAGAAGATATCTGATCAAAGGTCGTTTCCAGGACCACCTAGAATTCCTACAGTATTTTCATGCCAAGGTGGCGAGGTCTGGCACGTCAATATGAAAACATGTATTTGACTCTGTGTATAAACCCAGTACCAGTCACACAGAGAATTTAGAACCGAAAGTGCTTCGAGATAGAAAACCAGAAAAAGTAGGAAAAGAAAAAAGTAGAAATTCAAAATTATTCCTTATCGTAATCGGGCGCATAAATAATGTCCAAAACCTTTTTGAAAATCTCTAGTTTCCGGCACTTTGAGTAGTAGAAGTTGCGTTCGCTTGCCATGATCTTAAGGCTTTTACTCATCTCCTCGAAGTCCTTGGAGAAGTTTTCGGTGTGCCGTTGAAGGTCCGAGTTTCTCTGCTCCAGCCCGTCCCTGCCCTGGCTGGACTCTTTTCGGATCGTCTGTTTGGAGATGGAGATTTTGACGTCGACCTAAGCTCTGGGCATGTCCTTGGGCGCTCTAAGAACATTGCTTGGACGTGCTGATCGATGACCGAGTTTCCCTGATCGATCTTCTGCTTGGAGAGTCTTGGTCATGTGCTTGGGCTGGTGCTGTTCAAAGAACAAGTTACCTGGTCGATCATTTCCCCGGTGAGCGTAGTGGTGGACTGGCTGGACACTTTATCGATCGGCTGATCGATCCACCGAGCCTCTCGGGTCGATCTTCCTTTCCACGGACAAAGACGTCCGCAAGTCCTGTAACTGCTTAGACATTGCTTGGACGTGCTGATCGATGACCGAGCTTCTTGGGCGATCGTCTCCTGGGTGAGTTTAGTGGTGGACTGGTTAGACATTTTATCGTTCGGCTGCTTATCCACCGAGCTTTTCAGGTCTATCTTCCTCTCCAAGCCCCAAGAGGTGGGCATGACCTTCGGCCGATTGGACATTTCTTGGATTGGCTTATGGGCGATAGGGCCACCTGTGCCTGAAGATGTCCTCTAGTCTGCGGCTGATTGCCCGTGGGGCCTCGAGGACGTATCTTTGTTATCAGGCCGCGGTCCGCAGAGTTGCAGCGTGTAATCATCCTGGCGGCTGAGGGCGTCCTTGCCGAAGTCACCGCAGTCGAGCGGGTCTTCGGACTGCTCTCCGGCGGACTGGACCGGCACGTGAAGATCTACGGTGTGAGCACGTACAAGACAGTACATACGTTGACCTATCCGAATGCCGTGGTCAGCCTGGCCGTGTCGCCCGGGGATCAGGCTGTCGTGGCCGGCATGGTCGATGGACTGGTCACGATTCGCCGCATAATAGTTGACAGGAAGCCGAGTCACCTGAAAAAGATCCGTGCTGATCGGGCGCGGAAGCAGCAAAAGCAGCAGAAGATGCCCCAGCCGGACAGCCCCCTGCCCCACGTGGACCACGTCATCAAAGAGAGATCCAAGCGCACGGGGCTAGAAACCTACGACGTCCATCTGCGGCAGTTCAGTCACAAGAAGGCCCTCGACGACGTGATGCAGCCGCAGAAGATGGAGAAGCAGCCGGAGTTGGTAGTGGCCGTAGTCACGGACCTGCTGCACCTGGACAGCTGCCGACAGACGTTCCAGGGCCTTGATGAGCTGCGGACTGCAGGCCACCAGCTGCCGCTCGAACACATCCAGCACTGTGCTGGCGGCGTTCATCAGCGGCCACATGAAGCGCGCCTCGCCCAGGTGGGTGCACACAAAGTCGATGACGAGCACGGCATCGGGCGTAGATCTTTACGTCGTCGGCGTAGATCTTTACGTGCCGGTCCAGTCCGCCGGAGAGCAGCCGTCGACCGTCGGAGCCCAGGCGCAGGCAGTTGACAGTCCGAAGACCCGCTCGACTGCGGTGACTTCGGCAAGGACGCCCTCAGCCGCGGACCGCGGCCCGATAACAAAGACACGCCCTCAAGGCCCCACGGGCAATCAGCCGCAGACTAGAGGACATCTTCAGGCACGAGAGGCCCTATCGCCCATAAGGCAATCCAAGAAATGTCCAATCCGCCGAAGGTCATGCCCACCTCTTGGGGCTTGGTGAGGAAGATGGACCTGAAAAGCTCGGTGGATAAGCAGCCGAACGATAAAATGTCCAACCAGTCCACCACTACACTCACGCACGAGAAGATCGACCAGGTAACTCGGTCATCGATCAGCACGTCCGAGAAATGTCTGAGCAGCTCCAGGACATGCGGACGGTTTGTGCGTGAAAAGGAAAATCGGCCCGAGAGGCTCGGTGGACAATTAGCCGATCGATAAAGTGTCCAGCCAGTCCACCACAACGCTCACCCCGGAGAAGCTCGACCGGGTAATCTTGGTCATCGAACAGCACCAGCCCAAGGATATGACCAAGACTCTCCAAGCAGAACATCGATCTGGCAAACTCGGTCATCAGTACGTCCAATCAATGTCTGACTCGCCCAAGGACTTACCCAGAGCTAAGATCGGCGTCAAAATCTCCATCTCCAAATAGCCGATCCGAATAGAGTTCAGCCAGGCCAGGGACGAGCTGGAGCGGAAAAACTCGGACCTTCAACGGCAGATCGAAAAATTCTCCAAGGATTTCGAGGAGAAGAGTAAAAGTAAAAATTTCATGGCAAGCGAACGCGACTTCTACTACTAAAAATGCCGCAAACTAGAGATTTTCATAAAAAGTTTTGGACATTATTTATGCGCCCGATTACGATAAGGAATAATTTTGAATTATATTTTTCTACTTTTTCTGGTTTTCTATCTCGAAGCACTTTAAAATTAAAATTAAAGTGTAATAAAAAGCTCAAAACAAAATATCTGAACCTGTGCATTAATTTAAATTTATTATATTAAATTTATATTGATTACGATATATCCTCTGAAAGGTTTTCTTTGTTATTTCCGTTAAAGAATGACAAAATAATTTACTTGTTCATATCTTCCCCAATGTGTAGGCATAATTGTTAATATTCTTTAAGAATTAATTTCAAATACTGAGAAGCAGCTGCTGCACATTCCTCAAATACTTAACACCCACTTGCCACTCGAAGCTCTTGGATAATGCACCTGAAGTGACCATTCCGTCGGGTAATTCTGGAGGCATTCTATAAATGTTGGGTTGTTATTCTCGAGAATTATGTGTCATCTCTATATTGGAGCTCGCGTTGTTTACCCTCTTGGCCAAGTTAAGGCGATAAATATTCAAGTGTAAATGAATATGGGCACAAGAGCGAGCCGGGGGAGCCGGCGAGCCTCTGCCCAGCAATGAAAAAATAATGGACGGAGGAAGAATTTAAACATAAACGTAATAAGTATTATTAGCCAAACTTTCTTGATTTTCGGTATTCATTTGTTTAGCATTCATGCATTTTATTCCAGCATCTATTTCGCTGCGGCCAAATTTTTATACCCGGTACCCATAGGCCACAAGGGTTTTATAAGTTAGTGCCAACCGAGAATGTACATATGTAACAAGCAGAAGGAGAAATCTCCGACCCTATAAAGTATATATATTCTTGATCAGCGTCACTAGCCGAGTCGATCTAGCCATGTCGGTCTGTCCGTCTGTCCGTCCGTGTGAAACAACAGATCTCAGAGACTATGAGAGCTAGAGTTACCAAATTTGATGACAACGTTGGAATTTGTTGCACGCAGATCAAATTTGTTTTAAAACTTGGCCACGCCCACTTCCGCCCCCGAAAATCGTAAAAAACTTTATATGACCTAAAGTCGTAATTTTTGGCTTTTTCTTCTTCTTCATCTGAGCAACAAAGGCAGAAGCGAAAAAAAGTGTTGCGCGCTTTCGGGCGCAGTATTAATTCGTAATGCAACTGCGTACAGCTGCAGAATTTGTCTTTTTTGAACATTGCTCATTTTCATTTGCTTAGCTTCATTTGTCAACATTTTGTTTTTTCCATGTCCGTGTGCTCTTTAATTTCACGCACAATACTTTGGGTACCGGGTATCTCACAGTCGGTCACACTCGACTGTAGCTTTCTCACTTGTTTTATTTCTTTTTAACTTGAAAATTATTTTTGAGAGTACACTCGCAAAATAAATTTTAAATTAAATTTACAACGTTATAAATTTTAACTAAAAAAAATTAAAAATTAAAAAATACTACAGTAAAAAAAAATTTTTTAATTTTTTAAGCAGAACATTAGTTTTTTATACCCGGTACCCATAGGGTACAGGACAACCAGACGGACATGGCTAGATCGACTCGGCTGGGGATACTGTTCAATAATATATATATTTTTTGGGGTTGGAGAGGGTTCACTGCTTTGCCAACTTCTGATAGAAATTAAAATAAACTGCAAGGGTATAAAAACCAAATAATAATTCAGATTTATTCTCTTTGTTCCAAATATTTACTAACATATATATATTTCTTTGTTTTTTTGTTTAGAGAAAAATGGAACCCATCCGCCGCCACCCTCATCCCTACCACCTCCCATTCACCGCCGTCACCCCATCTCTGCCACCTCCCCATTCATTGCCGCCAACACCCCCGACACCCCCATCTCCATAGATCTACAGGAACTTATGCGTCGGCAGGATACATTGGAAGCCAAAATGCAATGCATTATTGAACAGAATTGCAAAATTCTTTCAATACTTAATTCGCATTTTGGTGACCTAAGCAAGATAACTAGCGAGTTTCCCCTGAAAACACTCGAGGACCTTGAGGCAATAGAAATGAAAATTCGGGGAAACGAAGCAAAATATGTAAGTGTGTAACGCTTTTTTACTTTGGACTTTTGGTTCGGCCTTTCCGCTATGGGATTATTTGTAATATATATAATAATAATACAATTATTTCTTTATTTCAGGTGAGGCTCTTCAAAACTATATTGACAGACAATCTTCCGAAGAACTTCAGCCGGCTTTTGGTCCCAGAACTAATTATGCAGCTCAATTATTCTGGGACCAAAACCAAGATGGGTTTTGGGAGCTTTGTTTACCTAAACCAGGCTTTGTTCGGTAGGTAACAAATTACTTAATTAAATTGTAGTATATTTTCGTAGCTGCTCGGCTCGAGCGTTTGAGTTAACAAATTTACAAAATCAATAATCTAATTTTTTTTTTGTTTTTTTCAGAATCTCAGAAAAGGGAAGGCTTCCCCTTCTCCGACCACGTCAGAATTATAAGATTGGCTTTTGCTAAACACAAAAACAAAGTTTATAAGGCGACAATTATGTCCCGGAAAAGCCGGGCCGAAGAAGAGGAAGGGGATTCAAAGGAGGAGAAGCAGCACGAAGAGAGTAATGAAATAATAAATATGTCTATTTAAGAATAAAAATTGCATTAAAATAATTTTTTTAAATATTAAATATTAAAATATATAATAAAATTAAAATTAATAAAATTAAATTAAAAAATATAATAAATATTCGTTGTATTACCAATGGGTTCTGTTGGAACGCTTCTGCAAGAACATTTCTTGATGTATGCAATAAATGGGTTCAATAATGCATAATTTTGAACAGTTTTATAATTGTTCCAATTGGGTTCTGCAAGAATGTATGCGAGAGAGAAAGAGAGAGCGCACGTGCGTGTTGCTTTTTATCGATCTACCTTCATACAAGGTTTTCTCGGTGAAAATCAATTCCATTAAGCCCAAAATTTTGACAATCGGTCAGTGATTCCGTGATCTGTATCAATCGGAAACAATTGATTCGTTTTAATCAAAGCCAGTGACTTTAATCTCGCAAAACTAACTTTTGTATTACGCTTTGCTGCCCCGTTCTTCATGTGCACTGCGATTACCGCTTACAATTGGTTGTCGTTGCTGCTAAGCAACTACATGCCCTTAGCTTAGACAAAAGACTTTACCCGCGCTCTTTGCGGTTCTTCACCGCAAAATATTTCTAATAATTTCTCAACTTGCTTACCAATATCTTGTTTGTGCTGCCCTTGCATTTATTTGATCTGCATTTTATACTGTTCAAAGTAAGAATGGCCGCAACATTGCCTTGCGGCAGTCTACTGTTTGTTCTTGGCTCTGCGACAATGTTGCACACCCTGTAAGCGCCGAGATGGGGCATACTAGCGCGCGAATTGCGGATCGTGTTCGTACTCATGTCTGTTTGGATTGGACGTGCCCGAGCTGAATGCATATCAAAACGGAAATGAGAGCTTTTATGAGGCAGACTCACCTGGAGTTTCAGTCTCTTGCGGCCGGTTTCAAGGATTTACTAAGCCGTTTCCAGACAACGGAATCTCATTTTAAACCTTGAAACTGCTAGGAGCGTGGAAGGATCCCATTACCGGAGGGGTCCCGTTACGGCGCGCGGGCATCGGTGAGAGCCGAGGTTTCATCGAAGCGAGAAGCAGCGTAGGCGGTCTTATAATACGAAATCATGGGCCCACGAGTTGGCCGCGACGGCGAAGAGGGCCGGGCGGCATCGGCAACAGCCAGCGGCGAAATGGAGACGTCAGGATTCCGATCCCGCTCTTCAGCTGCTGGCGTCCCCGCTAGTGTCACCGTCGCCCTCTTCCGCGGCCAGCAGCTACGGCGAGATACCGGACGCGGAGCTGCCCGACGAGGAGTGGACGGCCGGAGTTGACCAGGACGAGGTCGTCGAATTAAGTTCGTCCGACGACGAGGCTGCAGTCGATGGGCGGGGCGAAGCGCCTCCGAGACCCCAAGAGGAGAGCGAGCAGTCGGATGTCGGAGGTGTCCGAGGACAAGGACGCAGTACCACCAGCAAGGAGTGACCTGGATGTGGCCGGTGTCGCATCCCGACGAGGTGGCCCCAAAAGGGGGTTGGATCGAGTTGCCCCCGGAATGGGAGCAGCTGGGATGGCCCCGGCCCTCGGAAGCGCCAGGAGTCGAGAAGGGCCGTGGGTCTGGCCCGCGCCGGCCACGGACCCCGGGAAGGCCTCATGCCCGGAGGCGGGCTTAACCAAGGAGAGGCCAGCGCTAGGGCGGCAGCTCTCCTGGCCGGAGAAGGAGCGGTGGACACCCGTTCCAGAGGCCAAGTGGCCAGAGGGACCGCAGCAGCAGCGGGACCGCAAGGAGCGGTGGTCGAAGCTGATCGTCGCGGGAGACCGGCGATACCGCATCAAGGTGACCGGCGGAGTGGCACGAGTAATGGTCCAATGAAAAAAATAAAACCCAAACACTTGAACAAAAAGCACACGCAATAGTATGTTTTCCGGCAGCCAGGTCAACGACCGAGAGGGGCTCGCGGGACAGAGACGGGCGCGGGGCTGCGGATGCACGCCGACGCGGCGAGCAGAGAAACGGATGCCAGTAACTGTGGATCAGGCGCAGTGTTAACACAAGAAGTCGAAGACGCAGAGCATGTAATCTCGTACGCAAGCCGTAAGCTACGAAAGGAAGAACGGAACTACTCAGCAACCGAGAAGGAATGCCTCGCGATCCACTGGGGAATCCACAAAATGCGAATTCACCTCGAAGGATACCACTTTGTAGCGATAACAGATCGCCTGGCGCTCAAATGGCTCAATTCCATTGAGAGCCCCTTCGGACGAGTAGCAAGATGGGCACTCGCACTACAACCATACTCGCTTAAAGTAAGGTATCGGAAGGAGAAACTAAGCATAGTAGATCCGGGAAAAAATTATAACAGTCCGAAAGAACCCAGAGCTACTACCTGACTACTGTATCGAAGGAGGCAAACCTTATAGACACCTACCATCATGGGCGGCAGACGAAGACATACAGCCGTTTCCATGGCTGCGTAGGAAAAGATCACAGATCAAGGGTGCTAGAGGAAAACCATAGAAAGGCCACAGCCGAACACCTAGGAATCCGGAAAAACATGCTGCTGGTATTCATCGATAAATTCATAAAATGGATAGAATTAGCAGCAATCCGGAAAACCAAACAGAAGCAGGGGTCGACGTCGTCGTACAACAGCCTGGGTTGGTGTGAGAACATCACCTTGGACGAGCGGTTCGACCCTCTTCGGGTGAAGGGGACACCACCTCGTCGCCCCGGTGCGGCTGGCTCGCTGGGGACGGTCTATGAGGACGGAGGAATACATCACCGATGAGGAGGCGGACCTGCGGAGGGAGTCTGGGCGACCCGGGCTCCAACAATGAGCTGCAGGCCTTATTCCACTACGGGAACAGCCCGCCGCTGGGGTACGGGGACGACGACAGCACGCAGCCGTGGCGGGAGCCGTTATTGCCCGTAGAGCGGGGTCGCACTGCTCGTCAAAATCCGACGATGGGCTGCCGACCACCTACAGCCCGTCCTCACACCCGGAGGACGGCGAAGAGTCCGCAGCATCGGCCCTCGTCACTACCGATGAGGACGCGGCGCCGCGCGGAGCACGAGGGTCGCGGCAACGGACGAGTTCTTCGTCAAGCGCATCGTCAAAGGCGTCGTCGAGGACGTCGTCGAGGAAGTCGGCGAGGCCACGGGACAGGGCCGCACCGAGCCCGGTGGCCGAAGGGCTCCGAAGCGTACCCCGCGTGGCAGACGCCGCCACCCAGATACGAGGAGATATACGGGCCAGGGCCATATCCCGAGGCACCCCAAGTAGCTCTAGCACTCGATCCCAACGGCGTGACCGCGAGGCGGGGCGCAGCCCTAGACTCAGGCGCCGAACGGCGGAGATCGCGGCGGCGTAGCGTCCCCTGGGAGGACAGCCCAGTGAACTTTCTCCGCCCCCAAGCCCCCTCACCTTCTGGGCGTGCGCGGACTAACCGCACCCCGGGCGCGAACCCGCTAAAATCGTCGTCGGTTCGGCCCCGAATGAGGTTAAACCAGCCCATTAAGTCCGCGTACTGTCCGTCGCAGTGAGATATAAATTCTGTATGGAACTCTGAGCCGCTGATGCTATCTCAGCCTTAGGGTTCAGACAGACTGCGCGCTGAGACGAAGACGAAGACGATGACGAAGACGAAGACGAAAAACTGGACAGAACGATTTGTATGAATACGAGCAAAGCCGTTCATAGTGCTTGCGAAGAAGATTGTATGAAACACAAGCAAATCGTCTTCAGCTTCGTCTTCATCTTCGGCTTCAGCGCGCACTCTGTCTGAACCCTTAGACGCTGCGTGCTTTTGGGCGCAGTATTAATTCGTAATGCAGCTGCGTACAGCTGCAGAATTTGTCTCTTTTAAACTTAGCTCAACATGTTTTTGGCAAAATTTGTCTTTATTTGTCAACATTTTGTTTTTCCCATGTCCGTGTGCTATTTAATTTCACGCACAATACTTTGGGTACCGGGTATCTCACAGTCGGTCGCACTCGACTGTAGCTTTCTCACTTATTTATATCAAAGAACGTAAATAAGAGTTGCTTGAGAGTGGGTATAATATTTGATTTTTTAAGTTCACTTTTTAAATAAAATATATTCTATTGTGTTTCAAATGTCTCTTATTTGCAGCTCATGGTTGATGAAATCAAATATTATAAGGTTTTTTTTAAAACCGAGTTTCTCTGCCCGCCGCGTCGCCTCGTCTCTGCAGCCCCGCGCCCGTCTCTGGCCAGCGAGCCCCCCTTCGGTCGTTGACCCGGCTGCCAACAAAAAAACGGACCAATGCGTGTTTTTTTTTTCAAGTGTGTGGAATTTTCCTTGTGTTTATTCACTTCATTGTCACCCTGGCTACTCCTCCGGCTACCTTAATCCGGTACCGCCGACCTCCCGCGACGACCAGCTTGGACCAACGGTCTTTGCGGTCCCGCCGCCGCGCCCGGCGCGCCTCGGCCGCGACGTCCTCTGGCCACTCGGCCTCCGGTACGGGCGTCCACGTCCCTAGCGCGGGCCTTTCCTTCGCAGCTCCCACCTCTGGACACGAGGTCTGCCGCTGCAGGGCGCGGGCCAGCCCGATGGCCCTTCCTCGCCTCCTGCCGGCTTGGCGGGTCGCGGCATGCCTAGCTGCTCCCACTCCGGGGGCAGCTCGATCCATCCTCCTGGTGGAGCCACCTCGTCCGGATGCGCCGCCGGCCACAGCCAGATCACCACCTGCTGATGGTATCGATGCCCATCCTCCGCCACTACCGTGCGCCTCCTCTGCAGGGTGCGGTAAGGCCTAGCTGCCCGTGGCGGGGATGGTGGCGGCGGTGGTTTGGTGACCGTGGGCGGCGGCGTTGGTGGTAGCGGTGGCGGCGGTAGCGGTGGCGTTGCTGGAGTCGGCGGTATTGGCGTCGACGGGATCGGTGGTTTCGTGGGTTCCGGCGTGGCCCACAGCCGGGCCTCCTCTTCCTCGGCCTCCTCCAGCCGCCGGTCCCACACCTCGAGCGAGGCCTGGCGCACGAGGTACGCCCTGGTCCGCGTCCTCCTCTCGTCGTCCGAATCCGCATCCTCGTCCTCGGACACCGTCGGGGTGACGTCCGACCCCTCGCTCTCCTCGGAGGGTTCCGGCCGCGCTTCGCCCGTCACGTATAATATAAATTTGGTTTAGCTCGCAACGATTATGTGCGGCTAGCTCAGTCGAGATCGTGTGCTCGTCCCACCAAATTTATATTATACGTAAATGCCCGCCCAGAGAGAACGCTTTGGGGTTAATTTAATATTCAGGTGTTTATTGCATTATTATGTATCGCCCGGCAAAGCATAGCCACGCGCGCAACTCCCACAACTTGACTCCACTCGACCGTTGGTTTCTCCGATGGGTCCTTGCCACAGGACCTCGCTGTTCCTGGGGCTGTTGACTCCTTGACTCCTTGATTCCTTGACTCCTTGACTCCGTGACTGTACCCTCTGAACGCGACAGATCTCAGCTTTGAAGTCTCTGCTCGGAAGGCTTGCCACTTCAAGCTCCGAACTTCTTGACTTGGCTTCTTGATCTTGGTTACTTGGGTTACTTTCACTGGCTCCGTTGACGCACTCGCTTGAATCCTCGCACTCGTACTGGTTGCTGTGCGCCTGCGTCCTCTGCCTTTTATAGGCTCCATCAGTCCCGTTATTCTTGCCGGCATCGGTCACGCCACCCGGTCCAAAGTCCGGTGCATATCGCGTGACCGGGTCCAAGTTCGCCAGAGTCCCGCTATATTAGCGGCGTCTCCTCCTCGCCGGCCAAAGTCCACGGCCACCGATCACGCCACCGAGTCCAATGTCCGCCAGAGTCCCGCTATATTAGCAGCGTCTCCTTTTGGCGGCCTCGCAACTCTCTGCTTGTTGCTAGGCAGCTTTACCGGGACCATCCTCCCCGTCCCCCTGCCCAGCTCGCCTGCTGCTGCTGCTGCGGTTCAGCGTACAATGATGTGTCAACCCGGAAGCGCACAGATAATTGTTTCAGCTTGGTGCTCACTGCATAACTTCCTTATGCGCGTTGGTCCGCAAGAATACAACATTTCAAAGGGCTCTAATGCAATACCGCCAGATAGTGTTTTGACCGACCTACGAGCCTGTCGCCGAGGTCGCGCTCAAGATTTTTTTAAGGAAATGCTGAACAATTTAAAAGACTATGTGAATAGCGAAGTTGGATATTCACAAGTACCTTGGCAAGCAGAATCCGCCGGTGTCAACATACACGAATAAAAACTTGACTGATAGAATAAATACAAAACCTGACTGATAAAATAAATACAAATAACACTTTAATGTTCGTCCTTTTTATTAATATTATATAAATTATTATTAAAAACTTAATTATTAAAAACTATTAAAATACTTTTCCCAAAGCGTATTTGTCATTTCCCGCTCCGCAACTATCGCATCTTCGGGAGACAGCTGATTCAGCAGCGAATCCCAGTAGGCGAGCACTGGCCTGGACTGAGGAACTGGAGGAGCAGAAATGGCCTCCAAAAAGTTCCCAAACATATTAAGCATTTTTTGGGCTGGGTTCTCAGCCGGCTCCTCAGTCTTTTGCCTCTTAGATGGTCTTTTCCCCTGTAAAATCACATATTTTAAAACTTTATAATTAAGAACATTTTTGTGTTATACTTACATACGAGTATAAGACCCCGTTCTCAAAATCCAGGTCAGTGTGGAGCTGAAGCTAGTTCTCCACCAAGGTGCTGGCATCCGTCTCCAAACATGTGGCACCCCTGGGATCCTCGAGCAGGAACTCCTCTTCAACCAGCTCAGCTGGATCTGGTGGTTCAACTTTTGAACTATATAGGACATATATGGGTAATATTCAGATAAAATAATATTTATTGGTACCGAAAGTTACCGTATATATGTTTGTATGTACTTACTTTCTTTTGGCGGACAAATCTGGGAGGAACGCCATGAATGGCGCGAGCTCCCACTGAGCCTCTTCGAAATCACCTGGGCTCTCTAGTGGGGTACCTCCAGCGCTTCCACTTTTAAATTTTGTCGTTCTGTGGTACCTATAGCTATACCGCAGCGACTTCCAAGCCGGTTTGCAGGATTGAACTGTAATATACATATGGATACATATATGTTAACAATAACAAAACTATAGCAAACGACAGTTATTTCTTATAACACTCACCATCTTTTTCCGTTTGTAAAGAGACTCTCTCCCAGGCTGCTTTTCAAAAATTGGCATCAAAATGCTTCCTGTGGCCAAGATCCCAAAGGACCGGCTTTTTCTTTATCTGGCTAATTAAAAATATTTTTTCCTCGGTGGAAAAGCTCAGCATTCGCTTTTGTCTCCTGTTGGCGGGCTCCATTTTGCAGGGGTCGCTGGGTATTTATCAAATATTTCCTTCCTCCCGGGCCTCCCTTTCCTGATCGTAAATACCCCTAATGTTCACACTGCTATCGATAATTTCTGGTATTTTCCAGTGCACGAAGTTGTCCAACACTGCAAAATACCAGATTTGAGTGTGCCCATCGCGGCAGATCGCTATCGATATCTTCATACCGATCTTCGCCTTTTCCCATCACTGCCAGCCAGTGAATTTGCAGTTTTCGGGTAAGTGTTTTTTTTCCCAATTTTCCTTCCAAATCCGAGTGCTAATTAGCCCTTCCTATTGCAGGCTTCATCCTCGGCATGCCCCTGACCTCTGGCTGGCCGCCCCTGGGCCCCGGCCTCCAGAGTTTCTCTGCCCGCCGCGTCGCCTCGTCTCCGCAGCCCCCTTCGGCCGTTGACCCGGCTGCCATCAGAAATGTACCAATGCGTGTGTGTGTGTTGTTTTTTCATGTGTAGAATATTCTTGCGTTTATTCATTTTCTGGACACCCTGGCTACTCCTCCGGCCACCTTGATCCGGTATCGTCGTCCTCCCGCGACGACCAGCTTCGACCAGCGGTCCTTGCGGTCCCTTCGCTGCTGCCGGCGCGCCTCGGTCGCGACTTCCTCCGGCCACTCGGTCTCCGGTACCGGCGTCCATGGCTCTTGCTCCGGCCAGGAGATCTGCCGTCCCAGCGCGGGCCTCTCTTTCGCCGCTCCAACCTCGGGACACGAGGTCTGCCGCTGCAGGGCCCTCTCTCGGGTGCGTGGCCGGCGCGGACCCGTCCGATGGCCCTTCCTCGTCTCCTGCCGGCTTGGAGGGTCGTGGCAGTCCCAGCTGCTCCCACCCCGGGGGTAGCTCGATCCACCCTCCTGGTGGGCCCCACGTTGGGCGCCAGATGTAACGAGCTGATTCTTTGGGTTAGCTCGCAACGATTGTGTGCGGCTGGTTCAGCCGAGATCGTGTGCTCGTCCCACCAAATTTATATTATACGTGAATGCCCGCCCAGAGAGAACGCTTTCGGGTTAATTTAATATTACGGCCTTTATTGCACTTCACTTGGATGCTGTTAATACTAATTCTGCTGCGTCCTGCTCCTCCCGGGTGCGACTGCACGCCTTCCTCGCCGATCGCTTGGTTGCCTTGCTGCCGAAGCTAGCAGGGTGTATCGCCCAGCCGAAGCCTAGCCACCCCGAACGCCCACAACTTGCCTCCACTCGACCGTTGATCTCTCCCGTTGGTCCTCGCTGTTCCTTCAGCTGTTGACTCCTTGTCTTCGTAATTTTTGCACGCGACTGATCTCAGCTTTGTAGCCTCAGTCTGGAAAGCTTGCCACTTCAAGCTCCCAAACGTCTTGAATTTGCAATCTCGATCTTCTTCGCGGACTTGGTTTAACTTCTCTTCGTTGACGCACTCGCTCTAACTCTCGCACACGTACTGATTCCTGTGCGCAGGCGTCCTCTGCCTTTTATAGGCTCCGCCAGTACCGTTATCCTTGCCGGCGTCGGTCACGCCACCCGGTCTAAAGTCCGGCGCATATCGCGTGACCGGGTCCAAAGTTCTCCCGAGTCCCGCTATTTTAGCGGCGTCTCCTCTTTGCCGGCCAAAGTCCACGGCCGCCGATCACGCCACCGAGTCGAAGGTCCGCCAGAGTCCCGCTATATTAGCAGCGTCTCCTTTTGGCGGCCTCGCAACTCCCTGCCCCTCTCCTCTGCTGCTGCTGCCGCTGTTATTAACAGCGCTGCTGCTGCCCTTAGCAGTGCGCTTCTCCTGCACATTGCTTTGTGGGGAGTTTCCAACACAACTCCTCACAAAACCCAGCATAGAACTCGACTAACAAACAATCATTTGGAGGCCCTTTTAAAATTATCTTTAACGAAAATTAATATAAATACTGTTTGTTGGCTCTGCGACAACTTTGCACACCCTGTAAGCGCCGAGATGGGGCATACTGGCTCGCGAATTGCGGATCGTGTTCGTACTCATGTCGGTTTGGATTGGACGTGCCCGAGCTGAATGCATATCAAAACGGAAATGAGAGCTTTTATGCGGCAGACTCACCTGCAGTTTCAGTCTCTTGCGGCCGGTTTCAAGGATTTACTAAGCCGTTTCCAGACAACGGAATCTCATTTTAAACCTTGAAACTGCTAGGAGCGTGAAAGGATCCCATTACCGGAGGGGTCCCGTTACGGCGCGCGGACATCGGCGAGAGCCGAGGTTTCATCGAAGCGAGAAGCAGCGTAGGCGGTCTTATAATACGAAATCATGGGCCCACGAGTTGGCCGCGACGGCGAAGAGGGCCGGGCGGCATCGGCAACAGCCAGCGGCGAAATGGAGACGTCAGGATTCCGATCCCACTCTTCAGCTGCTGGCGTCCCCGCTAGTGTCACCGGACGCGGGGCTGCCCGATGAGGAGTGGACTGCCGGAGTTGACCAGGGCGAGGTCATCGAGCTGGATACATCCGACGACGAGGCAGCGACAGGTGGGCTGGGCGAATCGTCGCCGAGACTGCAGGAGGAGATCGAGGGCTCCGACGTCACGCCCGAGATGTCCGAGAACGATGACGCGGGCCCGGAGGAGGAGAGGCGGAGGCGCACAAAGGCATACTTCATGCGCCAGTCTGCGCTTGAGGTTTGGGAGAGGCGGCTCGAGGAGGCCGAGGATAAGAAGGTCCGGATGTGGGCTACGCCGACGGCCGCAACACAGGCAGCGCTGCCGACAGGGTCACCTCTGCGCAATACTCCCCTGCCGACGCCGCGGACCACGGCGACGCTGCCCCCACCGCCACCAACGGCAACACAGAGACTCTAACGCATCCAAGAGACATGTGAACTAGCACGGCAAAACATGGAGAAAGCGGCAAAAGACCAAGCACGAACATACTACCTAGGGAAGCGCGAACGGAAGCCGAAGAAAAAAGAATTAGTCTCGGTACGGCAACATCCGCTATCAAAGGCATGTGACATATTGTCAGCCAAGCTCGCACCGAAATTTGACGGACCGTTCAAAATAAACGAATTAATATCCCCAGTTATAGTAGTAGTTAAATATACAGAAACAGGTAGAATCCAAAGGGCATACGTTAACGATTTAAAACCACATATAAACGAAGACATATCAATAAACAACCGCTCCAAAGAAAACTAAAATTAAAATTTATCCCACAGAATAAAAGGAACATGAACAAGTTTGAGGAAACAAAACAACGCTTCAAGGAGAGGATGGAGGAGAACAGGCTAAAAAGGAAGACGACCCTCCTGCTAGACCCAATGCCATTGACACCAAAACGGCGAGGTGGCATCGCAAGCCCAATGGCACACCAGCTCCCAACCCGCAGAACGACCGCCGCTCCAGAAACTGAGGCGACTCCAAGGGCAGACAAGGAGGCGGGACAGTTCCCACTCGCCTTCAAAAAGCGCGTGGCCCACAACGAAAAACAACGCTCGGAGAAACAACCAAAGGCAAAGGTCCAGAAACGGCCAAAACCGATGGAGCTACTGAACGCAGTCGACCCGAACGACGAAGAAGCTGTAGCGGGAACGGTGAAGGCAACAAGAAGCGACCAGCTCTGGGACGAGTAGACTGAGCAGATCCCCTGGAGGAAGCCCCAACTGATCCAAGAGTGGGAAGACTTTATCGAACTGCATGCTGAGGGGAATTGGGACAACGACGACAGCCAACCAACCGAACAAGCTGCTAACGACGCAAAGACGACACTGCCCAAAGAAATACAAGACGAGTTGCAGAGGAAACTGAAGAGACGGACACAAGAATCAACGGAAGGACATATATGGTCAAGGTCAACCGCAGCAGTGCAATAACCAAAACGGTGAAGGACGTGCAATTGGTAATAGAAGTCTCATGGTAGGGTGGGTGCAGAGCCGTGCTGCAATCAACATCGAAGCAGTACTCTGGTGAGCAGTTTTTATAAGTTTCGAATGCGCCTGTTAAGAGTTTAATGATCCAGCCTCAATCTTTAAGATTTGATTTTGTGTGGTTAGGTTGTTTTGGATCTCAGTGGTATTGATTCGTCTTTATTAATGTAATATTATAATGCTTCTTGAAAAGAGTTTAGTGTATGGCCATATCAACGAACCTCCCCTCTGGCTGTTTTGCTTGCACTTTTGAAAGGAATCGCCCAGATGTGCCCAGTCCACTAAAGGTATCTCTCTTCAAAGTAACGTTGTTTGTTATAATCTTTTGGCAGACCAATTCGAATTGCATTCATCAAAGAGACTGCAGTAGTTTCGCAAATCGAAGAAGACAGGGTGAATGAAGAGATAGAAAATCTGGAGGCTTCTACGGTAATGGTTGAAGACGCTACAGTGAAGGTAAATCACAAAATGGTCCTTTCTATGGTCAACGGTAAGGTTTGCAATGCCTTAACTGAAACCTTGTCCACCCTAAAATGCTATGTATGCGGAGCTACGATGAAGGATTTTAATAATATCCAGGAAATGATAAATAAAAAAAATAATATTAATAATATCCGATTCGGCCTGTCAGTCTTACATAGTTGGATACGATTTTTATACCCGGTACCCATAGGGTACAAGGGTATTATAAGTTAGTGCCAACCGAGAATGTATGTAACAGGCAGAAGGAGGCGTCTCCGACCCCATAAAGTATATATATTCTTGATCAGCATCACCAGCCGAGTTGATTTAGCCATGTCCGTCTGTCCGTCTGTCCGTCTGTCCGTCTGTCCGTCTGTCCGTCCGTGTGAAACAACAGATCTCAGAGACTATAAGAGCTAGAGTTACCAAATTTGGTGACAACATTGGAATCTGTTGCACGCAGATCAAGTTTGTTTTAAAATTTGGCCACGCCCACTTCCGCCCCCGAATTTCGTAAAAAACTTTATATATGCAAAAGTCGTAATTTTTGGCATAAAGTAAATAGATAAAATAAATAAGTAGGCATATACGGACGTTTTCTGAAAATTTGAGTAAAATCGGATGATAAACATGGAAGTTATTAAACAATAAAATTTGTATATGCTTCTTCTTCTTCTTCTGAGCCACAAAGGCAGAAGCGAAAAAAAGTGTTGCGCGCTTTCGGGCGCAGTATTAATTCGTAATGCAACTGCGTACAGCTGCAGAATTTGTCTTTTTTGAACATTGCTCATTTTCATTTGCTCAGCTTCATTTGTCAACGTTTTTTTTTTTCCATGTCCGTGTCCTATTTAATTTCACGCACAATACTTTGGGTACCGGGTATCTCACAGTCGGTCACACTCGACTGTAGCTTTCTCACTTGTCTTATTTCTTTTTAACTTAAAAATTATATATTTTTGGGAGTACACTCGCAAAATAAATTTTAAATTAAATTTACAACGTTATACATTTTAACTAAAAAAAATTAGAAATTAAAAAATATTACAGTAAAAAAAAAATTTTAATTTTTAAACATAACATTAGTTTATTATACCCTGTACCCATAGGGTACAGGACAAGCAGACGTACATGGCTAGATCGACTCGGCTGGGGATACTGTTCAATAATATATATATTTTTTGGGGTCGGAGACGATTCACTGCGATGCCAACTTCTAATTGAAATTATAATAAACTGCAAGGGTATAAAAACCAAATAATAATTCAGATTTATTCTCTTTGTTCCAAATATTTACTAACATTTCTTTGTTTTTTTGTTTAAAGAAAAATGAACCCATCCGCCGCCACCCCCATCTCGCATGCCACCCTCATCCCTACCACCTCCCCATTCACCGCCGTCACCCCCATCTCTGCCACCTCCCCATTCATCGCCGCCAACACCCCGACACCCCCATCTCCATAGATATACAGGAGCTTATGCGTCGGCAGGAGACCTTGGAAACCAAAATGCAATGTATAATTGAACAGAATTGTAAAATTCTTTCAGTTCTCAATACGCATTTTGGTGACCTAGGCAAGATCACAAGCGAGTTTCCGCTCAAAACACTTGAGGACCTAGAGGCAATAGAAATGAAAATTCGGGGAAACGAAGCAAAATATGTAAGTGTGTAACGCTTTTTTATTTTGGACTTTTGGTTCGGCCTTTCCGCTATGGGATTATTTGTAAAATATATAATAATAATACAATTATTTCTTTATTTCAGGTGAGGCTCTTCAAAACTATATTGACAGACAACCTTCCGAAGAACTTCAGCCGGCTTTTGGTCGCAGAACTAATTATGCAGCTTAATTATTCTGGGACCAAAACCAAGATGGGTTTTGGGAGCTTTGTTCACCTAAACCAGGCATTGTTCGGTAGGTAACAAATTACTTAATTAAATTGTAGTATATTTTCGTAGCTACTCGGCTCGAGCGTTTGAGTTAACATATTTACAAAATCAACAATCTAATTTTTTTTTGTTTTTTTTAGAATCCCAGAAAAGGGAAGGCTTCCTCTTCTCCGACCACGTCCGAATTATTAGATTGGCTTTTGCTAAACACAAAAACAAGGTTTATAAGGCGACAACTATGTCTCTGAAAAGCCGGGCCGAAGAAGAGGAAGGGGATTCAGAGGAGGAGGAGCAGCACGAAGAGAGTAATGAAATAATAAATATGTCTATTTTAGAAAAAAATTGCATTAAAATATTTTTTTTAAATATTAAATATTAAAATATATAATAAAATTAAAATTAATAAAATTAAATTAAAAAATATAATAAATATTCGTTGTATTACCAATGGGTTCTGTTGGAATAATTTCAATAAGAGCAGAGGGGTAAGAGAGGCAGCAAAGCTTAGAATTTAAGAGCAAGGGGGGAGAGAGGCAGGAAAGCTTAGAGTCAATAAGAGCAGAGGGGACAAGAGAGGAGCGAAAGATCGGACCGAGAACCAGCCGCCAACATGCGCCAATCGCAAAGGCCGAGAGCGAAGGGCCACAGCATCTGGCCAAAGGAGTGAAGGCGACAGCGAACAGCCGCCTTTCCCTTGCGGCAATCTACTGTTTGTTGTTGGCTCTGCGACAATGTTGCACAGCCTGTATGCGCCGAGATAGGCCATACTGGCGCGCGAATTGCGGATCGTGTTCGTACTCATGTCGGTTTGGATTGGACGTGCCCGAGCTGAATGCATATCAAAACGGAAATGAGAGCTTTTATGAGGCAGACTCACCTGGAGTTTTAGTCTCTTGCGGCCGGTTTCAAGGATTTACTAAGCCGTTTCCAGACAACGGAATCTCATTTTAAACCTTGAAACTGCTAGGAGCGTGGAAGGATCCCATTACCGGAGGGGTCCCGTTACGGCGCGGACATCGGCGAGAGCCGAGGTTTCATCGAAGCGAGAAGCAGCGGAGTCGGTCTTTTAAAACGAAATCATGGTAGGAAGCAGTCATACCCATGAGTTGGCGGCGACGGCGAAGAGGGCCGGGTGGCATCGGCAACAGCCAGCGGCGAAATGGAGACTTCAGGATTCCGATCCCGCTCTTCAGCTTCTGGCGTCCCCGCTAGTGTCACCGTCGCCCTCTTCCGCGCCCAGCAGCTATGAGCTGCCCGATGAGGAGTGGACTGCCGGAGTTGACCAGGGCGAGGTCATCGAGCTGGATACATCCGACGACGAGGCAGCGACAGGTGGGCCGGGCGAATCGTCGCCGAGTCTGCAGGAGGAGATCGAGGGCTCCGACGTCACGCCCGAGGTGTCCGAGGACGATGACGCGGGCCCGGAGGAGGAGAGGCGGAGGCGCACAAAGGCATACCTCATGCGCCAGGCTGCGCTTAAGGTTTGGCAGAGGCGGCTCGATTATCTGCGGACCACAGGGTATCAACAGGGCGACCCAGGCCGAACACAGCGGCACACATTGGTCTCCCACTGCGATTCTTCACTTCCCATCTTCACAGGTTACCATACACACGAACACATCCACGAAATAAATAAAAGCATACACTGAAACCGAAATTCTTGACTCTTTTTCTTGGGACTCGGAGATTGAGAGGGGCCTGGACTTATAAATTTCTGTGACGAACCCCGACCTCGGCGAGCTAGCCGCGCCTCCCAAAAGAGGGTCTTTACAGTGGCGCCCAACGTCCAAAGAAACCTCAAAACTCCGAAAAACAAGACCGGAAGATGTCAGCACCAAAATAAACTAACCAGGGGATGGGAAAACTTTTTGGCGTGGCAAGAGAAAATCTCGAGGATCGGTTTACTAACCCAATGGAACCAAAAGAATACACGGTGGAGCGCGTGGAAGACATGCGGACTGTGAAGGGGTTCCCGAGCACCCTAAACTCCTGGGAGCCTTTGAAAAAGTCAAAATGTCTGGAATGCATTGCCAGCTGCGAGGAGTCCCAAAAGAAAAAGGTAATCAAGAAGAAGAAGCGCCCGTTGAAGGCTCCCAAGGCAGGGTGACCGTTAATGGTATATTTTACAATGTAAAAACCGCTCTCGCTGTCCATAAATGAACTTTTATTGAATTTTATCACTAGCACGGTGCCGAACTAAATAAAGTTAAATTTTTAACAAAATAATGCGTTTATGGACAGCGAGAGCGTTTTTTACATTGTAAAATATACCATAAACGGTCACGCTGTCCCAAGGCTAAGTTCAAGAAAACTGAGAACAATATTTCAAAGTCGAAGGAAGATGAGGATAACGAAGGCCCCAAGGAGGAAGAGATTACGCCGGTGTTGACCACTTTGGAGCCATTAAAGACCCAAGAGGAGCTACAGAAGAAGCTGGAGAAAAGGACGCAAGGATTCAAAATCAACATGAAACGGACGAGCAACGGGAAGACATATATAATAAAAGTCAACCGCAGTGGTGCGATATCAATAACCACAACGGACAACGCACTCTAGGAAGCGACGGGGGAGTGCGACGCACCGCGCCGCAACAACATACCAAGGAAGACAATGAAGTTTTTGGTTCCTGTTATAAATGAAGTTATGATTTTGTTATTTTTTAGTTTTAAGATTATTTCATAATTAGTATTTAATCATATATTATAGTCACGTAGCCTAAGAATTTTAATAAAATAGAATAAGAATTAGTGGTTATTAGCCACTGACATCGAGTCTTTGCTAATTTGGGCTAAAACCTCAATTGCTTTTAATGTATTTTCATCCATAGCAAAGAAAAAGAAAAGCACAACGAAATCACGATCGTAGTTCACGAAATCAAGGAATCACTTGCACTGAAAAAGGGAAGCTTCGTTGCTAGCGATCGCAACCACGGGAATGGCGGGGCGATTTGAAATATCGAAAAATATCGCATCGATGCATTGGCAACCCTGGGTTTTCCAATTTACAATTTTTGCCTGCACCAAGGCCTGCAATAGATCATAATAATCGTTGCATGCATTCTACTTCTACTTGACATGGGAATAGTAGCGCCACCTGTTGTTGATAACAGTAAAAATAAATATATAATTTTTATTATTATTCGATTTAAATTTAAAAAATGCGGCTGTAATCAATGATGATAATATAAGGTAGATTTAATATATAATAATATCAAAATATGTACCAATTATTTAAAAAAATACCATGTCCTATCGAAATGGGGGAATGGGAAGGAGAGAAGGAGGAAGGATAGACGAGATATTAATCTTGTTGTTGATTGATCTCGGCTTCGCATATTTTTGCATATTTGCTTGCATATTTTGAATTTTGAATTGTGTATTTTAAATATTATTTACATTATTTGCAAGGTAATTTGACATGACATATGACAACATATATTATATTAATTTATATTATAAGGTGGAAAACATGGAATTGGTTTTTTGTATTTACACTGCTGCACTGTGAAAATCAGTCAGCAAAGAAATAAAAAATTTAAAATTTTAAAAATATAATCAAATAAAATATATATTTATTTTCATACTTTTTTTTAATTTATATTTTTATCTTATTTATAAATTAAAATTAATACATTATTTTTATTCTCTTTCTAGATGGCCTTCAAAAATGTTTGTAAAAGCAGCCCTTCTGCCGCACGGAGGCGAACATTAATCGGAGAGCTCACTTCTACGCTCGGAAGTGGGATGGGAGGTGGACGAGATGATGGGAGGTTTCCTGATTAATCGCTTGGACGACATCAAATCTCCGTTCTGCCTCCTCATCGATGAGCTCCATTACCATGGCCACAAATGCCTGGCGGTAATGGCAGCGACCGTCGATGGCTCATTTAATCGCTTCGTGTACCTACGATGGGTGGGTACTTTTATAAATATATTGTTATTTTTGATTTTAATATATATTTTTTTAATTTCTTTACAGTTTGAATCTGGGGGTTGTGCCAACCCGAAATTCAAGAAGCGTTCAGGGCTTGTCTGCAGAGGATAGAGTCAAGGGAAATGAATACTTTATAGGGGAGTGGCTGACGGCAACTACGCGAACGACCTAATACACTTGTTGTGTGACGCTGTGCTGTATGACTACAGACACATTGACGAAGTACTTTCGAAGCAATACAAACAGGTTGACCTTGTACTGAGACATATTTACACTAGGATTAAGTTTACCCAGGACAATTACGTACGGACTTTCGAATTTTACTCCAGACGGATAAGCGCGGACGTAGTTATGAGGAATGAGACAAAAGGATTTTACTTAAAACAATTATTAAAATTGCAAGAGGTGTGCAGGCGCTATTTCAGCGTCTCTCAAGAGCCACTTCGTCTCTATAACGTAAATAATGATTTATTAGAAGCAGCTGGACGTGAACTGAACGCTACAACTGACGAATACTGGCCACAAAACGGATACGGTAACGAAGACAGACGACGGATGTGGTTGCTGTCAGCCACAATGGAGGACTTGCTGTTTCCTCCGTTTCCTCCTACCGAGAACCCGCAGGATCCCCAGATAACCCCAGGATCCAGGTCCAAGTTGTGGGCCACAACGAACCAGGCATTTAAGGGTGTTCAAAGGAGGATGCCAATGTATAGGCGGGAATAGAAGAATAAAAATAATTATAAAATTAATTTATCCCGATTTTGTATTTATTTATGCATTTCATTGGGCTTCTCCAGCGCCTGAAGATCGAGCGACACCAGCTCGTTGTTGTCGATGTAGAGATTTCTCAGCGGCGGCAGACCATTATTCGACAGATCTATTTCCTGGAGGGCCGATTATCGGATTAATTAAGACATAGTCACTGACTAATAAGATGTCGTTCTTACCTGGAGCGAGGTGAGCGGCTCAAAGGTTCCCGGTAAGATCATGTTCTCATTGATGTCTGTGTACTTCTGAAACGGCTGTACGTGCTATTGAGCTCCGTTGCGCCGCACAGCTCCATATGGCTGGTCCTCTCTCCTTGCCCAAAGTGGCTGTTGTTGTTGTGTCCAAACTGTCGAATTTCTGCATTTCAGTTTTCTGCAGACCCGTCACCTTGCCGGAGCTCCATGTACGTCTCTTGCAGCAGGTCCTTACGACCACGGGTCGCGAGGACTTGATGAGGGCAGTCCCTTATTTCCTGCAAGGGATAAACAAATTACAATAGAGTCAAAGAGTTAGATCGTTGCGAGCTAAACCGAAGAAATCAGCTCGTTCCAACATGCAAAAGAAGTCTTCATTTTGTTTCTTTCGAGAAAACTTGCATTTATTCGCGTATCTATACCTCTTGTACTCCTTGTTCTTGGCCTCTTGCGCTTCTTCCGATAGTTCGCCTATTGGAAGAGATTGAAACTCGATGATCGTGAATCTTGCCCATGATCATGAATCTTATGTACAGTTGGTGTGAGCAATTTGCTCGAATATCGCTCTTTCATGAGAATTGCTGTTTGGACGGCATACTGCCCGAACAATTTTGGATCTATTTTTCTCTGCAACTGAGAACATTCAGAATAACTTGAACTCTCTTCATAATTTCTGAGTCTATTACAGTAATGTGAGCAGTTATTTCGACATTATTGAAAACCTCCTGGAGGTGTTGCCGTCATTAGTATTTCCAAACCCTTGTTTGGGCTGGTCAACCAACAACCCTAACTCCTTGCTTCTTCTTGATTTCTTCTTTTGGCATTAGTTTTCATAACTTGGTTTTAAGGCAAAGTGTAAGCCAGCTTCCTTGAATCGAATCCTGGCATGTAACGGAGAAATAACATATTCGTAATTATGAGCATACTAACAGATTCGATTAAATTTTGGAAATTTTTCTGTGTTCGCTGACAAATTGAGCAAGTTTTCGTTGATTTTGTGTTAGTAATTTCATTTAAAACTTTTCCATCGATCATAGTTAAATAGAACTCGTGCTGGATAAAGAACTTTTTGTTTTGGACGTAGACTTCAGACAAACATAATTTATTTATTTGAGTTTTAATATTGTACTATTTATAAGTTCAGGGGGTTTCCTTACCATATTTGAACATCACAGGTCTGCAGTATTGCAGATAATGGACGGGGGTTTTTCCAATGCTAAGTTCGATTTTAATCTTAATGGAACGATGGAGACCATAAACATATGTGCATCGTCGTTCATCAGCTTTGACTGGATGAACTGCTTTTTCCCGGAGGGCAGTGCCGGCTAGCTCCGGAATCCCAGGGCCGAGCTCTCCCTCTGCCCGCAGGCCGTACAATCCATACATCGATAACATGCGACGTCGCACTTCCATAAATTCAACCACCACTAACGACAAAATGTAAACAAAGCTAAATAAATTTAATTTGGACGACAATCAACTGGAGAGGCATCACCCAATTTGGAGAGGCATCACCCATCTCCGGCGGACCGGAGTCTATTATGGGCGGTTTGGCGACCGGCTCATCTCCCCCAGGTAAATACTCTTACTCAATTGCCATTTTTCACGGTATATAATATCATATACTTAAACATAGATACATCAATAATCACATTTCATTTCTTTACATGGCAATGGTCACTCCCCCGAGGTAGGACCACGACCTGGGCCAGGGATGCGCTTGCGCCAAGTCCGCGAGATTGCCGCAAGGGAGAAGTTATCTAAGTTATAACGCTACAAGATGGGCGGCTCGGATACCCCCTTTGGTCACCTACAGGTCCCTACTGGAGCTCCAAAAAGGACAATTAGGGTGGGTACAATACAAAATTTACATCTCTGAACTTCTTCCAAACTAATCTCTATCTTTTTTTAGGCCTGGGTTGCGCGGAAACCGGGCTCTGGTTCACGGGACTACGCAGACAAGAATAAGCACATGCACATAAATTTAAACTAATAATGTTGTATATCTATTTTATGGGATTATCACGGCGGGACACCAACAAATTAGTGGCGACGCAGATGGCCAGCGGCGGCGGCAAAACCCGGCCGGTATCGCCAGTTGTGGAGCGAAGCGTGGCTATCCGGAGCGCGGCGGATTCTTTGGCAGCCGCCGAAGAAAAATGGCAGCAGTTGCCCAAGCAACAACAACAAAAACACACACGGCCGGGTTGCCAGTTAAATTTGGGTTCGGTGCAATTATGCAACCGGAACGGGCTCACCGGTAGTCCTCCACTGACCCAGGCTGGCCAGGATTAGTAGGTCCGCATAAAATCCCAGCTTTCACCAATGTGCATTAAGTTGAATATATTCGTAATAAAATCCAAAGAAAAATCTCCGTGGCCAGTGCCGATCGTCACTGCCACGCTGAAAGCACAACACAAAAATTGTTTTTTCACTTTCAATTCACCATTTTGTTTGGTCTTTGCTTGCCACTCACGTTTTTTCATAAATTTTAGCAAATCACTAATATTTTATTCGGCTGGCTGCCGCTCCTCCGTGTCTCTTCTTACTGCCTCTCCTCCGTGTCTCTTCTTACTGCCTCTCCTCCAACACTTTTGCCTCCCTATATCGGCTCGTTTCACTGACCGCGTTCCACCTTACGGGACTCTTTTAGCGCTCAGTGCAACGGCCAAGTTCAAGGGCAACCCTCAGAGAGGCGATGTATGAGCGAGAGGTGAGATCGCTTGCCCTTGCCTTTCGACATTTAGGTGGCGCCACCAGTTCAAAGCCTACCTATCGCTATTTCCCCCCGACTATCACCTCTAACCTATCGGTCCATTTCAGCCGATTCCAACTCGAAATGCAACAAAGTTTTACTTTAGTTTCCGTATCCGTGATTTGAGAATCGGGCATAGTCTCTTTTTTCGCATGTGTTATTTTTGAATAGCTTGGGAGAATATTTACGTTCTTTTTCTTAAGGGATTTGCGCAATATTGTGTATTTATCTTTTGACAATCCCAAGTCAAGAAATAGAGCCAAGGCCTCTTCAATTGTATACTCAATAATTGATCTAGTTTCCGGTGGGGTCGGTGGGCCACTATATTGCCTTTGATCCTCTTGCTTTCTTTATTGTATTTTATTGATAAGGCCGTAGATAGGTTTTTGGTCGAAATACCCGTAGTAGCTTCCATAAGTTTTCTTTTCTTTGTGAATTGGGAAGACTCATCTACGGAAATTGCTGGGCGTCCTAATGCACTCTTAGACGTAGTTGGATTTTAAAAAAATATTGTATTGATGATATTTGCTGTTTGAAAAATTTCACACGATGATATTAAAAAATATCGATATATCGAGTATTTTTGATATTTCTTAATGTTCAGCTAAATTTGAATAAAGGTTTCCTGTTGCTGTAAATTTGGGTCTTTTATAGGCCTAAGAATATGTATATTCAAAAAATAACGTTATAATATTTGATTTTATCAACCATGAGCTGCAAATTTGAGACATTTGAAACACAATAAATTTCGCGGGAAAGAACGCACACACACAGAAATTTACATCCCGGCACATTGCATTTACTTACCTTTGAACATTTCAAGAAAGCACTTCGGTACTTATTTTTTAAGTGGGATAACAAATTGCTACTGTTTCCGCTGGTTTTAATAAGTTTTAAGCACAATGTGCATTTTGCTGAAGTAGCTGTTAAATCTTTGTAAAACTCATTTGCCGAACTCATTTTCACAAATTGACTTTTCACTTTACTTTTTGGCTTAAGAGTGACCAAACATAAAAAATCGGAATTATCACAAAAAAACTATCAATATCGCCTTTTTTTGTCCAAAAAATATTGCGATGATTATATTCTTTTAAGAGAAAAAATATCGATATATCGATATTTTGATAAAAAAAAAATTTTTTTTCTTACAAATAAATAAAAAATTTCTTCTCTTACTTGTGTGAAGTAACAAAAACATCGATGTTTCCCCACAAAACATCGATGTTCCCAAACATTTTAAAAACATCAATGCATCGATGTTTCTCCACCTCTAATCTCCGACCCCATAAAGTATATATATTCTTGATCAGCATCACCAGCCCAGTCGATCTAGCCATGTCCGTCTGTCTGTCTGTCCGTCTGTCTGTCGTCTATCGGGCAGCATAGTGTTATTTCTTTAGCACGCAGTATATATGTCGGAACGGCCGAAATCGGACCACTATATCCTATAGCTGCCATAGGAATGATGGCGAAATTAATGTAAACATTTTTTTAACTTTTTTGTTTTTCAACGTATATCGACCAATTTCAATATATAGCAGTTTTTTACGGTTATAGAATTACGGTTCTAATTTCATTAAGATCTGACAACTATATCATATAGCTGCCACAGAAACGATCGGTCGATTTAAATGAAAATGTAAAATTCTACATGTAAAATGTAAAATTCTACATGTAAAATGTAAAATTCTACATGTAAAATGTAAAATTCTATGTGTAAGATGTAAAATGAATTGATTTTCAATAATCCAATTGGAGACTGCAAGGGTATACAAATTTCGGTTTACCGAAGATAGCTTTCTTTCTTGTTTTTTTAGTTTAGTTAAAAAAATTTTTTTATTATAAGAATGAGTATTAATAAGTATATTCAATAATTTTAAGTTTTTAAATTGATTGATTCTAATAAAAATTGTATTATATCAGTAAAAAATCAAAAGTTTTAGTTTGCTGAATAAATTACGCCTCTTTCGGTGGGCGTGGCCTAAAAACGTACTACCTAAACAATTTTTGAGATTTATAAATTAATATTACAAAAAAAATTAAGTAGACCTTTCAATAGATCAAAATTTATTATTTTGCAAAGTGTTTTGAGAAAACGAGCCACTGTGGGCCGTGGCGGACAGCAGTCGTAGACATTGAAATCCGGCTGAGCAAAGATGGCTGCGCTGCCCGCACGCATAGGCAACAGTGCTGCCATATTAGCTTATTTAAAGCTAGATCTAGCTTACTTTAAAATCATTTATTAAAATGCTTATAGCTTGAAATCGGGCTTATTTAAATTTCATTTAGCTTATTTCAGCTTAAAAAATTTAAACAAAATCTTCCTCATAATATTGATATTTAAAAAAATAATAATATATTGGCCGTTGGCAATATGCTACATAAAAAAATAAACGCCAGAAAAATTATTTTGTTATTGGAACATTTCAAGTATGAAAATATTGATGACATTGTATCCCTTTATGGAAAAATTTACCTAATCAATTGGGACATAGTATAGAGTTTTGATCAGATGTTTTAATTTACAAAGATGCTGGCCAAAACAAAGTTTTCGAACAACTGACGTTATTTGCTCTGCTTATCCTTTCACTGCCATGGTCAAATGCTGCTGTTGAACGGATATTCAGCCAAGTAAATATTGGAAAACTAATTTGCGCAACAAATGGTAATTTATTTAATATAAGTTAAATAATTTCTTTACTACAATAAAACTTAAAAATTTAATTTTATGATGATATTTATGGTTAGCTTATTTTAAACCTTTTTTTTTAATTTTTAGCTTGATCTAGCTTTTTTTCTTCAATCTAGCTTACATATGTTGTCTCCCAAAATCTGACAGCACTGAAATGCAAGGCGAGGCCAGCAGCAAGCCCTGTGGGTGTGAGCGAGATGCGGCTAACACCTGCACGCCAAGTACTGAGCAGAGCGGCTTCGCTGTCGGCTTGCGTATGCAAAGGCAAGGGCAGCGACAAGCCCTGCAAGCGAGAGCGGGACACTGCAAACACCTGCACTTCGAGATTGTGCGAATATCATCGCGATTGGTCGAGCGCAGGCAGAGGAGAGGCACCGCTGCCGACCCAGTGGGACTTTCGATCTGTAAAAAGGTACTACTTTCTTGTGGAATCGCTCAGGAGGTTGGTCCTCACCGTTTACGCAAAGTTCTCATTCGCTTTTATTAATGCGTGGCCGGGGAAATGCATGTACTCGCACCGTCGCCGCTCTGCTCCAGAGGAAATTCTTGCTGAGCGCTCAGTAGGGAAATTCCTTTATAAATTTCCTGCTCCCCAGAGAGCATGAAAATCTGGTAGTCTGGGGTATACAGAATATGCCCTTGCGAAATAAAACATTCAGAAATTATTTTAAATCAATTTTTTATTTTTTTTTTTTATGTTTATAATATTATATTTATCAAACAAAAACACCTCTTAATACGGCTATGATACAGGGCACAAGTTTTCATTAATTAGCTACTTCATTAGAACCTTGAAAGAGACAACTATATGTCTTTTTTGGTTCGGATTTTTTTCGCAATGCGACTACGGTCAGACTGACTTAAAAGGTAAACAATAACAATGGCCGGAATTCGCAGTGCACAATTTATTCATTTCTGGAATCCTCATGCCAATACTCCTGCAGAAATTAATATGAAAACCATTAAACTGATTTTTGCAGCTTTTCTTGTACATAGATTTAGTTAATTCATAATAATTGCAAGATTTCACGGCAAAAACCATGCCACCGAAAACTTATTTATTTTGTTTATTTATTTTGCTTTTGTGCAGAATAGTTGCTGAAAATTATGCTAACCCTTCAGCAAAACCAATATATTTTGTAAGACCGTTTTGTCTAATGAGCAATCAATATAGTTTTTAGATACAATTTTCTGTATTAGAGTCGGTATATTCTATCGAACTCATTTTTGTCTGGTATTTTTTTCGATAAACCGATAAGTTTTTCAATTAATGAGAAATTAATGTATTAATATCTCATTGAAAGTGCTGTATAGTCGTCTTGCTCGCACTTAGGCAAAACCCTATGGTTGCTGTCAAGCCTCTAATTAATGAGCCAATTAATGAAGTTTTTAATACAGTGTCATAATGCTATAACGAGGTGAGATAAAAGTGACGATGGCACATTCAACTCAAAAAATTTCTGATACCAAATTTTGTGACGTTTAATAATTATTTAAACAAAAAATTTACAAATTGTTTAATTAGTTTCAAAATCGGCACTTAGCTGAAAAATTTAAAAGACAAAACAGGCAGCGGGGGGAAATTTCACCTTGTCGTAAAGACCCCTCACGGTCCCCCCAAATGGTCTCCTCTTGCTTCTTGTCAGCTCCCACGAACCGCCGCTTGAGGTCCTCCAGCTCGGCAGCCACCGCTGGGTCCGTCGAAGAGCAATCTAACTCCTCCTCCAAACTAATTTGTTGACGGATCGCCGCAGCCTGTCCCGACGTCATGGGCACGTCCAACAAGGCTCCCAAGTCCTCCGATGGGGGCGGCACCTCGATGACGATGGGGGCAGAACCCGCACCTAGACTCTGCAGAGTCGAGGCGACGCCCGAATCGACAGCCAACTCGACTGCCGGCAGACTTCCATCTACAGGAGCATCAGCTCCCAACTGGAGATAGTCGTCTTCAAGGACGACCTGGACAGAGCTCAGCATGAAAACGTTGTCTCCAAAACTGAGATCCGTCGAGATATCCTCCCGGCGTGTCGAGTTGGCCGCTGGTCGCCGCTCTCGACCCTGGCCGCTAGGGTACTCCCCCTCTCCAGCGATCTTCGCCTGAATGGCGGGTGGATCCTTGACAATGGCCGCAATTGTATCGGTCATATGCGCCAGTCTGGCTCCCATTTCTCTCACACTGGCTCCCATTTCTTTCACACTGGCTCCCAGCACGTGACCGAGCTCCAATATAGCTTCAATAGCTTTCCTTTTGTCATCCATTGTCATCCAACACAAAAAACTGCGCACTTGTTTTAAACACACACACTTGCACTATGTTGCACAAACGTGGTCTAGGGGTGGGAGATCGAAAATCGATATTCGATCACAAAATGGAAAGGACATACAAAGTAAATACTTTCAATAAGTAAAATTAGACAATAAGAAAAAAAAAAATAAATAAATAAGATAAAAAACAATAATTTAATTTGTTGTATACTAAGTTCTAGATTAATAGATAATCTATATATATATGAATATTTAATATATTATAACATAGTTCAGAATTAAAATAAAAGATTTCTCAATCCAAAAATGTTGATATAAATAGTAAAAAATCTATATTCCAATATTTATCTAATATTCTTGGATTTATATAAATAATATATTTATTTATTAAATTAAAATATATTTATATAAAGAAATATGTAAAATGCAATTTTCCACATCTGCATTTCTTTTTTTTCGCAGGTTGGCAGCCCCGACCCTTTTCATTCAAAAAATATGTACATATGAATGTATACATATACATATATATTATTTACATTTCTATGTACACATATATATATATATATATATATAAATAATTTCAACAAAAAAATTTATATAAATGTATACATATTAAAAATATTCAATAAGAAGAGTGAAAAGCGACCTGTGATGCACAGCATCGGATGGATCGGCCAACCCTGGGTTTTCCTATTTGCAATTTTTGCCTGCACAAGGATGTACCTGCACTCAGGTAGCAATAGATGATAATAATCGTTGCATCTTTCTAGGGGTTACTGTTGGCGCATTCTACTTCTACTTGACATGGGCATAGTAGCGCCACCTGTTGTTGATAACAGTAAAAATAAATATAAAATTTTTATTATTATTCGATTTAAATTTAAAAAATGCGGCTGTAATCAATGATGATAATATAAGGTATATTTAATATATAATATTATCAAAATATGTACCAATTATTTAAAAAAATACCATGTCCTATCGAAATGGGGGAATGGGAAGGAGAGAAGAAGGAGTAGAAGAAGAAATAAATCTTACTGTTGATTTCGCCTTTGCTTCTTCAACTGTGCTCCAATTGGATATTTCGAATTTTAAATTTTATATTTAAAATATTATTTACGAAATTGTAAAGGTAATTATATTAGAACATTTATTATATTACATTATATTATAAGAAGTGGAAAACGTCCAATTGTTTTTTTCGTATTTACACTGCTGCACTGTGAAAAATAGTTGGGCCTATTTTTTCCAACAGTCAGCAAAGAAATAAAAAAAATTTAAAAATTTAAAAAATTAAATAAAATATAATATATATTTATTTTCATACGTTTTTTTTTTTATTTATATTTGTTATCTTAATTATAAATTAAAATTAATACATTATTTGTATTCTCTTTCTAGATGGCCTTCAGAAATGTGTGCAGGAAGCAGCCCTTCTCCCGTACGGAGGGAAAGATACTGAAGCGAGCTCACTTCGCTCAAAAGTTGAATGAGCAGGAGGACGAAATGGTGGCCCTTTTCCTACTTGATCGGCTGCAGGATATAAGATCGCCGTTCTGCCTGCTCATCGACGAGCTGCACTACCACGGCAATAAATGCCTGGCGGTAATGGCAGCGAGCGTAGACGGGAGTTTTAATCGGTTCGTCTTCCTAAGATGGGTGGGTACAAAAATAAATATATTGTTATTTTCGATTTTAATATATATTTTTTTAATTTCTTTACAGTTTAAATCTGGGGGGGGCCCTTGCGGCCAACCCGAAATACAAGGAGCCTTCAGGCTTTGCATGAATGCGATAGAGGCAAGCGGAAACAAATATTTTATCGGGATACATCGACATTTGATAGTCTATCGAATATCGATGGGTCAGCTCACAGCTGATCGCGGCCTATATAAGGCCGCACTCAAGCCAGATGCCAGTCACTTCTCTGCGAGCGGCGCAACCGACGACATCTGGGTAAGTCTGAAAGTAGATAGAAAATACTAATCCAATAGTAGTAGCAGAGGCGGTTCTCGTAACCACTCCGCAATCCTAGGTAGCACAGGGTAGCCGACACGGGGCCCAAAGTCTGACTCACGCTAGTCGGCTTTGATGACCCGTAACCGACTCCGCCAAATAGCCTAGCGTAGGGTGATCGAGAATGATTCGAGCAGTCCCCTCCACATCACATAGCACAGGGTAGCATAGGGCGGTTCACGTAACCGCCACCAACAAGCACAGGGTATCATAGCATAGGGAATCAGCGTGCGGCTCGCGTAGCCGCCATTCCCAGAATACAGGGTCCAGGGTCGAGCATGCTAATCGACCTGGACAGACACCGGGTATCAACGAGACACAGGGTATCAACTGCACAAGGCACAGAGTAGGGAACAGACAGCACGGTGCGAGCGGAGGTAAGGATCAGCCCCCCCAGACTAAGCCTCCGCCACTCGGGATTCCTACGCGTCACCGGATCTTATCTGCGGACCACAGGGTATCAACAGGGCGACCCAGGCCGAACACAGCGGCACACATTGGTCTCCCACTGCGATTCTTCACTTCCCATCTTCACAGGTTACCATACACACGAACACATCCACGAAATAAATAAAAGCATACACTGAAACCGAAATTCTTGACTCTTTTCTTGGGACTCGGAGATTGAGAGGGCCTGGACTTATAAATTTCTGTGACGAACCCCGACCTCGGCGAGCTAGCCGCGCCTCCCAAAAGAGGGTCGTTACAGTGGCGCCCAACGTCCAAAGAAACCTCAAAACTCCGAAAACAAGACCGGAAGATGTCAGCACCAAAATAAACTAACCAGGGATGGGAAAACTTTTGGCGTGGCAAGAGAAAATCTCGAGGATCGGTTTACTAACCCAATGGAACCAAAAGAATACACGGTGGAGCGCGTGGAAGACATGCGGACTGTGAAGGGGTTCCCGAGCACCCTAAACTCCTGGAAGCCTTTGAAAAAGTCAAAATGTCTGGAATGCATTGCCAGCTTCGAGGAGTCCCAAAAGAAAAAGGTAATCAAGAAGAAGAAGCGCCCGTTGAAGGTAGTGAAAGTGACTCCTTGGGAAACGAGCCAAGGATCAGTTCAGGGGACAGCAGAGCAGAGCAGTTTTACCAGCAGCAGTAACGCAGTAAGTCTTGGGGAGGATTCCCTTTGACCAAGCGAGTCCAGTTCACTACTTTCTTCCATCTCGTATTTTGTAAGTGCCCAGGCGGACGGTGAGTTTGCCAGCGCGTCAGCTTAGCGGGAGCATCTGGAGCGTGCAGCACCAGAGTATCTAGCGGAGCGAAGCTTAGCGAGAGTATCCGAGTGCGGGTAGCACCGGAGTATCAAGCGGAGCGTAAGCGCGGCGTGATCACCCAGACGGCGTTGGCCGGCGAGTCGGGCGTGAACTAATTGTTAGAGATAGGGCGTCTTGTGCCCCGCTTAAGACAGGTGTGGTAGAAAAGAGGTGCAACTCCCAGTTCAAATATATATTATATTACTTAATTCTAAGGCCAAGCGCACACTAGCAGCTGAAAGCGGAACTTATTGCTGAGAGCTTTCAGCTCGAAAAAACAAACGCTCTGTTTGCTTGAAAGTGCGCACACTAAAAGTTCAGCTGAGCTGATCAGCTGCAAGTTAAGTTCAGCTCTGCTTGATCGATCAAACCAGTTTGATTTATCAGCAAGCTGACGAGCTGTTTTAATTGTGTTGCGAAATGGGAGGCAAAATGATAAACGGTGAAGGCTCTCAGTTTTAAAGCTGTCTGAATGAATTTTGGCAGATAGTCTTATTTCTGTTGCAGAAAGTATATAAGTCGGAACGGGCCAGATCTTTCCACTATATCATATAGCTGCCATAGGAATTATCGGGCCAAATGGTCAAATTTTCGTTGTTTTTTAAGATATCGGATTAAAAAATAGTAAATGGTCTTTTAGTTCAAATCAGTGTTGCCAGAGTCGCTTTTTTCCTGTCAAATCTGGCTTTTTTTAAAGACCATTTACTAGAAGTATTTAGAAAGAGCGGGCAGCGGGAATTCTGGCTTTTTATTTTTGTTAAATGCTTTTTTCCCATGTATGCCCACATAACAAAACGTATGGACGTAGGACTTCAGACAGCGTTAGAAGGGATCGTTACATCGTTACTTTTAAGATTACTTTATCCCCATATTTTTAAGTAAAATACCTCATTTCTGACTTTGGTCGGTTTGTGACGAATTCTTATAAAATACGTATATATACATTTATTACGTATACGTAAAAATCGTATGAAAATCAGGAAGAAGCTCCAAGTATTGATGAAATGATATACATATTATTAATAATAACAATAACAACAAAACTACGACTAATTTCTTCTTCTCGGTTAGTTAGAAGCAACAAATAAACTTGTTGGAAAACTGGCTTTTTTAATAGCTTTTTTCCAAATTTATTTGGCTTTTTTTGATCGTTCTTCCCGTCAAAAACAGCTTTTTTTTTCAAGGAAAAGTTGGCAACACTGGTTCAGATATAGACATACACTTAAAATTTTATCCAAATCTAACCAATATAACATACACATAGATGCCATTGGAATGATCGGGCCCAATTAGTAGATTTTCGATGTTAATGTAATTTTATTTGTAATCAGCATCAGCTTCAGTTTAAGCGTTTGGTGGGCGTGCACAAAAAATCTCAGCTCGCTGAGGAGCTTTGAAGTTATCAGCTCGCTTTTAATCTCAGCAATAAGTTCTGCTTTCAGCTGCTAGTGTGCGCTTGGCCTAAACCCCGGAGTTCTTATTTTGGCACAGTGCCCAACAAATATAAATTTGTTGCAGCGAATCCTGGACGAGACTGAGCTATCCCGCCCTGATCGTTACAGTGTTCCTTATAGTAGCGAATTATAGTTCTTTTTTTGCTGCTTTCTTCTCACAAATTCACTCTCATATAAGGTCCCTCTCTTTTTTTTCATTTCATTCCTCCATTCCTCATTTCATAACCTCCACTACCATTATTATTATTTTATCCTTCTCTACAGAGCGACCACTGCTCGTCTACCGAACCAAATTCGACATCCGGCAGTACATGCTAATCACGATATCGGACACAACGGTCAGCATCTGGACGTACCGCGACTGCTATCTGCGCTTCAGCTCGCAGGAGTTCACCATGGACGACCTGCGGGAGTCTATCCACCTGACCAACAACTCGGTGCAGAAGCGCTACAAGAACAAGATCAACCGCGACTCGCGGCTGCCCAAGCACAACATGTGGTCGCTGGAGCAGTTCAAGACCCACCTGACCCACAAGGGTGCTCCGGAGGGACATGGTCGAAGATCTACAATGGCTTCAAGCAGAACCTAGTGGCCGTGGTGATGGCCAGCCTGGACGAGACGGAGCTGGTGCAGAACGCATTCGAGCTGTACGGGTGCGACTTCATGCTGGACGAGCACTACAACCCGATTTTGATTGAGATCAACTCCACGCCGGATCTCTCGCCCTCGACGGAGATCACCGCGAGGATCTGCCCAATGGTGCTGAAGGACTGCATCCGCGTGGTGGTGGATCTGCCAAAGAACCCAACCACCGGCACCGGGCTCTTTGAGAAGGTCTTCGAAGTCAACTACAACATCAACAAGGGGGCGGATGGAAAGCCTCTGGAGCTGAACGGCAAGCAGATGACCCTGTTCGAGACCCTGCCCAAGTCCCGAAGCCACCCGCGGACGCGTCTCCTGCGGAAGATCCTGAATAACGTCAAGCCCTCCACAAGATCAAGGAGCCCAAGACGGTACTGAACTCAACGACTCGTGAGAATCTGGCACTCCAGTACACCGCGCCCAAGTGAAGAGCCTCTGGAAGAAAGTGGGTAAGCTTTAAATCAGTCGCCGCAGCACCACTACCCGCCCCCGCCCCCACCAGCACCTTACCCGCACCACTGCAACTGCCCGCCGGGGCCTCCAGGTCCACCGGGCCCGCCTGGTATACCCGGAACACCCGGCCAGCAGCACTTGGCCTGATCCGCCGCCTGGGGATAGAGATACTGGCGGTTGCGCATCCGGATTCCCTTGCCGCAGCTCGCGGAGCACGGGCTCCAGGCGAGATAGTCGTTCACACGGCACTCAGCTAGGGGGTTAGAGGTTTTGAGCAAGAATAGGATATATATTTTTTTGGACCAAGCCCACCTCTTGTATCCTGCTCCTCGGCATCGTCGGACACCTCCGGCTGGAGGGCCTGCAGAAAGGCATCGTCACAGTTCCGGGAGACTATCTTCTCATCACCGAGGCTGATGATTTGCCAAAGACTGAAGTGCAGGTGATGTGGGTGGCACCTGAGTCAGGGGTGTGCGTTTGGGGAATCCAGGCCTGTAAGAAAATATACTTTTAACTAGAGTTTTCTCGTTTCAAGATCAATGCTTACCGCTTCTCTGCTGCTGCTCTGCTTCTCTGGCTTGACCTGGTGCTCTGCTGCTGCTCATATCTGAAATTAAAGAATTTAAAACATTTTTAATAAATTATATAATATATAAATATACAGATGTATGCTGAAATATTAAAATTAAAAAAATTAATTCTCTTTTGTAATTTTTGGTGGCCCTGAAAAGGGCCTAGAATCTCACGATTCTTTCTCTTCTCCTCTCCTCTTCTCTCTCCACACTCCACGCCGCACGTCCTGTAAAAGATAAAGATTTTAATGTAAAAAATTAAAGTAAAATTTAAGTTTATCTAATACTTACACAGATCCTTCGTGCAGTTTATTCCCGTTAGGTTTGGATCCTGCAGACTGACGTTCGGCAGGGCTTTGGGCTTTGGAGTGTGCGGCTTGTGGATCTGCATGTGTTTCTTCATCGTGGTTATAGTAGCCGCCATGAAGCCGCACAGGCACGCATACTTAAAGTTTTTTAACTCGCAAGTATGCCCGGTTTTCTTTTTCACCACGCGGCACTGCCGACACTGCCTTCTGTTCCGGAGAGGTGGGAACTCTATCTTTGGATACATGTGTCTAATGCTCTCAAAGATGCCCTCCTGCTGCCTGGCGTCGGGAGTAAAGAAGGTTTTCTTCAGGTTCTCCAGCTCCTCGAGCACCGCCGGGTCCCTTGAAGAGCACTGTAGGTCGCTGTGCTGCTCCACCTCGAGTAGGCTCTCGATCTCGGCCGCTCGTCTCGAAGTTGATGGGCCGTTCAACTGCGCAAGTTCCGGAGGCGGTGGTGGTGCCTGGAGTTCCGGAGGCGGTGGTGGTGCCTGGAGTTCCGGAGGCGGTGGTGGTGCCTGGAGTTCCGGAGGCGGTGGTGGCACCTGGAGTTCCGGAGGCGGTGGTGGCACCTGGAGTTCCGGAGGCGGTGGTGGCACCTGGAGTTCCGGAGGCGGTGGTGGCACCTGGAGTTCCGGAGGCGGTGGTGGCACCTGGAGTTCCGGAGGCACCAAAATCTCCTCGAGGGAGAGGGAGGCAGCACCCGCCCCGGCGAGTCCAGAGTCCAGGCTGACTGCCGGCAGACCTGCAGGAGCATGAGCTCTCAACTGCAGGTCGTCAAACCGGACGAACTCCACAGCACTCAGCACGGAGTGGTTCTCCCCGAAACTGAGCACTGAGGAGCCCCCCAGCCGGCGCGTCGAGCTTGCCTCTGGGCCCTGGCTTGGGCGCTGCTCCCCTCGGTGTGATTCTTCACTCGGCGGCGCCAGAATGGCGGGCCGCTGGACTCCCGCGATGGCGGCTATGGTTTCTAAAGCCTTGTTGGCCACTGCCATATGATTGGTGGCCACTGCCATGTTAGTGTTTCCCACTGCCACTGTCATAGAGTCCCGGGCAATTTGGCCTATGACCTCTAATGCCTTTGCCTTTAACGTATTGTCATCCATTTTTATGCAACTCAACACAAGCACAACGCGAAATAACTTGTACTGCAAACTTGCACGTTGCTAGCGATCGCAACGGCGGGGCGATTTGAAATATCGCATCGATGCATTGGCAACCCTGGCAACCCCAATTTACAATTTTTGCCTGCACCAACAATCGATCATAATAATCGTTGCATGCTTCTAGGGCGCATTCTACTTCTACTTGACATGGGAATAGTAGCGCCACCTGTTGTTGAAAACAGTAAAAATAAATATATAATTTATATTATTATTCGATTTAAATTTAAAAAATGCGGCTGTAATCAATGATGATAATATAAGGTAGATTTTATATATAATAATATCAAAATATGTACGATTTATTTAAAAAAATACCATGTCCTATCGAAATGGGGGAATGGGAAGGAGAGAAGGAGGAAGGATAGAAGAAGATATTAATCTTGTTGTTGATTGATCTCGGCTTCGCATATTTTTGCATATTTGCTTGCATATTTTGAATTTTGAATTGTGTATTTTAAATATTATTTACATTATTTGCAAGGTAATTTGACATGACATATGACAACATATATTATATTAATTTATATTATAAGGTGGAAAACATGGAATTGGTTTTTTGTATTTACACTGCTGCACTGTGAAAAATCAGTCAGCAAAGAAATAAAAAATTTAAAAATTTTAAAAATATAATCAAATAAAATATATATTTATTTTCATACTTTTTTAATTTATATTTTTATCTTATTTATAAATTAAAATTAATACATTATTTTTATTCTCTTTCTAGATGGCCTTCAAAAATGTTTGTAAAAGCAGCCCTTCTGCCGCACGGAGGCGAACATTAATCGGAGAGCTCACTTCTACGCTCGGAAGTGGGATGGGGAGGTGGACGAGATGATGGGAGGTTTCCTGATTAATCGCTTGGACGACATCAAATCTCCGTTCTGCCTCCTCATCGATGAGCTCCATTACCATGGCCACAAATGCCTGGCGGTAATGGCAGCGACCGTCGATGGCTCATTTAATCGCTTCGTGTACCTACGATGGGTGGGTACTTTTATAAATATATTGTTATTTTTGATTTTAATATATATTTTTTAATTTCTTTACAGTTTGAATCTGGGGTTGCGGCCAACCCGAAATTCAAGAAGCGTTCAGGGCTTGTCTGCAGAGGATAGAGTCAAGGGAAATGAATACTTTATAGGGGAGTGGCTGACGGCAACTACGCGAACGACCTAATACACTTGTTGTGTGACGCTGTGCTGTATGACTACAGACACATTGACGAAGTACTTTCGAAGCAATACAAACAGGTTGACCTTGTACTGAGACATATTTACACTAGGATTAAGTTTACCCAGGACAATTACGTACGGACTTTCGAATTTTACTCCAGACGGATAAGCGCGGACGTAGTTATGAGGAATGAGACAAAAGGATTTTACTTAAAACAATTATTAAAATTGCAAGAGGTGTGCAGGCGCTATTTCAGCGTCTCTCAAGAGCCACTTCGTCTCTATAACGTAAATAATGATTTATTAGAAGCAGCTGGACGTGAACTGAACGCTACAACTGACGAATACTGGCCACAAAACGGATACGGTAACGAAGACAGACGACGGATGTGGTTGCTGTCAGCCACAATGGAGGACTTGCTGTTTCCTCCGTTTCCTCCTACCGAGAACCCGCAGGATCCCCCAGATAACCCCCAGGATCCAGGTCCAAGTTGTGGGCCACAACGAACCAGGCATTTAAGGGGTGTTCAAAGGAGGATGCCAATGTATAGGCGGGAATAGAAGAATAAAAATAATTATAAAATTAATTTATCCCGATTTTGTATTTATTTATGCATTTCATTGGGCTTCTCCAGCGCCTGAAGATCGAGCGACACCAGCTCGTTGTTGTCGATGTAGAGATTTCTCAGCGGCGGCAGACCATTATTCGACAGATCTATTTCCTGGAGGGCCGATTATCGGATTAATTAAGACATAGTCACTGACTAATAAGATGTCGTTCTTACCTGGAGCGAGGTGAGCGGCTCAAAGGTTCCCGGTAAGATCATGTTCTCATTGATGTCTGTGTACTTCTGAAACGGCTGTACGTGCTATTGAGCTCCGTTGCGCCGCACAGCTCCATATGGCTGGTCCTCTCCTTGCCCAAAGTGGCTGTTGTTGTTGTGTCCAAACTGTCGAATTTCTGCATTTCAGTTTTCTGCAGACCCGTCACCTTGCCGGAGCTCCATGTACGTCTCTTGCAGCAGGTCCTTACGACCACGGTTTGCGAAGACTTGATGAGGGCAGTCCCTTATTTCCTGCAAGGGATAAACAAATTACAATAGAGTCAAAGAGTTAGATCGTTGCGAGCTAAACCGAAGAAATCAGCTCGTTCCAACATGCAAAAGAAGTCTTCATTTTGTTTCTTTCGAGAAAACTTGCATTTATTCGCGTATCTATACCTCTTGTACTCCTTGTTCTTGGCCTCTTGCGCTTCTTCCGATAGTTCGCCTATTGGAAGAGATTGAAACTCGATGATCGTGAATCTTGCCCATGATCATGAATCTTATGTACAGTTGGTGTGAGCAATTTGCTCGAATATCGCTCTTTCATGAGAATTGCTGTTTGGACGGCATACTGCCCGAACAATTTTGGATCTATTTTTCTCTGCAACTGAGAACATTCAGAATAACTTGAACTCTCTTCATAATTTCTGAGTCTATTACAGTAATGTGAGCAGTTATTTCGACATTATTGAAAACCTCCTGGAGGTGTTGCCGTCATTAGTATTTCCAAACCCTTGTTTGGGCTGGTCAACCAACAACCCTAACTCCTTGCTTCTTCTTGATTTCTTCTTTTGGCATTAGTTTTCATAACTTGGTTTTAAGGCAAAGTGTAAGCCAGCTTCCTTGAATCGAATCCTGGCATGTAACGGAGAAATAACATATTCGTAATTATGAGCATACTAACAGATTTGATTAAATTTTGGAAATTTTTCTGTGTTCGCTGACAAATTGGGCAAGTTTTCGTTGATTTTGTGTTAGTAATTTCATTTAAAACTTTTCCATCGATCATAGTTAAATAGAACTCGTGCTGGATAAAGAACTTCTTGTTTTGGACGTAGACTTCAGACAAACATAATTTATTTATTTGAGTTTTTATATCATCTATTGTACTGTTTATAAGTTCAGGGGGTTTCCTTACCATATTTGAACATCATAGGTCTGCAGTATTGCAGATGATGGACGGGGGTTTTTCCAATGCTAAGTTCGATTTAAATCTTAATGGAACGATGGAGACCATAAACATATGTGCATCATCGTTCATCAGCTTTGACCGGATGATCCGTCACAGACCCACTTTGTTAATAAAGTTAAGCTATGTGGCACTAAATCGGGCTCTTCTGACTTTTTGAATTCAAGAATTCGGCGCGCGGTATGATCCATCAAATCCTGAAGTTTTACTTTAGCTTCCGTATCCGTGATTAGAGAATTGGGCATAGTCTCTTTTTTCGCTGTTGTTATTTTTGAATAGCTTGGGAGAATATTTACGTTATTTTTCTTAAGAGATTTGCGCAATATTGTGTAATTATCTTTTGACAATCCCAAGTCAAGAAATAGAGCCAAGGCCTCCTCAATTGTATACTCAATAATTGATCTAGTTTCCGGTGGTGTCAGAATACTTAGTTTAATTCGTTGAAGCCTCTAGGGGCTCGCTACTGCAACGGTAGCCACTATATTGTCTTTGATCCTCTTGCTTTCTTTATTGTTTTCGGTCGAAATACCCGTAGTAGCTTCCATAAGTTTTCTTTTCTTTGTGAATTGGGAAGACTCATCTACGGTAATCGCTGGGCGTCCTAATGTACTCTTATTTTGAAAAAATATCGTATTGATGATATTATATTAGCTGTTTGAAAAATATCACACAATGATATTAAAAATGTAACGGAGCTGCTTTTTCCCGGAGGGCAGTGCCGGCTAGCTCCGGAATCCCAGGGCCGAGTTCTTCCTCTGCCCGCAGTCCGTACAATCGATACATCGACAACATGCGACGTCACACTACCATAAATTTAACCACCACTATCAACAAAAAGTAAACAAGCAAAATAAACGCAATTTGGACGACATTAAACGGAAGGAATTGGTGGCTTCGATGGGCTCGCCACTACGCTCCCACCCAACCATGGATTTGCAGAGGCATCACCCATCTCCGGCGGACCGGAGTCTATTCCGGGCGGTTTGGCGACCGGCTCATCTCCCCCAGGGTAATACGCTTATTCAGTGGCCATATTTCACGATATATAATTAAATTTACTTAAATACAGATACATAAATAATCAACATTTCATTTCATTAGCAGCAATGGTCACTCCGCCGAGGTAGGACCACGACCTGTGCCAGGAATGCGCTTGCGCCAAGTCCGCGAGATTGCCGCAAAGGAGAAGTGATTTAAATTCTAAAGCCACAAGCTGGCTGACCAGATTCCCTCTTTGGTCACCTACGGTCCCTACTGGAGCTCCAAAAAGGACAATTAGGGTGGGTAAATTGCAATATTTATATCACTGAACTTCTTCCTAACTAATCTCTATCTTTTCTCAGGCCTGGGTTGCGCGGAAACCGGGCTCTGGTTCACGGGACTACGCAGACAAAAATGAACATATTCACATGAATTTAAATTAATAATGTTTTTATATCTATTTGTAGGAAATTATCATATATATATCCGCCGGGACAACAACAATTTAATGGCGACAGCAGATGGCCAGCGGCGGCGGCAAAGCTCGGCTGGTATCGCCAGTTGAAAATGGAGCCGGAGCGAAGCGTGGCTATCCGGAGCGGATTCCCTGGCAGCAGCCGGAATATCAAGGGCAGCAGTTGCCCAAGCGGCAACAACAAAAACAAACACGGCCGTGTCGCCGGTAGGATTTATGTCCGGTGCAGTTTTGCAACCGGAACGGGCTCACCGGTTGTCCTCCGCTGACACAGGATGGTCAGGATTGGCAGGTCCGGGTCCACAACGAAAATCCCCGGAAAATGGCGGCACCCACGGTACTTGCAGCTTTCCCAAATTTCCAGTGAGTTTATATATATCCAAAATAAAATCCACAGAAAATCCAATTAAAATCTCCGTGGCCAGTGCAGATCGTCACTGCCACGGTTTTTCTTAAATTTCAGAATATCACTAGTTTTTCTTTCTTGGCTGCCTGCCGCTCCTCCGTGTCTCTTTCTACTCCTCTCCTCCAAAGCTTTTGTCTCCCTATATCGGGTCGTTCCACTGACCGCGTTCCACCTTACGGGACTCTTTTAGCGCTCAGTGCAACGGCCAAGTTCGAGGCCACCCTCAGAGAGAGCGATGCGTAATGAGAAGGTGAGATCGCTTGCCCTTGCCTTTTCACATTTAGGTGGCGCCACTAGTTCAAAGACTACCTATCGCTAACTTTCCAACTCGAAATGCAACAAAAAAGATCGTTAAAAAAATATCGATATATCGAGTATTTTTGATATTTATTAATGTTCAGCTAAATTTGAATAAAGGTTTCCTGTTGCTGTAAATTTGTGTCTTTTATAGGCCTAAGAATATGTATATTCAAAAAAAAACGTTATAATATTTGATTTCATCAACCATGAGCTGCAAATTTGAGACATTTGAAACACAATAATTTTCGCTGGAAAGAACGCACACACACAGATATTTACATCCCGGCACATTGCATTTACTTACCTTTAAACATTTCAAGAAAGCATCTTTGTGCTTATTTTTCATGTGAGATAACAAATTGCTACTGTTTCCGCTGGTTTTAATAAGTTTTAAGCACAATGTGCATTTTGCTGAAGTAGCTGTTAAATCTTTGTAAAACTCTTTTGCCGAACTCATTTTCACAAATTGACTTTTCACTTTACTTTCTGGCTTAAGAGTGACCAAACATAAAAAATTGGAATTATCACAAAAAAATATCAATATCGCCTTATTTTGTCCGAAAAATATGGCGATGATAATATTTTTTTAAGAGAAAAATATCGATATTTTGATATATTTCCGACATCTCTAGTTGGCTGCTCAATCGGATCATCACCAAAAATATATTTTCTTGGAAGCCACGACTCGTACTTGATATTAAATCTTTCTTTATTCCATTTTTGGCCATTCCACTTGTCCTTTAAGCTTCTATAAAACCGTTTTAACGAATCACAGCTAACACAAATGACTTTGACTGATCATTACAGAATTTTAAACATATTTCAATCATATCACAATAAGACAGCTCCATTTTACGTTCTATTTTCACTTTCACCACATGTATAAGCTTTATTCATTGGTTTAAACCAGTGATGCCCAAGCCCCCGCCACATGTGGTTGGTCAAAATTCTGCCGGTTCTCTGCCGCTACACAGACAGTGTAAACGTGACGTGAGCAGCAGCAGCAGAGAAGAGAGAGAATGAGAGGTCGAGTGGTGCGGTTGCCAGAGCAGTGCAAAGTATTAAATTTTAATGTTTTGCACTGCTCTGGCAATCGCAACGTCTCGGGCGAAGCCAACTTCGTTTTTCTCTTACGCACACAAATGCAAGTCACATGTCATTGTATTTGTGTGGGCATCACTGGTTTAAACACGACTCCATGACTAGCAAAATAAAACTAGTTGGGAATTATCAAAGCTTTACTCTTAGCATCATAAAACATACATTCATATATGTAATACATGTTATGCATCTCCGATAGAGGTGGAGAAACATCGATGTTTTCAGGAGAAAAAAATTTTTTTTTCCTAAAAATAAATTAAAATTTTCTCCTCTTACTTGCGTGATGTAACAAAAACATCGATGTTTCCCCACAAAACATCGATGTTCCCAAACATTTTAAAAACATCAATGCATCGATGTTTTCATCGATGTTTCTCCACCTCTAATCTCCGACCCCATAAAGTATATATATTCTTGATCAACATCACCAGCCGAGTCGATCTAGCCATGTCCGTCTGTCTGTCGGTTTCTACGCGAACTAGTCTCTCAGTTTTTGAGCTATCGGGCAGCATATTCTTATTTCTTTAGCACGCAGTATATATGTCGGAACGGCCGAAATCGGACCACTATATCCTATAGCTGCCATAGGAATGATGGCGAAATTAATGTAAACATTTTTTTAACTTTTTGTTTTCAACGTATATCGACCAATTTCAATATATAGCAGTTTTTACGGTTATAGAATTACGGTTCTAATTTCATTAAGATCTGACAACTATATCATATAGCTGCCACAGAAACGATCGGTCGATTTAAATGAAAATGTAAAATTCTACATGTAAAATGTAAAATTCTACATGTAAAATGTAAAATTCTATGTGTAAGATGTAAAATGAATTGATTTTCAATAATCCAATTGGAGACTGCAAGGGTATACAAATTTCGGTTTACCGAAGATAGCTTTCTTTCTTGTTTTTTAGTTTAGTTAAAAAAAATTTTTTTTTATTATAAGAATGAGTATTAATAAATATATTCAATAATTTTAAGTTTTAAATTGATTGATTCTAATAAAACTTGTATTATATCAGTAAAAATCAAAAGTTTTAGTTTGCTGAATAAATTACGCCTCTTTCGGTGGGCGTGGCTTAAAACGTACTACCTAAAAATTTTTGAGATTTATAAATTAATATTACAAATAAAATTAAGTAGACCTTTCAATAGATCAACATTTATTATTTTGCAAAGTGTTTTGGGAAAACGAGCCACTGTGGGCCGTGGCGGACAGCAATCGTAGACATTGAAATCCGGCTGAGCAAAGATGGCTGCGCTGCCCACGCATAGGCAACAATGTTGCCATATTAGCTTATTTAAAGCTAGATCTAGCTTACTTTAAAATCATTTATTAAAATGCTTATAGCTTGAAATCGGGCTTATTTAAATTTCATTTAGCTTATTTCAGCTTAAAAAATTTAAACAAAATCTTCCTCATAATATTGATATTTAAAAAAATAATAATATATTGGCCGTTGGCAATATGCTACATAAAAATAAACGCCAGAAAAATTATTTTGTTATTGGAACATTTCAAGTATAAAAATATTGATGACATTGTATCCCTTTATGGAAAAATTTACCTAATCAATTGGGACATACTATAGAGTTTTGATCAGATGTTTTAATTTACAAGGATGCTGGCCAAAACAAAGTTTTCGAACAACTGACGTTATTTGCTCTGCTTATCCTTTCACTGCCATGGTCAAATGCTGCTGTTGAACGGATATTCAGCCAAGTAAATATTGGAAAACTAATTTGCGCAACAAATGGTAATTTATTTAATATAAGTTAAATAATTTCTTTACTACAATAAAATTTAAAAATTTAATTTTATGTTGATATTTATGGTTAGCTTATTTTAAACCTTTTTTTTTAATTTTTAGCTTATTCTAGCTTTTTTTTCTTCAATCTAGCTTGTCTCCCAAAATCTGACAGCACTGAAATGCAAGTGCGAGGGCAGCAGCAAGCCCTGTGGGTGTGAGCGAGATTCGGCTAACACCTGCACGCCAATTGCAGAGCCTAGCCGGCACGCCAAATACTGAGCAGAGCGGCTGCGCTGCCGTCTTGCGTATGCAAAGGCAAGGGCAGCGACAACCCAGTCGGAGTTTGGTTCATGTGCTGAACGAATTCGGGATAGAATTCTGTGTGGAACGGGGAGGATATTAGGCATGCTCTCCAGTTCAGCAAAGCGGTAAGCGGTAGATTCAGGTACCTGAATCGTTCGCTGCTCTGCTCCACATAGAATTCTATGCTCTTTGCTCAGGAGGGATTTTTCTTTTGGGGAATTTTTGTTTTTTAAGGCGTGCGTTGAAAAAACAGCACTAAGTTCTCTGCATTTAACTTGTAATTACATAAATTTCTATAGTTTAAAATATAAATATCATCTCTGCTCTTTCTAAGGCTCCTTGAAACTATTACCTAACTACATTTACACATAAATAAATAAAGCTATAAAATAAAAACAGTTAAAAATGTTGTAAAAACTAAAAAAAATTGTGTTCGGGATGGAAATCGTTGAAAAAATTGTATTTATATTTTCAAAACGATCATTTGCGTTGTTTTTATAACTATTTAATGTTGATATAGTAGAAAACGCGAGAAAAGTTTGGTCACACGTATATTGCAGTCGCGATGATGCAAATTTACCAAAACAAAATAGGGTTATACTATTTTCTTCTGCGTATTGTGAAAAAGTGCATCTAACCAAAAAAGGTATGTAATAAATTAAAATTATTATAATATAATGTGTTGTATATTAACTATAACTTAACTACTATATGCCTTACATACTAACAAACACTAATATTAATTATATAGCTCCATTAAACACTTTTTATTGTGTCTTCGTTGTTTTGTGTCCTTATTGTGTATGTATGTATCTATGTCCGTGGGAAATTCCCTATATGAATTTCCTGCTCCCCAGAGAGCATGAAAATCTGGTAGTCTGGGGTATACAGAATTCAATATGCCCTTGCGAAATAAAACATTCAGAAATTATTTTAAATTAATTTTTTATTTTTTTTTTTTTTATGTTTATAATATTATATTTATCACGCTGCCTGTTTTGCCTTTTTAAATTTTTCAGCCAAGTGCCAATTTTGAAACTAATTAAACAATTTGTAAATTTTTTTGTTTAAATAATTATTAATCGTCACAAAATTTGGTATCAGAAATTTTTTGAGTTGAATGTGCCATCGTCACTTTTATCTCACCTCGATAAGAGGTGTTTTTGTTTGATTTCAGAAGTTTTTAAAATGCCATATGTATGTAGGTCTCCAATTGTTAGTGTTAATTAGTATAGCTCAATACCATGTCCAGAGGTCGTTCCTATATGACTTAGCTATTATTAAAAAATTATATCACATAGTTATGACATCTGATATTAGCTGAACGCCGGTTACCGTCACAAAATCTCGTTAAGTGGTGTTTTTGATATAAGAAGTATTTTTTTCAAATATGGAAAACTAACAAAAGAAATCCATATATGAAGAAGTTGTCTATATGGGATCATTGGTACTAATTTGAATGAAAAAGCGAATTTTCGGAGATATGAGTAGTACCCCAAAAAGTGAACAGTAATCTCAAGGGTTGTACGGCCTGAAGTGAGTATCAAAATCGTAAGAGCAATTTTTAAAAAAAATTAAGAAAATCCTAAAAAATATTAATTTTAATCCTAAATTCTTAATTATAATATTTAGATAAATTTGCAAAGGCAAAGTAATTATCATTTAAAAATACCTTTCCAACGACATAAAGCACGTTTTAGTAACTTTTACAAAAACTTAAAAAAAAAATTAATTTTAATTATAAATTCTTAAATATTATATTTAGATAAATTATGTCCAGGCAAAGCTATTATCATTTCAAAATACCTTTCTAACGACATATAGCACGTTTCTGTAGCTTTAATCGTTTAGAAGTTATGGGCACGGGAAATCTAGCTTTTTTTAGCGGTTTTCCCGCCAAACTAGCGGGAAACCCAAACAGTCGTAGAACAAAAAATGTTTAGCTCAAGCTGTTTAATAAAATAAAAGTAGTTCCAGGAGTCCAAAACAAAAAAATCGACAGACAGACAGACAAACAACAGGACAAACGTTTTCATTTTGGAAAGGCCGTTAAAATCTTGTTTATTGAATATCTTTTGAACGGAGTATCGGATCAGGATCGAGGTGTCATTCGACGCGTATTTAAAGCCTGATCACAACAACATTAAAATTTGGAGATTTTTGCTCCACCGGCCCCCATAGCTCCAATTTTCAAAATTTTCAATTTTGCACTTTCACTCACATTTCTCCTAAACTAATCCGTTTTTAAAAAAAACGCAGTAGTATGCAGTTTCAAAGAGGTTTACAATACCTTTCGATCAATATATAAATGGATCTGATCGGACTATCGTAGCAGATTTTCAATTCTACGGCTGTATATAGTAGTCTCCTTGCGCACCACAGTCTCGGTGCTCATCGTCACTACGTGGACCGCCGTCCACAGTGATAAGCTATAAGGAACTATAATGAAGAAGAAAAAAAATATAAAATATAGAAAATTAAAAATTATAATAAAAAAACATAAAAATTAATAAAATTCTTTGCGGTGGGGCATCGTAAGGCTTAGGCCTTTTGGCCTTTGACTTGGCTTTATAGACCCTCTGCTTAACCTTTCCGAAGGCCTCGCGAACGGTTTTAATATAGTCTCTAAGGTTTCGGCCTTCGGTGCGAGAAGCTTTAAATGAACAGTTATTAATGTTTCTATAAGATTCGAGCCCAATCCTTCCAGGCCCGCCTGCATAGTTCATTGTTATAATAAGCTCCCTGCTGAAGAAGCGTTCGAAGTTTTTTTGGAGCCCTTCGGGCCCCACCATTCGCCGAAAAGCCTCGACGTAATTTTCGTGAGCTTCAGCCACCTTGTTTTCCAAATCCATAAGCTCTTCAAGATTTTTCACAGGGAATTCGGTTTTCGGAGTCACATAATTTGTCCTAATGGCTTCCAAATTCGCTACAATTCTGGCACCCATTGCTGTTTGGACCCTGTGCATCTCCGCCAATTGGGTTTGCTGAGCAAAGATGGCTGCGCTGCCCGCACGCATATGCAACAGTGTTGCCATATTAGCTTATTAAAGCTAGATCTAGCTTATTTTTGAATCATTTAGCTTAAACATTAATTGAACTGCTTATAGCTCGAAATCGGGCTTATTTAAAATTTCATTTAGCTTATTTCAGCTTAAAAAAAAAAATTAAACAAAATCTTCCTCATAATATTGATATTTAAAAAAAAATAACAATATATTGGCCGTTGGCAATATGCTACATAAAAAAAAAACGCCAGAAAAAATTATTTTGTTATTGGAACATTTCAAGTATGAAAATATTGATGACATTGTATCCCTTTATGAAAAAAATATACCTAATCAATTGGGACATAGTATAGAGTTTTGATCAGATGTTTTAATTTACAAGGATGCTGGCCAAAACAAAGTTTTCGAACAACTGACGTTATTTGCTCTGCTTATCCTTTCACTGCCATGGTCAAATGCTGCTGTTGAACGGATATTTAGCCAAGTAAATATGGGAAAACTAATTTGCGCAACAAATGGTAATTTATTAAATATAAGTTAAATAATTTCTTTACTACAATAAAACTTAAAAATTTAATTTTATGATGATATTTATGGTTAGCTTATTTTAAACCTTTTTTTTTTAATTTTTAGCTTGTTCTAGCTTTTTTTCTTCAATCTAGCTTACTTATGTTGTCTCCCAAAATCTGACAGCACTGAAATGCAAGTGCGAGGGCAGCAGCAAGCCCTGTGGGTGTGAGCGAGATGCGGCTAACACCTGCACGCCAATTGCAGAGCCTAGCCGGCACGCCAAGTACTGAGCAGAGCGGCTGCGCTGCCGTCTTGCGTATGCAAAGGGCAGCGACAAGCCCTGCAAGCGAGAGCGGGACACTGCAAACACCTGCACTTCGAGATTGTGCGAATATCATCGCGATTGGTCGAGTGCAGGCAGAGGAGAGGCACCGCTGCCGGCCCAGTGGGACTTTCGATCTGTAAAAAGATACTACTTTCTTGTGGAATCGCTCAGGGGGTTGCTCCTCACCGTTTACGTAAAGTTCTCATTCGCTTTTATTAATGCGTGGCTGGGGAAATGCATGTACTCGCACCGTCGCCGCTCTGCTCCAGAGGAAATTCTTGCTGAGCGCTCAGTAGGGAAATTCCCTTATAAATTTCCTGCTCCCCAGAGAGCATGAAAATCTGGTAGTCTGGGGTATACAGAATTCAATATGCCCTTGCGAAATAAAACATTCAGAAATTAATTTAAATTAATTTTTTATTTTTTTTTTATGTTTATAATATTATATTTATAAGCTATAAGACACTATAATGAAGAAGAAAAAAAATTAAAATATAAATGTAAAATAAAATTAAAAATTAAAATGAAAAAAAAAAAATCATTGTGGTGGGGCATCGTAAGGCTTGGGCCTTTTGGCCTTTGACTTGGCTTTATAGACCCGTTGCTTTACCTTTCCGAAGGCCTCGCGAACGGTTTTAATGTAGTCTTTAAAGTTTCGGCCTTCGGTGCGAGACGCTTTGAACAAACAATTGTTTATGTGGCTTTAAGACTCGAGCCCAATCCTTCCAGGCCCGCCTGCATAGTTCATTGTCATTATTAGTTCTTTGCTGAAGAAGCGCTCGAAGTTTTTTTCGAGCCCTTCGGGCCCCACCATTCGCCGAAAAGCCTCTACGTAGTTTTCGTGAGCTTCAGCCACCTTATTCTCCAAATCCATAAGCTCCTCAAGATTTTTCACAGGAAACTCGGTTTTCGGAGCCACAAACTTTGTTCTAATGGCTTCCAAATTCGCTACAATTCTGGAACCCATTGCCGTTTGGACCCTGTGCATCTCCGCCAATTGGGTTTCTACGGATCTTTGAAATTCCGCCAGTTGCACTAAAAAAAATGTTAAAAAAATATATTAAATAAATACACAATATATTGTGAAAAATGTTTTACTTACTTTTAAGCTGCTCGCAGCCTTGGCATGAAGTCTCCTGGTTCATTTTGAATTTGCAGTCCGTAGCTGAGTGTTCAATAAACATAATTAGTAAATAGGTAAACAAAAATGTTTGGGTTCCTTAAAATCTAAGGGTGAATCTAAGGGTTATGGTTATGGTCCGGAATTCCGATGAAAATATTAGAGTTCGAAAATATTGACGGCGTTTGTTATATAAAGAGACAGCGATTTAAAAACAAACAAGATTTTTTCAGCCTGCCAATGGAGAGTTCGGCAATAGGAATAATTTTAGTGGACGCCAATGTTGACGAAGCAATTGAAAGTCATCCAATTGCGGAAATTTCATTAAAATATTTACACCTGCCACACGGGGATAATGAAATAGTCCTCGTGCCTTTGATTCACTCTCTTTGCGATTCGTAATTTACAAATAAACAATTGCTTGTAAAAAGAAAACAGAAAAAACGTGTAAGACAGCCACGCATACATTTACATATGTGAGACACCCACGGACATAGATGTCCATCAAGTTTGGAAAATAAAATTTTCGATTATACAATAATTTGCCGCTAATTAGTTGCAAATTAGTTACGAAAAAAAAAGTTTGTTGCACAAATTTTTAATTATTTTTTTAGATGCCCTGCTAAGTTGACAGAGGCTAGAGTGTTCGAGTCTTAATCTTACGATCGCGGGTTCGAGTACCAGTCGCAGCAATTGTGTTTTCGAAAAAATGTAAGTTGGCTTTTATAGAACTTGTATAATATTTATAACCATTTAACTTAACAAATCAACAAACAGCCGGCACTTCCTAATCCTCTCCAGAAACTGGCCTTTTACAGCCTGCACTGCCTGATCTTCTCCAGAAACTGACCATTTACAGCCTGCACTGCCTGATCCTCTCCAGAAACTGACCATTTACAGCCGGCACTGCCTGATCCTCTCCAGAAACTGGCCATTTGCAGCCGGCACTGCCTGATCCTCTCCTGAAACTGGCCATTTACAGCCGGCACTGCCTGATCCTCTCCTGAAACTGGCCATTTACAGCCGGCACTGTCTGATCCTCTCCAGAAACTGGCCATTTGCAGTCGGCACTGCCTGATCCTCTCCAGAAACTGGCCATTTGCAGCCGGCACTGCCTGATCCTCTCCTGAAACTGGCCATTTACAGCCGGCACTGCCTGATCCTCTCCTGAAACTGGCCATTTACAGCCGGCACTGCCTGATCCTCTCCTGAAACTGGCCATTTACAGCCGGCACTGCCTTATCCTCTCCTGAAACTGGCCATTTACAGCCGGCACTGCCTGATCCTCTCCAGAAACTGGCCATTTGCAGCCGGCACTGCCTGAGCCTCTCCTGAAACTGGCCATTTACAGCCGGCACTGCCTGATCCTCTCAAGAAACTGGCCATTTGCAGTCGGCACTGCCTGATCCTCTCCAGAAACTGGCCATTTGCAGCCGGCACTGCCTGATCCTCTCCAGAAACTGGCCATTTGCAGCCGGCACTGCCTGATCCTCTCCTGAAACTGGCCATTTACAGCCTCCCTCTCTCAATTTTACATAACTTTTTTACCCAGTGTCAAATAATTGAGAATGATTCGTTGGTAAACTAAGAACTTTTCTGTATTAAATTGAAAATTATTCGGTCTTAAATGAAGTAAATTTTGCACTTTCCTTGACCATAAAATGTATTCAAAAATTGGTTGTCTGTAAAGTCGGTTAACTGACGATAGTTGAACGTGACAACGTCTTAAGTAAATGCTACCATTAAAGCAGTATTTTCTTAAGACGTTGTCACGTTCAACGTCAGTAAACCGACTTTACAGACAACCAATTTTAAGCTTACAATAAATTTAAGAGACCAGCTTACATACATACATACATACATTTTTTTACCCAGAATTTGTTGCTACTTATTCGCTAATTAGTTACGGAAACAAAAAATTGTTTGCTCGTGTTTTTATCAGGCAGGCTCCGGTTTTCACTTTCACAAGATTCTTTCGTTTTCAAAAACGGGCAAGTTTGTCTTGTCGAAATGAAAAGTAAATGCCTTTTTCTACATCAAATCGGTTCTTAATTGCAAAAGGAAAAAAATAGTTGGCTCGTTGGTCTATTGATGTTTATTTCACACCATCAGTAGATCAATCTAGCTCGTAATTACTTTTAAATAATTATTTTCTGACCCCACCTCGAATTCGCAAAAATATTTGCCGTCGGCAACGACAACTTTCGTTTTGGTTGCCAGTGCTGCCGTACTGTTGGTGGAACCAAACAATCTGGTCGAAATGCTTGTAAAATTAAAAGTAGGGCATTAATTATGTTCAAAGAAGATAAGAAAGGTTTTAATAAATAAAACAGTTTAATTTCATTGTTTAAATGGTACTTTTACCATTTAAAAAAGGTATAAAATTTCCTGTTTAAAGAGTGGCAGCGCTCTTGAACCGATAAATAAACAATTTCTGAATTTATTTGGGTTTAAAACAAACAATTAAAAAAAGGAAAGGCATTTAAACATTCCGTTTAGTTCTCAAAACATCCAAGTCAACTGTTTGAGCAATAAAAATAATTAAATATTTCGATAACAAAACGATGACAAAAAGTTTGTGAAAACCGGAGCACCTAAAAACGAAAACGTACGATTTTGGTCTAAAACGAAAACGAAAAACAAAAGTGAAAACCGGAGCCTGCCTGATTGTCTTCGTTATGCTAAAAAGGGTGGCAACGCCTTATATATTTGAAAATGTGTTAGTGTCTGTTTGTATGGCCATCCATGTGTTAGTGTTAAAGTGCAGTCAACCGCTACCCAGGGTTGTATTTTTTTTGGCAGCATATTTATATAACCTAAATATTTTGAGCTTTATTAACAAATCTTGGTAAAGATCTATATCTTGACTCGAAGAAAATTGCCTGAGTAAATTTAAAGAAAACAAGGATGATTACAGAATTATTATATATATTTGCATAGGAACTGCCGATTTGTATTTACATTCATATATTTTACATCTACATCTTATAATAAATAAGTAGTTCCGGTTTTACATTCTCATTTTTGTCCGGCTTAAACGATTTGTTTAGTAAGTCGTCATACACCAAACTATGGGCATTTCTCTTGGCAAACGCCTTGTAATGGCAGAGGAATGATGAACTTTGTCTGGTCACGAGTGGACCAACAAAGTTAACGAATCCCATTAATTTATATGGGTCCCCATTTTTCGGGCTCTTAAAAGTGTCAGGAATGGTATTTAATTTGATTGGGTAATCGATATCCAGGCCAGTCAGCACGATGTCTCCTATAAAATAAACGTTGACAAATGTTTAGAATAATGAATTGTTTACAAAAGAAAAATATTAATATTTACCAATGTCCTGAATGCTATTTTCGTTGATCTTTCTGCATGTGACTTGAAGACATCGCGTTTCCAACAAGGCAACATGTTCCTTGATTGCTTGCTCTAGATTTTCCATCAATTCTTTAGTAGTTATCGTTATGGATGGCTACTCCGTTATTCTGGAGTTGCAACCAGAAGGACAAATTGATATTTCCTTAAAGGAGGGCGTGAAAAGCTGATAACATTGCATATGCAGTCGACATTTTTAATAACACTCCCTTGTGGAGTCTTCTGCAAAAAGCGTAGCATAATTTGAGCTCTTTTTTTGTATGTTTGAGCATCAATTTTGTTATTATCAGGCAGGCTCCGGTTTTCACTTTTGTTTTTCGTTTTCGTTTTAGACCAAAATCTTACGTTTTCGTTTTTAGGTGCTCCGATTTTCACAAACTTTTTGTCATCGTTTTGTTATCGAAATATTTAATTATTTTTATAGCTCAAACAGTTGACTTGGACGTTTTAAGAAGTAAACGGAATGTTTGAATGCCTTTACTTTTTTTAATTGTTTGTTTTAAACCCAAATAAATGCAGAAATTGTTTATTTATCGATCCAAGAGCGCTGCCACTCTTTAAACAGGAAATTTTATACCTTTTTTAAATGGTAAAAGTACAATTTAAACAATAAAATTAAACTTTTAATTTTACAAGCATTTCGACCAGATTGTTTGGTTCCACCAACAGTACGGCAGCACTGGCAACCAAAACGAAAGTTGTCGTTGCCGACGGCAAATATTTTTTTTTGCGATTTCGAGGTGGGGTCAGAAAATAATTTTTTAAAAAGTAATTACGAACTAGATTGATCCACTGATGGTGTGAAACAAACATCAATAGACCAACAAGTCCTTTTACAATTAAGAACCGATTTGATGTAGAAAAAGGCATTTCCTTTTCATTTCGACAAGACAAACTTGCCCGTTTTTGAAAACGAAAAAGTCTTGTGAAAGTGAAAACGAGAGCACCGATTTTCGTTTTCGAAAACGAAAACGAAAGAATCTTGTGAAAGTGAAAACCGGAGCCTGCCTGTATATACTGATATAATAGCTTCAAACAAATCATTTTCTTTTGATTTCTAATTTGACCTTTCGTGAAGAACGAGGCCCAGTGTCTTGTCATTGCCATTTCTAAATATTGGCAGAGGTTTACCTTTGGTTGAAAATATGTCTGTGTAGTTGGCATTTTCCTTATTAAGGTATAATGCCCGACTCCTTTTGGGTTTTGATTTACCCAAACCACGCCAGTTTTCGAAAACATTTAATGCCAATCTTGGCGAATTATTTGAGCTTTCAAAGCAATCTTTACAAATTTCAGTGTCTTGCTCTTCCTCATTCTCACACTTAAACATTTTCTTACATAGCAAACAAGTCCCTGGCGGTGCATCCGAAAAGGGAATCGAAACATTGCTCATTTCCGGATTTAGGGTAATATCCATTAGTGGGTCCCTGAGCAAACTTTGATTATTCGATTTTGGTTTTTGGACTTTGTCATTCTTATTGAGATCAATGCTATCAGCCTGATCTTGTTTAACATTAATTATTTTTGTGCTTCCATCGAAGCACGTTATAAGTTTTTCCGCTGCTAGGTCAATCCGACATCTAGATTTCAGCACCTCGTTATACCCTTGCAGAGGGTATTATAATTTTGCCATGATATTTGCAACGCAGTGAAGGAGGCATCTCCGACCCCATAAAGTATATATATTCTTGATCAGCATCACCAGCCGAGTCGATCTAGCCATGTCCGTCTGTCTGTCTGTCCGTCTGTCTGTCCGTCTGTCTGTCTGTCTATCGGTTTCTACGCGAACTAGTCTCTCAGTTTTTGAGCTATCGGGCTACAATTTTCAGCATAGTCTTATTTCTTTAGCACGCAGTATATATGTCGGAACGGCCGAAATCCGACCACTATATCCTATAGCTGCCATAGAAATGATGGCGAAATTATTGCAAAAAATTTTATTTTCTCTGTTTTTCAACGTATTTTTATAAATTTCGTTATATAGCCGTTTTTACTTTTTAGAATTACGGTTTTAATTTCATAAAGATCGGACAACTATATCATATAGCTGCCATAGAAGCGATCGGTCGACTTATATGAAAATGTAAAATCATGTAAAATGTAAAATGTTATAACAAAATGTACATTACATTGCTATTTTTACCCTTGCGTATGATTATAACAACAGATTTTAAATTTCATGCGAAATCGGACTACTATATAATATAAGCCCTATCAGATTAAATTGGCATATACTCGTTTTTCAAGATATTCGAATAAAACTTCATAAAATCTGTTTTTATATAAAAACAATAAATTTAATGTTAGTTATTCATTCAGTTTAAAAGTTATGGAAACACAATTTTTATTTTATAAAATTACAAAGAATATATTTTGTATCTCTGGTTAAAAAAATTATCTATGGTAGACGAATATAGCTCTGAGACTTGTCTTCAAATATTTTCACATAGATTAACTTTGAACACTTGCCGGAATGAATAGCTGGGAATTTTGTACTAAGTCGGAAATATGTAGGCATTTCAAAAATAATTTATTTTAGGGCACTTGTGCACCGTTATTTAGAGGCGGGATTCTTTGAAAAACAAAGATATTTCTATTTTACCAGGTACGACTTCTAAAGGTCCTCCATAAAATTGTTGTTGTCAAAGGGTGATTTAAAACTAATTTTGAGGATTTCATTGATACGCGATCTTCTAAATTCAGGTATGCCATCAGGTACAAAAGGGACATCCTGATAGAAATTACATAATGGAAGGAAGTTGGAAACCCCAATTTCGGGGTTCTTGGACACCTGCGAGACCCAAAATTTCGCGATCTGCAGGGCACAGGTATATCGGCAGGTATTGAAGGGCTTACCAAATCAGGTACAAGCCGCCAACATTATTTCTGTATGACTTATGGCTAATCCTGGGATTAGTCTGTGAATAGCAGTTGCCGAGGTGACAACGAAAGTGCCTAAGTATTTTTAAACAGTGGTAAATAAATGTGTGACAGTATTTTTAAACAGTGCTGAACTAATTTGTGCCAGTCTATTTTAAACAGTGCTGATAATATCGTGACTAAGTATTCTTTTAAAAGTGATCAAGTGCAAAAATATTTAATTTGGTAAGTCAACATTAATAATGATACTATATTAATTTCTAAACACTGATAGACAAAATCAAACCAATTTTCAATTTTTTTTATATGTACACTTTTCAATTTATAATGGCAACTTTTACTTAAATATTTCATATTTGATTTAAATACGTTTTAATATTATGAAAATCAACTTTTAAAACATTTTGAATTAATCAAATTACCCCCTTCAAATTACAATTTTGTCACATATTTGTTGATTGTTCGTTGGATTATTAACGTTAAATATTTAGCATTTTAAAATGTAATGTGAATAAATCACATATATGTGGGATTATTTTATTATATTAAGTCAGTAAATGGTAGGTTTTATTTAATATATTGGTTATAAAATAGTATTTAAGCTTTGAAATAAGAAATTAGCACTCTCTCGTCGTTTTGGCCCAGCGTCGTAGGACCGTCGTCATCAAAGGCTTGAACTCAACTCTCTCTCTCTCGTCTTCGGTTGCCTGCTCGTCGTTACAAGCTCTCGTACTCGTGCTCTCGCACTCGTGCTCGATCGTCATCGTCGTTGCTCTCCTCTCGTCGTCCTCCTCTCTGCTCGTCGTGGTTGCTCTTATCCTCGTCTTCTTATGGATAATTGCTCGTCGTGGTCGCTCTCATCGTCGTCTTCTTTGATGATTGCTCGTCGTGGTAGCTCACATCGTCGTCTTCTTTGATGATTGCTCGTCGTCTTCTCTCGTCGTCCGTATCTATCTCGTCGTCTCAGGATTGCCAGCTCGTCATCCATACTCGTTGCGCTCGTCGTCATCTGCTTGTGGCTTGTTGGTTGCTCGTTGTAGTTGTCTAGGGTTATTTGCAGGTATGCTTGCACCTCGAGGCAAACACACCCCACATATATATACAATGTAAATTCCATTTAATTTTCAGTTAAATTTTCATTTAAATGTTATCTCTTTAATATTGAATTTTATAATTTAAATATACTAAATTTTCTCAATTTTGCATATTTCAATTTTTCTGTCGGTATAGAAATTTTACTATATTTTGAAAATATTAGAACAGATCGCTTATTTTATTTTTTCACTTTATTTATTTTTTTAATTTTTACAGCAGTAAAATGCCTAGGATTTCAGGTCTCTCCCAAGAACAACGGCGCCAAGCAGCAATTCGCCGCAACCGAGTCCGCTATTCGCAATTAGCTTCTCAAATAAGGACCCAACACGCTCAGCATATTGCGACAACTCGGGCTAATAATCCTGAACTACGCCAGGAAACCCGTGCGCGAGAGGCTGCTGCTGTCAACATAAGAAGGCGCAGTGAAAGAATCCGCGTCGCTCTGAGGAATTGAGACGCTGCAGCGCGCGCTATTCGTCGGGAGGACTCCGACGAACGGAACCTAGAGCGGAGTCGGGACGCTGTGGCGCGCGCTGTTCGTCGGGAGGACTCCGACGAACGGAACCTAGAGCGGAGTCGGGACGCTGCAGCACGCGCTGTTCGTCGGGAGGACTCCGACGAACGTCAACGAGAGCAGGTGCAAAATACTGCTGACCACGCAACTCACAGGACCGATCCTGAATTTCGCTCTAGGGAACGTATTCGCGACGCTGTGGCGCGTGTTGTTCGTCGGGAGGACTCCGACGAACGGAACCTAGAGCAGAGTCGGGACGCTGTGGCGCGCGCTGTTCGTCGAGAGTTTTCCGAAGAACGTGAACGAGAGCGGCAACGGGATGCCAACAGAAGGAGGACCATCAGGAGAAATCCTATTGTTAGGACGCAGGAGCAACGTACAAACACATCGTAGCGCCGGGTAACCCGTTTACAAGAGAGACTTAGAGCGGAGCAGATTCAAGAGATGGCCCAAGAGCGTCAGCTCAACCATAGAGCGGACCCTCAAAATCTCCTGAATGCTTCCCAAAGACAGTCTCAACGTAATGCGGCCGCCCGAGCTGACCTTTCAGAAGAGGAGATGGAGGAACAACGCGACCAACAGCGCAACAGGAGAAGAGCAACAATGCGGGAACAATACCAGCGAAATATTAAGGATGGACCTACAAAATTTGCGTATGCTGTGGAGGAACATGGTTTCCAGCTCAGGTGAGTGGTTTATATTTATTGGCTATCTCTTCTAAATTTCCTAGACTTAATGTGGGGAACGCCTTTTATTTGTCCGCCAAATTCCCAAGTCCGTCCGGAAAATATGATTTTGTAATACTTGTCGCACAGCAGTTTCGTCAGGAAAATTACCTTCCTTTGTCTTTCCAATGGATTTGATTTCCCAGATATTCCCGAATGCCTCAAGCGGCTAACATGTCTTGAAGAGCGTCTAGTATCGCCGAGAATCCCATTCATGCGGATAATTTCTCTCGGTTATGAAAGGCAATGTGGGATAAGAGGGGCTGTAGTTAATGTTCCGATATCAGTTCCAGATATTGTGACAGCGCTTCCGCGCTCTTTTGGTTCTACCCATGTGATCCAAGTCCATCTGAAAAGAAGAATGGAGTATTCACATAATTTTATGGCCGAAACCATCCGTCCTGCACGTGTCCTTGAAGCAGTCCATTATTTGGTCAATACCGAATTATACAGGAAACATAATATTTCCTTAAACGGTGATTGGCTTACCCAATTAGATGACGGCCATGTAATTCCCTTTATCGCTGATGAAGCTGATCGGGAAATAGTTGAGCAGCTTCTTCGTCAAGAACCCCACTTGCCATCAGATGGCCAGCTAGAGGAAAATCTTAATCCCGGGGGCATGAAACTTTGTTAGAAAATAATGAATCTGCGGTTCAGCGCATTGCATTGGCACCTGGAGAAGGTCGCCGTCCAACCAGCTTAACGCTAGACGAAGATGCAGAAGAACTTTCATTTCCCACTATTTCATGTGGAGAAATATTTAAAGGGAAAACTACTTATTCCAAAAAGCCAGATCTCAAATTCGTTTTTATGACCGTAGATGCGCAGTAGTTCCCAAGGTTTTATATATGTATAGATTTTATGAAATTCAGAGAATTCAGAATTCTATTTCTATTGCTCTTCGCAAAAATCTGGTCCAGTAACCGCAGGAAATTTACAGGATGAGTCTTTTGTTGACAGGCTTGTGCAACATGATGACGGCTATCACATCTTAAAGGGTTTACGTTCTGCCCCAGCTCACTGGGAAGGGAGAAAAAAAAGTTATAGCTATGATTCGGCAATTTGGGTTGCCAACATTTTTCATTACTCTGTCCGCGGCTGAAACCAAATGGAATGAGCTTTTGGTCATTCTTTCCCATCTGTTAGATAATAGGATTTTAACAGAAGAACAAGCGGCAGCTCAGAAAAAGCTCGATTGATACGATCGGACCCCGTAACGTGCTCTAGATACTTCGATTATAGGTTGCGACAAATTATGAAATTGTTTAAGTCCGATATTTTCGAGGAATTTACACTTTCCCATTATTATTGGAGAATCGAGTTCCAGCACAGAGGCTCCCGCACTCTCATGGGATGTACTGGCTTTCTGGTGCTCCCAAACTCGACGAATCAGAAAGTTCCGAGAATGTAATAAATTTTATCGATAGATTTGTTACTACTAATGGAGATGATATTGATCTTGCTGAAATTATTCAATATCAACGCCACAAACATAGTTCATCTTGTTTGCGAGAGTTGCGGGGACAAAAATTTTGCCGATTTAATATGCCATATCCTCCATTACTTCACACTGCACTGCTTTATCCGTTAGAAGAAAACGAAGGAAACGTTGCACGGTATAAAGTTTTGTTTAAGAAAATAAAGGAAGTTTTAAATACAACTTCCTCAGAAGAAGAAGCTAGGCTTAATGATTTTGAATATTTCCTTTCCCATTTAGAGACAAATTATGAAGAATATATTTTAGCCTTACGTTCTAGCTTAAAAAGCCGCAAGTTTTTCTTCGTAGACAGTTTACTGATCGACTCCTGAATGCTTATAATAGGGATATCCTAGGCTTACATAGGGCAAATATGGATATTCAGTTTATCCTAGATGCATACGCCTGTTGTAGTTATATAGTCAACTATATAAACAAATCCAACAGAGGCGTATCACAGTTGCTTCGGGAGGCAATGAATGAAATTAGTCATGGGAATATTTCTATTAAAAGAAAGTTACAGCACTTAGGGAACAAATTTATTAATTCAACTGAGATATCAGCCCAAGAAGCAGCATATAATATCTTGGGCTTACATTTGTCTGAGGCGAGTGAAGGATCTGTTTTCGTAAACACTTGCCATCCAGACAAACGAGTTAGGCTAGCTCGTTCGAGTGAACAGATAGACCAACTACCTTCAGACTCGGTAGATATATTTAAAAATTTAATCGATCGCTATGTACAGAGATCGGCCCAGTTAGAAGGGCTTTGCCTTGCAGATTTTGCGGCTTGGTACAGATTTGTCAAGCGCTCTGCAGTCCAGCCTAATGAGAGCTATGACGAAGGGAATGACTTTGGTGTGGGTGAAGAAAATGTTTCCGAAGAAAGCTACTTGTTAATGGATGGGTCTGGTTCCATTAAAAAACGGAATCGTCCCCTAATTCTTAGATGGGTTCGCTTTAGCTTGAATTCTTCCCCCTCCGATTATTTCAGAGAACATCTAATGCTTTTTTATCCTTGGCGAAATGAAGAATCGGAACTCCTCTCAAATGATATCGAAAATAAATTTGTAAATAATCATGATGAAATTAAGAGGATGAAGAAAAAGTACGATTTTTTCGACGATATGCAATTGGAAAGTATTCTTGACGATTTGCACGAGGCTAGAGGAGAAAACGCTCCTGATGTGGAGGATGCTGCCTCTCAATATTTAGATGAAGAATTTAGGGCGTTGGCAGTGCCTAATGTGGGAAGAACCGAAAACTTTCTTCAGGACGGCACTGAGAACGAAAATAATTTGGAAGAAGGCGAACTTCAATTAATAAGACTCCCTCCCATAATTTCTAATGATGCCCTTTGCTCACAAAGTCGGTCCCTCAACTTAAAACAGCGTCAGTAGTATGCTCATATAATGCATAATGTTGCAAATAAAAATATTTTTACGAATATGTTGGAGGAGGGGCAGGAGTGGGCAAAAGCAGGCTGATTTCTACAATATATCAGTCTGTAACTTGGCGAGCAAATAAACTTCCTGGGGCTACAGATTCGGTAAAGGTTTTACTTTGTGCTCCAACTGGGAAAGCTGCTTTTGGAATTGGAGGATTAACACTTCATTCTGTATTTTCTCTCCCAGTCAACCAATTTTCTGGCGCTTTACGGCCTTTAAGCAATGATTTGTTAAACACAATTCACTGCAAGTTGATTGATCTCCAATTAGTAATAATAGATGAAATTTCAATGGTTGGTTCTAAAATGCTATCGAATTTAGATCAACGACTTCGTCAAATATTTAGATGCCCCGATTTATGTTTTGGCGGAAAATCAATTATAGTTTTGGAGACTTAAAGCAGTTATCCCCGTTGGAGACAGTTGGATATTTTCAGAACCAACCAATAATCCGTACAGCGTTTTAGCAGGGACTAATCTGTGGGATAACTTTAAGTATTTTGAGCTTACTGAAATTATGCGGCAACGGGGTGATCAAGCATTTGCATTGGCTTTGAACAACATGTCTGAAGCTAATATGACTACTTCAGACATAGAGCTCATTACAGAAAGAGTGGTTTCATCTAATGATGTTCCTGAAGATGCAATTCATTTGTTTTGTTCAAATGCGGAGGTTGACCATTTCAATACCACCAAATTAGCCCAGATCCAGACAGAAGAACTTATTTCTACTGCTGTTGATACAGTAAAACTGCCAACATATCTGCACGAAATAGGGAAAATATGTTGCGATATGCCCAAAATATGAAAACCTCAGAAACTCAGGGGTTACCATATCTCCTAAATCTAAAAACAACGGCTAAATATATGGTAACTGTCAATATAGACACAAGTGACGGAATTGTTAATGGGGCAACTGGCCAATTGCAGCAGATTGACCATTGTATAGTCAATGGCTCTGTTATGGTAACACGACTGTGGATAAAGTTCTTCGAACCCACCGTTGGCATGATCGCCAGATCAAAATTTCGAACGAGTCCCAATCCCGAATGGACTCCAATTTTAAAAGCTGCTCGGGTTTTTCTTGTGGGAGATCACATAACGCTTCGATCGACCGAAAGCAATTTCCAATTGTTCCTGCGGAGGCTATCACTATTCATAAAAGCCAAGGAGCAACCTACAGCAAAGTCGCAGTACATCTGAAAAGAGGTATCAAGCGAGCTTCGCTTTATGTAGGATGCAGTAGGGCAACAAGCGCATCAGGCCTTTTCCTTATAGGTGACTTTGTTCCTCCAACAAGATTTAAAGCTACAAACGTCCAAACAGAACTACAAAGTCTGAGGAAGGAAAAGTATTTGACTACGCACTATGGGTTTTTGGTCAATACAAAGGAAGCAGTCTCCTTATATTATCATAATATTGAGTCTCTTCGAAATCATATCGAAGACATTGACAAAGACACAATTATTCGATCTGCAAGCATCTTATGTTTTGTTGAAACTTGGACTCTTCCAAGCGAAGAGTGTAATATAAATGGATTCGAAGTCATAAGAAGAGTTGATGGCAATCGATTGAATGGTGGCAAAATGGTATTATTATATGTGCCAATCAAATAATATCAGAAAATGTCGTCTTTTGTTTGAGACAAATAAGTCTACAAGCCGAAGGTCTATATATCAATCAATCGCCTTTAAATATTTAAATACATCATTTGTTGTTGTATATAGGAACCCATCTTTTCCTATTACACAATTTCGAACTGAAATTATAGCTGATGTAGAAAATGCACGCAGATTAGATTCTAATAATAGAGTGATCATACTAGGGGACTTTAACATATGCCGATCAACCAGAAAAGATCAACTCGAAAGGTCTTTAAATACGCTCAATCTGATACCAATCAATAATTCTGCTACCACAAAGCACTTGACACAAATTGATTGGATATTTGTCGACAGCCGAATTCCACATGCTGTAGCCCTTACTTATCAAACGCCTTACAGTCATCATGACGGAATTTTCCTTAACTATAGTAATTAGAAAATAGTTTTATTTATCTATATGTTAATTTATTTGTTATTTATGTTATAAAGTATTAATTATCATATTTTTATATTTAATATAATATTCCTCCTCGTGGATTGTGACCTTGTCGTGGTGAGGGGGCTAAGTATGTGAGAGATTCAATAAATTTCACAGAAACCAGCTGCAATCCATTTGTTTTAATTGTGTATTATAAAATGATCTGCAAGGGTATAAAAACTTCGGCACTGCCCGAAATTAGCTTTCCTTACTTGTTTTCTTTTGATTTCTCACAAACATAATCCAAAACTTTTGGAGAGTCGGAGACTCCCGCTAGCAGCGATTGGAAAATGCTGTCAAAGGCGCAAAGGCGTCTCTCGACGCAGCCCACCGAAGCAGATAAGATGACGTGGTCTCTGTTGGATCAACTTCGAAAGTGTTTTCTGAGATCACTTTACATGAATCCTCCTCTGTCGATTCAGACTCATTCAAAATGCAGGTAATTTTGTCTTTTATTTCCTGCGTTGCATAATGCTCAATAAATTTGACCGCATCTTTCAGCACTGAAGCTCCTTCTCCACCTTTCTTGCACCTTGAAATTATTAGTAAGGCCTTAATAATTTTTCGGGCATCGTCTGAATTTACCAGCTTTTTCTCTGTTTTGAAAAAATCGGTCAAATTTTTTAGATAATGCGCGACATCGAAGCGATTATAGGTTCGGGGCAAGTTTTCTGACATACATACATACTATTAACTGAATAAAAAGGAGAGAATCTGAAAAAGCCAGAACTCAGATTTCCTTGCATAAAAAACGTCTTCCCAGCGCTTAGACTTAGGCTATGCATGGGAACTAATTCGAGCGAATTCGGGAACTAATTAAGAAGTACCGAAGTAGTATTATATAGTATGTATTATTTCAAATTGCCTTTTCATGTAAAACACAAACGTTTAGGTACCGGGTATCTCACAAGCGAGCACACTCGACTGTAGCTTTCTTACTTGTTTTAACATAGTTACTTCAACACCGAGATATAGCCATTTTTCACTATTTTAAAATTACGGTTTTAATATTATTAGGATCGGACAACTTAACATATATAATATAGCTATCATAGAAACAATAGAGCCAAACTGCCATTTTTTTAAATTTTATCAATAAAATTGTCTAGAATCTCGAAAGGTTTGCAATATTAGGAGAATGTTTAATGTTATATTAAAATTCTAGGTTATTTAGCCAATAATATAACAATATTATATTCATGATAATTAACATATCTCTATCACTCTCAGAACAATCAAACTTATTTTCATTCTCGTGCTGTTCTTTAGGTGTAATTTTTATCAAATCAAGAGCCGCCTTCGACATTCTATGTAATTTTTTTTGAGGAGCTAGTCAGCAAGCTATTAAAAACATCCTTATTTAAGATTAATCGGCTGCACTTCCTTGAAAAATGTTCTCAAAAACGTTTGAAGTCCTTGTTTCGTGCTTCCTGGGCTTCCTTGGCGAATTCAATTATTTCTGGGCCGTGAATTAAAAATTTGTTCAGAGTTGGTGGCATATAATTGATAGAGATGCACAAAATGTCTAGCAGTTTTCAATGCGTATTCTCTATTCTTTTCGACATAAACTTGCTGATTGCAAGATACAACGATTAAAATAGTGTGCATCTCTTTAATTAATTCGAGATCAATGTTGGTAATTTCTACAGACAACTCGGCGTTTTGAAAAAACCGTCTTGAAGTGTTTCCATCATTCGTACTTCCATATCCAGGCTTCGGAACCTCAATAAGTAGATCCGATTGGATACGTTTTTCGTTTTTAATTTATTTATATTATCGTTTTATCTACAATATCTTTTTGCTTATCTGTCCTAGTTTGCCTTCTTTTAATGGGCTTTTTATAAGATAATGCAAGAGACATTCAAAGAATCGTATCCATCCATGTAACGTTGAGAGTCCGATTAACCGCGTGTTCACCACATGTTCTGTGCTATATTTTGTATACACTGGGAAAATAATTTGGTATTTTATTTATTTTTTTTTTTGCTTTGTTTTAGATTTCTTATTTATAAAAATTTTTTTTTTTTTTTGTTTTTCCGACCCACGCCTTTCTGTCCGCGTCCGCGTCCTGTCCGTCTTAATATATATATTATATAAATTTTTTTATTTTTAAAATTTAAATTAATTTTTCAAAATTTGTTTTAGTATAAAATTTTTTTTTTGTTAAAAAAAAAGATTAAAAAAGCGAAAAAATTCTAAAAAAAAACTGGTTTTTATTTGGTATTTTTAGTCAAACCCAAAAATTAAAAATAAAAATAATTAATTATTTTATTTTTATATAACATTTTATTTATTTATTTAATTTCGGTTTTTTGGAAATCTTTTATTTGTTCAGTCTTCACCAGATGAGTCGCTATTTGTTGAAGTAGTCTCATCGTCGCTGGTATCGATCTCGGTGGGTTTTAGTAACTCAAGAGCTTCAGTTGGCATTTTTAAAATTTTTCTTTTTGGTAATTTTCTTTTGCTTGAAATTATAGGGTCTGAAGAAACAAAAAAAACTTATTAAATATGTCTTCGTTACAAGAATATCTTCTGGATTCTCAGTAGCTCTCTCGATATCTCTTAAAATCCTTGTTGCGAGCTTCTTGGGCTTCCTCGGATAATTGTCCTATTGGCAATAAATCATTCTTGATAATTTCCGGTCCATGTATCAGAAATTTGTGTGCTGTTGGAGGCATAGGATCCCATGGATATATTGACCCCAAATATTTTGCAGTCCCAAGAGTATATGATCGAAATTTTGGTATATCCACTTCATGACCACAGGCAACTACAATCATTATAATGTAAAACTTCTTGATTTTAGATGAAATTTCTGCTTCGAGAAAAAATCTACTACCATAACTGGAACTCCCTAATCCAGGCTTAGGCTGATCTATTATTATGCCAAGCTCAGACCTAAAATCCTGTTGCATCTTAGTCTTGGTTTTCGCAATGATTGATTTCTCTTCATCAACTCTGGTTTGCTTTTTTTAATGGGTAACTTATACGCAATATGTAAGACAAACTCAAAAAATCGTATCCAGCCATGTAAGACTGACAGGCCGAATCGGATATTATTAATATTAATTTTTTTAATTATCCTTTCCTCGATATTATTAAAATCCTTCATCGTAGCTCTGCATACATAGCATTTCAGGGTGGGCAAGGTTTCAGTTAAGGCATTGCAAACCTTAACGTCGACCATAGAAAGGATCATTTTGTGATTTACCTTCACTATAGCGTCTTCAACAATTGCCATAGAAGCCACCAGATTTTCTATCTCTTCATTACTACACCTATCCCTCGCTTTGCGTCGGGGATACGTTCCAAAAAAATACGACGCAAAGTGAAACGACGCAAAGTGAATTAGGATTTTCTATAGCAAACCATGTAAAGTTCGAAGATTGGTTCCAGGGTTACAAAAATACTACTTTTTAAAAAGAAAATTGAGCAAAGTGATCATTAAAATAAAACCAAAATAACATTTCATTTTATTACATATTATATATATAAAAACAAAAAGAAACTAATTCATTTAAAACAAAATAAATTCTTCAATTACATACTCAATTATGAAAAATAAAATTATAATTAATCACTTTCTGACGAGTCTTTAATGTCTGTTGTCGTAGGCCGGCTTTCTTTAAAAAAATATTAACGTCTTCATCCCAAAACAACGCAACATCGAAAATCTAACGACGCACAATGAAAATTAGTTCTAATTAAGAAGCAACGCAACTTCGAAAAAACGCAAAACGAAACGACGCAAAGCGAGGGATAGGTGTACTGCAGTCTTTTTGATGAATGCAATTCGAATTGGTCTGCAAAATCTTGTTGACGATGGTCGAGGATTTTGCCATATTACGAAGTTTTTGCACATTAGTCTTAATGGTACAAAAGAAGTAATTAAAACAGATGAATCTATGTTTACGTCACCACAAAAAGGCTGTTTATAGGCACTGTGTGCAGAGCTTCTGTCAAAACCCCATTTTGAATAGAGATCACAGCTACCGTAATCCTCTTTTTTTATTGTGCAAAAAACTTCATTTTGGAGTAAGACCAATCGTTTTACAGTGTGGTTAAGAACACCCTGCAAACAAACTTCTGCTGATATCTCCTTTATATTTATATATTCTTTGGCTGGATAACATTCCTTCTTTGCGGATCGAACATGCGAGTAGCATGGAAATCTATCCGGAGCAGCTAGCTTAACAACATTGTACTGATGAGTCTTTTTTGCCTCAATCAAAACATCCAAAGCCTCTTCGCTTGACATTTTACCTATCTTCTTATTTTCCAAGCTTTTCCTGTATTATTATTACTATGGCCTTATTGCACCGCGACCAGATGTTAGATCTTTTGTGCCGGCCTGTAGGATTAAGGTAGAGCCCCTATTCCTAGGCTTCTGATAAAGGAGAGCACTTTGGCGAGGTCTATCTCTTCCCAAATCCTGTAGGGGGATAAGTTCACCTCCTAGTTGTTGAAGTCGACGTCTGATTAGTGAGGGGCATTCACATAGAACATGTTCTGATGTTTCTGGCTCCAGCTCACAGAATCTACATGTGTCGATTTCTGAAAGTTTTAATTTCTTAAGGTGATACCTTAGGTTGCAGTGACCTGTTAGGTAGCCTGTTAGAGTGCGAATCTCACTCATTTTTAGATTGATGATGCGTTTTGATCGCGACATCTGGGGGGACGAGGAATTGTTTGGCTTGTCTCAGCCCTGCACTGTCGGTCCAGTGACGACTTATCTCCTTTTCCTCCCATTTCCTGACCAGTTCCCTTTGTGTCCTTTCGAAAGTCCACAGAATGGTTCAGGGCCGATTAGTGGTGTCATCGCCCCGCGTTTTGCTAGGAGTCTGCCACCTCGTTTCCTATATGGCTTTCATGCCCTGGCACCCAGCCCACCGTTAAGGTGTTTTTGGAGGCAAGGGCGTTCAGCTGCTGGAAACAGTTTTCTACTAGTCTGGAGGTGATCGTAAAGATCTCAGCGCTATGAGCGCCGCCTGACTGTCAGAGAAGATGTAAATCCGTGCGCCTTGCATATTCCTGCGAAGGCATTCACGAGCACAGATTTCTATGGCGTGTATCTCTGCTTGGAAGATGGTTGTGGACTTTCCCATGGCTATGGATTTGTTGAACCTTGGTCCGAAAATACCAGCCCCGGTGTCGCCGTTTTCCAATTTCGATCCGTCAGTGTACCACGTTTGTGATCCACTGGGCAGAGATATTGATTTTGTTGTCCAGTCGTGTCTGGTGTACAGGACTACAGAGAAGTTTCTGTGGAAAACAAGTTTTGGTTTCTGCTCGTCAGTTATACGCAGAATGGGTTCGTTTATTAGGGGTTCGAGTACCCGTAGATGCCCAGTTAAATCACCACTTTTATGTCGGTGATGTTTTGAGGCGAAGTGCCCCAGGCAGGCCTCCTTTTCAGGGCGATGGGTAGAGGGGGAATGCCAGTTATAACTCCAAGTGCTGCAGTGGGGCATGTCCGGATGGCTCCAGTGATGCCTATGCAGACCAGTCGTTGTATTTTGGTAAGTGCAGCCGCAGCTGTCTTCTGGGTAGATTTCGTCCACCAAGCAAGAGATGCATAGGTTATGATCGGTTTTACCACAGTGTTATAAGACCAGTAGATCATTTTGGGACTCAGGCCCCATGTTCTACCGAAAAGCTTTTCCTGTAAGAATTGGCTGTTGTAGGCGAAGTTTTTGCTACCTTCTTGACTATCTCCGAAGCACTGGAATTGCCCATGGACTTAAGCTTTACTTGCGTTGCAAAACCGAGTTCTTTGCCTTCACGCAGTTCTTTTGTTATACCCTTGCAGAGGGTATTATAATTTTGCCATGATATTTGCAACGCAGTGAAGGAGGCATCTCCGACCCCATAAAGTATATATATTCTTGATCAGCATCACCAGCCGAGTCGATCTAGCCATGTCCGTCTGTCTGTCTGTCCGTCTGTCTGTCCGTCTGTCTGTCCGTCTGTCTGTCTGTCTATCGGTTTCTACGCGAACTAGTCTCTCAGTTTTTGAGCTATCGGGCTACAATTTTCAGCATAGTCTTATTTCTTTAGCACGCAGTATATATGTCGGAACGGCCGAAATCCGACCACTATATCCTATAGCTGCCATAGAAATGATGGCGAAATTATTGCAAAAAATTTTATTTTCTCTGTTTTTCAACGTATTTTTATAAATTTCGTTATATAGCCGTTTTTACTTTTTAGAATTACGGTTTTAATTTCATAAAGATCGGACAACTATATCATATAGCTGCCATAGAAGCGATCGGTCGACTTATATGAAAATGTAAAATCATGTAAAATGTAAAATGTTATAACAAAAATGTACATTACATTGCTATTTTTTACCCTTGCGTATGATTATAACAACAGATTTTAAATTTCATGCGAAATCGGACTACTATATAATATAAGCCCTATCAGATTAAATTGGCATATACTCGTTTTTCAAGATATTCGAATAAAACTTCATAAAATCTGTTTTTATATAAAAACAATAAATTTAATGTTAGTTATTCATTCAGTTTAAAAGTTATGGAAACACAATTTTTATTTTATAAAAATTACAAAGAATATATTTTGTATCTCTGGTTAAAAAAAATTATTTATGGTAGACGAATATAGCTCTGAGACTTGTCTTCAAATATTTTCACATAGATTAACTTTGAACACTTGCCGGAATGAATAGCTGGGAATTTTGTACTAAGTCGGAAATATGTAGGCATTTCAAAAATAATTTATTTTTAGGGCACTTGTGCACCGTTATTTAGAGGCGGGATTCTTTGAAAAACAAAGATATTTCTATTTTACCAGGTACGACTTCTAAAGGTCCTCCATAAAATTGTTGTTGTCAAAGGGTGATTTAAAAACTAATTTTGAGGATTTCATTGATACGCGATCTTCTAAATTCAGGTATGCCATCAGGTACAAAAGGGACATCCTGATAGAAATTACATAATGGAAGGAAGTTGGAAACCCCAATTTCGGGGTTCTTGGACACCTGCGAGACCCAAAAATTTCGCGATCTGCAGGGGCACAGGTATATCGGCAGGTATTGAAGGGCTTACCAAATCAGGTACAAGCCGCCAACATTATTTCTGTATGACTTATGGCTAATCCTGGGATTAGTCTGTGAATAGCAGTTGCCGAGGTGACAACGAAAGTGCCTAAGTATTTTTTAACAGTGGTAAATAAATGTGTGACAGTATTTTTTAAACAGTGCTGAACTAATTTGTGCCAGTCTATTTTAAACAGTGCTGATAATATCGTGACTAAGTATTCTTTTAAAAGTGATCAAGTGCAAAAATATTTAATTTGGTAAGTCAACATTAATAATGATACTATATTAATTTCTAAACACTGATAGACAAAATCAAACCAATTTTCAATTTTTTTTTATATGTACACTTTTCAATTTATAATGGCAACTTTTACTTAAATATTTCATATTTGATTTAAATACGTTTTAATATTATGAAAATCAACTTTTAAAACATTTTTGAATTAATCAAATTACCCCTTCAAATTACAATTTTGTCACATATTTGTTGATTGTTCGTTGGATTATTAACGTTAAATATTTAGCATTTTAAAATGTAATGTGAATAAATCACATATATGTGGGATTATTTTATTATATTAAGTCAGTAAATGGTAGGTTTTATTTAATATATTGGTTATAAAATAGTATTTAAGCTTTGAAATAAGAAATTAGCACTCTCTCGTCGTTTTGGCCCAGCGTCGTAGGACCGTCGTCATCAAAGGCTTGAACTCAACTCTCTCTCTCTCGTCTTCGGTTGCCTGCTCGTCGTTACAAGCTCTCTCGTACTCGTGCTCTCTCGCACTCGTGCTCGATCGTCATCGTCGTTGCTCTCCTCTCGTCGTCCTCCTCTCTGCTCGTCGTGGTTGCTCTTATCCTCGTCTTCTTATGGATAATTGCTCGTCGTGGTCGCTCTCATCGTCGTCTTCTTTGATGATTGCTCGTCGTGGTAGCTCACATCGTCGTCTTCTTTGATGATTGCTCGTCGTCTTCTCTCGTCGTCCGTATCTATCTCGTCGTCTCAGGATTGCCAGCTCGTCATCCATACTCGTTGCGCTCGTCGTCATCTGCTTGTGGCTTGTTGGTTGCTCGTTGTAGTTGTCTAGGGTTATTTGCAGGTATGCTTGCACCTCGAGGCAAACACACCCCACATATATATACAATGTAAATTCCATTTAATTTTCAGTTAAATTTTCATTTAAATGTTATCTCTTTAATATTGAATTTTATAATTTAAATATACTAAATTTTCTCAATTTTGCATATTTCAATTTTTCTGTCGGTATAGAAATTTTACTATATTTTGAAAATATTAGAACAGATCGCTTATTTTATTTTTTCACTTTATTTATTTTTTAATTTTTACAGCAGTAAAAATGCCTAGGATTTCAGGTCTCTCCCAAGAACAACGGCGCCAAGCAGCAATTCGCCGCAACCGAGTCCGCTATTCGCAATTAGCTTCTCAAATAAGGACCCAACACGCTCAGCATATTGCGACAACTCGGGCTAATAATCCTGAACTACGCCAGGAAACCCGTGCGCGAGAGGCTGCTGCTGTCAACATAAGAAGGCGCAGTGAAAGAATCCGCGTCGCTCTGAGGAATTGAGACGCTGCAGCGCGCGCTATTCGTCGGGAGGACTCCGACGAACGGAACCTAGAGCGGAGTCGGGACGCTGTGGCGCGCGCTGTTCGTCGGGAGGACTCCGACGAACGGAACCTAGAGCGGAGTCGGGACGCTGCAGCACGCGCTGTTCGTCGGGAGGACTCCGACGAACGTCAACGAGAGCAGGTGCAAAATACTGCTGACCACGCAACTCACAGGACCGATCCTGAATTTCGCTCTAGGGAACGTATTCGCGACGCTGTGGCGCGTGTTGTTCGTCGGGAGGACTCCGACGAACGGAACCTAGAGCAGAGTCGGGACGCTGTGGCGCGCGCTGTTCGTCGAGAGTTTTCCGAAGAACGTGAACGAGAGCGGCAACGGGATGCCAACAGAAGGAGGACCATCAGGAGAAATCCTATTGTTAGGACGCAGGAGCAACGTACAAACACATCGTAGCGCCGGGTAACCCGTTTACAAGAGAGACTTAGAGCGGAGCAGATTCAAGAGATGGCCCAAGAGCGTCAGCTCAACCATAGAGCGGACCCTCAAAATCTCCTGAATGCTTCCCAAAGACAGTCTCAACGTAATGCGGCCGCCCGAGCTGACCTTTCAGAAGAGGAGATGGAGGAACAACGCGACCAACAGCGCAACAGGAGAAGAGCAACAATGCGGGAACAATACCAGCGAAATATTAAGGATGGACCTACAAAAATTTGCGTATGCTGTGGAGGAACATGGTTTCCAGCTCAGGTGAGTGGTTTATATTTATTGGCTATCTCTTCTAAATTTCCTAGACTTAATGTGGGGAACGCCTTTTATTTGTCCGCCAAATTCCCAAGTCCGTCCGGAAAATATGATTTTTGTAATACTTGTCGCACAGCAGTTTCGTCAGGAAAATTACCTTCCCTTTGTCTTTCCAATGGATTTGATTTCCCAGATATTCCCGAATGCCTCAAGCGGCTAACATGTCTTGAAGAGCGTCTAGTATCGCCGAGAATCCCATTCATGCGGATAATTTCTCTCGGTTATGAAAGGCAATGTGGGATAAGAGGGGCTGTAGTTAATGTTCCGATATCAGTTCCAGATATTGTGACAGCGCTTCCGCGCTCTTTTGGTTCTACCCATGTGATCCAAGTCCATCTGAAAAGAAGAATGGAGTATTCACATAATTTTATGGCCGAAACCATCCGTCCTGCACGTGTCCTTGAAGCAGTCCATTATTTGGTCAATACCGAATTATACAGGAAACATAATATTTCCTTAAACGGTGATTGGCTTACCCAATTAGATGACGGCCATGTAATTCCCTTTATCGCTGATGAAGCTGATCGGGAAATAGTTGAGCAGCTTCTTCGTCAAGAACCCCACTTGCCATCAGATGGCCAGCTAGAGGAAAATCTTAATCCCGGGGGGCATGAAACTTTGTTAGAAAATAATGAATCTGCGGTTCAGCGCATTGCATTGGCACCTGGAGAAGGTCGCCGTCCAACCAGCTTAACGCTAGACGAAGATGCAGAAGAACTTTCATTTCCCACTATTTCATGTGGAGAAATATTTAAAGGGAAAACTACTTATTCCAAAAAAGCCAGATCTCAAATTCGTTTTTATGACCGTAGATGCGCAGTAGTTCCCAAGGTTTTATATATGTATAAATTTTATGAAATTCAGAGAATTCAGAATTCTATTTCTATTGCTCTTCGCAAAAATCTGGTCCAGTAACCGCAGGAAATTTACAGGATGAGTCTTTTGTTGACAGGCTTGTGCAACATGATGACGGCTATCACATCTTAAAGGGTTTACGTTCTGCCCCAGCTCACTGGGAAGGAGAAAAAAAGAAAGTTATAGCTATGATTCGGCAATTTGGGTTGCCAACATTTTTCATTACTCTGTCCGCGGCTGAAACCAAATGGAATGAGCTTTTGGTCATTCTTTCCCATCTGTTAGATAATAGGATTTTAACAGAAGAACAAGCGGCAGCTCAGAAAAAGCTCGATTGATACGATCGGACCCCGTAACGTGCTCTAGATACTTCGATTATAGGTTGCGACAAATTATGAAATTGTTTAAGTCCGATATTTTCGAGGAATTTACACTTTCCCATTATTATTGGAGAATCGAGTTCCAGCACAGAGGCTCCCCGCACTCTCATGGGATGTACTGGCTTTCTGGTGCTCCCAAACTCGACGAATCAGAAAGTTCCGAGAATGTAATAAATTTTATCGATAGATTTGTTACTACTAATGGAGATGATATTGATCTTGCTGAAATTATTCAATATCAACGCCACAAACATAGTTCATCTTGTTTGCGAGAGTTGCGGGGACAAAAATTTTGCCGATTTAATATGCCATATCCTCCATTACTTCACACTGCACTGCTTTATCCGTTAGAAGAAAACGAAGGAAACGTTGCACGGTATAAAGTTTTGTTTAAGAAAATAAAGGAAGTTTTAAATACAACTTCCTCAGAAGAAGAAGCTAGGCTTAATGATTTTGAATATTTCCTTTCCCATTTAGAGACAAATTATGAAGAATATATTTTAGCCTTACGTTCTAGCTTAAAAAGCCGCAAGTTTTTCTTCGTAGACAGTTTACTGATCGACTCCTGAATGCTTATAATAGGGATATCCTAGGCTTACATAGGGCAAATATGGATATTCAGTTTATCCTAGATGCATACGCCTGTTGTAGTTATATAGTCAACTATATAAACAAATCCAACAGAGGCGTATCACAGTTGCTTCGGGAGGCAATGAATGAAATTAGTCATGGGAATATTTCTATTAAAAGAAAGTTACAGCACTTAGGGAACAAATTTATTAATTCAACTGAGATATCAGCCCAAGAAGCAGCATATAATATCTTGGGCTTACATTTGTCTGAGGCGAGTGAAGGATCTGTTTTCGTAAACACTTGCCATCCAGACAAACGAGTTAGGCTAGCTCGTTCGAGTGAACAGATAGACCAACTACCTTCAGACTCGGTAGATATATTTAAAAAATTTAATCGATCGCTATGTACAGAGATCGGCCCAGTTAGAAGGGCTTTGCCTTGCAGATTTTGCGGCTTGGTACAGATTTGTCAAGCGCTCTGCAGTCCAGCCTAATGAGAGCTATGACGAAGGGAATGACTTTGGTGTGGGTGAAGAAAATGTTTCCGAAGAAAGCTACTTGTTAATGGATGGGTCTGGTTCCATTAAAAACGGAATCGTCCCCTAATTCTTAGATGGGTTCGCTTTAGCTTGAATTCTTCCCCCCTCCGATTATTTCAGAGAACATCTAATGCTTTTTATCCTTGGCGAAATGAAGAATCGGAACTCCTCTCAAATGATATCGAAAATAAATTTGTAAATAATCATGATGAAATTAAGAGGATGAAGAAAAAGTACGATTTTTCGACGATATGCAATTGGAAAGTATTCTTGACGATTTGCACGAGGCTAGAGGAGAAAACGCTCCTGATGTGGAGGATGCTGCCTCTCAATATTTAGATGAAGAATTTAGGGCGTTGGCAGTGCCTAATGTGGGAAGAACCGAAAACTTTCTTCAGGACGGCACTGAGAACGAAAATAATTTGGAAGAAGGCGAACTTCAATTAATAAGACTCCCTCCCATAATTTCTAATGATGCCCTTTGCTCACAAAGTCGGTCCCTCAACTTAAAACAGCGTCAGTAGTATGCTCATATAATGCATAATGTTGCAAATAAAAATATTTTTACGAATATGTTGGAGGAGGGGCAGGAGTGGCAAAAGCAGGCTGATTTCTACAATATATCAGTCTGTAACTTGGCGAGCAAATAAACTTCCTGGGGCTACAGATTCGGTAAAGGTTTTACTTTGTGCTCCAACTGGGAAAGCTGCTTTTGGAATTGGAGGATTAACACTTCATTCTGTATTTTCTCTCCCAGTCAACCAATTTTCTGGCGCTTTACGGCCTTTAAGCAATGATTTGTTAAACACAATTCACTGCAAGTTGATTGATCTCCAATTAGTAATAATAGATGAAATTTCAATGGTTGGTTCTAAAATGCTATCGAATTTAGATCAACGACTTCGTCAAATATTTAGATGCCCCGATTTATGTTTTGGCGGAAAATCAATTATAGTTTTTGGAGACTTAAAGCAGTTATCCCCCGTTGGAGACAGTTGGATATTTTCAGAACCAACCAATAATCCGTACAGCGTTTTAGCAGGGACTAATCTGTGGGATAACTTTAAGTATTTTGAGCTTACTGAAATTATGCGGCAACGGGGTGATCAAGCATTTGCATTGGCTTTGAACAACATGTCTGAAGCTAATATGACTACTTCAGACATAGAGCTCATTACAGAAAGAGTGGTTTCATCTAATGATGTTCCTGAAGATGCAATTCATTTGTTTTGTTCAAATGCGGAGGTTGACCATTTCAATACCACCAAATTAGCCCAGATCCAGACAGAAGAACTTATTTCTACTGCTGTTGATACAGTAAAACTGCCAACATATCTGCACGAAATAGGGAAAATATGTTGCGATATGCCCAAAATATGAAAACCTCAGAAACTCAGGGGTTACCATATCTCCTAAATCTAAAAACAACGGCTAAATATATGGTAACTGTCAATATAGACACAAGTGACGGAATTGTTAATGGGGCAACTGGCCAATTGCAGCAGATTGACCATTGTATAGTCAATGGCTCTGTTATGGTAACACGACTGTGGATAAAGTTCTTCGAACCCACCGTTGGCATGATCGCCAGATCAAAATTTCGAACGAGTCCCAATCCCGAATGGACTCCAATTTTAAAAGCTGCTCGGGTTTTTCTTGTGGGAGATCACATAACGCTTCGATCGACCGAAAGCAATTTCAATTGTTCCTGCGGAGGCTATCACTATTCATAAAGCCAAGGAGCAACCTACAGCAAAGTCGCAGTACATCTGAAAAGAGGTATCAAGCGAGCTTCGCTTTATGTAGGATGCAGTAGGGCAACAAGCGCATCAGGCCTTTTCCTTATAGGTGACTTTGTTCCTCCAACAAGATTTAAAGCTACAAACGTCCAAACAGAACTACAAAGTCTGAGGAAGGAAAAGTATTTGACTACGCACTATGGGTTTTTGGTCAATACAAAGGAAGCAGTCTCCTTATATTATCATAATATTGAGTCTCTTCGAAATCATATCGAAGACATTGACAAAGACACAATTATTCGATCTGCAAGCATCTTATGTTTTGTTGAAACTTGGACTCTTCCAAGCGAAGAGTGTAATATAAATGGATTCGAAGTCATAAGAAGAGTTGATGGCAATCGATTGAATGGTGGCAAAATGGTATTATTATATGTGCCAATCAAATAATATCAGAAAATGTCGTCTTTTGTTTGAGACAAATAAGTCTACAAGCCGAAGGTCTATATATCAATCAATCGCCTTTAAATATTTAAATACATCATTTGTTGTTGTATATAGGAACCCATCTTTTCCTATTACACAATTTCGAACTGAAATTATAGCTGATGTAGAAAATGCACGCAGATTAGATTCTAATAATAGAGTGATCATACTAGGGGACTTTAACATATGCCGATCAACCAGAAAAGATCAACTCGAAAGGTCTTTAAATACGCTCAATCTGATACCAATCAATAATTCTGCTACCACAAAGCACTTGACACAAATTGATTGGATATTTGTCGACAGCCGAATTCCACATGCTGTAGCCCTTACTTATCAAACGCCTTACAGTCATCATGACGGAATTTTCCTTAACTATAGTAATTAGAAAATAGTTTTATTTATCTATATGTTAATTTATTTGTTATTTATGTTATAAAGTATTAATTATCATATTTTTATATTTAATATAATATTCCTCCTCGTGGATTGTGACCTTGTCGTGGTGAGGGGGCTAAGTATGTGAGAGATTCAATAAATTTCACAGAAACCAGCTGCAATCCATTTGTTTTAATTGTGTATTATAAAATGATCTGCAAGGGTATAAAAACTTCGGCACTGCCCGAAATTAGCTTTCCTTACTTGTTTTTTTTTATATTTGGCACTGAGACAGCTCTCATCAAAAGACAGTTCCGATCGACCGCGCTTAGAATTGTTGAGAGGAAAAGCAATGGTTTCTTTGAGCCACAATTTATATGTTTTTAAAAAACGATCATGCATGCGGAATGTTTTTTGCCATCGGATCTTAAACAGTTCAATAAAACCATGAATCTTATTTTGAACTCACATAACTGCTCTTCATCCGAATTCACAATGCCTCTAATATTATCAACAAGATATACAAGCTTTTCTCGCATTGTAAAGGCGCCGTAGCTCATTATTTTTTCATAGAGCTCGTAATATAAGAACTCAATTTGTTTCGGTATATCTAAATAAAACAGAATTAAAACGGCAAAGAGTCAGAAATACAAACGAAAACCCTTGCTTTTTTCGAAATCACTCACTTTCATTTTTATGTTCCATTGTTTATTATATTTTGGGCACAATAATAAAGTTTGCGAGATAATTAACTAATTAGGAATGCTTTTTAGTCAACTTACAAGTCACCTGATAATCAAGCTTTTAGTTCAGCTAATTTCCCATTTGATATTTCAACAGATCTAACGGTTTGTAAAGCTGCGCTGTACGATCAGCTGTAAGCGCAACGTCCGCGCTTGCCCTTTGCGCGCTTCGGCATTCCCACTAAAATTTGAATTTGCACATATTTGTGCAAAAATGTGCAAAATTGTGTGAGTGAGGCGTTTAAGCTGAATATATAGGGAATAACACCTCATTTAAATTATCGCATAGGATCGCGTGGCGCATCACTTTTTCTCTACCTAAAGTTAAAAAATGTGTAAATTTTAGCGAATTTTTTGTATTTCCTATAATTTTTATTATAAAACTGAACGTAATAATGTCAAAAAATATTTAAAAAATAGTTTAATATAGTATCTTAGAGATTGCATAACTTTTTTGGCGTATATATTCGTTTAAGGAAACAATTTTTTTTTCAAAATGCTTTAAAAAGTGATTTTTTTACTTATTTAGACACCGAAATTATTTGGCAACTTTGACAACCGATTTCTCAGCTTCTGTTAGGTTAGAGAAAAATTTATATACGGTTAAGTGCAGAATTTTATGTATTAACAAGATATAAGCAAATGTATCGAACGCAAAAATCGTTTTTTGAATTAATCGAGTCCAATACCCCATCCAGACCCTCTACTGAAGAACTGGTTCAAGGGATGGAAGGTGGAGGGCAACAGCTTGATCGATGCCACCGACTCTGCTGAGCTCTGGGCGTCCTAACTACTAGGCCCTGCGTCTGTCCATTTAGGAATTCAGGTATAGACAGCCTCCCAAGGGAGCCGCAGAGCTCATCCACCCTGGCCAGATCGCCATCGGTCAGAGAGTTCCTCCTCCATCTACCCGTCGACTTTTAGTTTACATAATATTATGTGACAAACATAAATAGACCCTAAAATTAATTGCTGCTCTTAAGCAGCAGTCAAAATAAGCGCCCAGGAATAAATAATTTGTGTTTTTATTTTTATTTTTCCATTGTTTGACGATTAATTTACATTGAAAGCTGACTGTAGATGGTGGATGGTGTCATGTGAACAGGAATTCCATATTTTCCCCCATCATCGTTCCTCCCGTAATCACTTCGTTCTTTACTAGCTTTTAAGTATTTTTATTTTTTCCAAAGCGCGTACCTGTTTTCCATTTATTTCCAAACAAAATCTAGGCAATATTCCAATGTGACCGGAAACAAAATGTTGCTGCTGAGGACCTCTGGGGGATCTGTCCCTCACGCCCGGGAACATGTGTCTCAGGTGAGTAATAATGGGGTGAGGGAAATGGGCTTCCTCAGGCTGACAGCTTCCGGAACCGGCCGTGTGCAAGCGTCCCACACTTCACCGGAGCAAATGCCAGATTCGGCAACTCCTAAAAAAAAAGGCTTGACCGAAAAACTGAGCCAGAGGAGTCCCAGTCTACTCTCGTCCACACTCGCACTTCGCCGGAGCTCAAGCCAGATTCGGCAGCTCCTCAGAAAAGGATGGACCGGAAAACTGGACCGGAACACTGGACCGGAACACTGGACCAGATCACTCGCCCAGGCCACGCTCATCTACAACGGACCGGAGCTCTACAAGTAAGTGGGAACGATATTATCCGCCATCGATTTTATGCAACTTTTTCCTTTACTCTAGTCCTCAAATCCGGATATGACGCCGAGCTGGCCAGTCGGGAGCTCTGATTAGCGAACTGCAGGCCAAGATCGGAGCTCTACAAGTGGGAATGATAATGGGCCATCGTATTATCTTATATTAATGAGCAGTCCATTGCTTAACAAATAAATACAAATACAAACATGGAAAAAAGAAAATGTTGACAAATGAAGACAAATGTTGGTAGGGACATGTTGAGTAACACGCATTGATGCTCTCAACATAGAAGAAAAAGAACCATACACTACATTGTTTAATAACTTCCATGTTTATCATCCGATTTTACTAAAATTTTTAGAAAACGTCCTGTATATTTATTTAATCTATTTACTTTTAACCGAAAATCACGACTATAACTTGTATAAAGTTTTTTATTTTTATTTTCGGAGGCGGAAGTGGGCGTGGCCAAATTTTAAAACAAACTTGATCTGCGAGCAACGGATGCTATCCCCAATTTTGGTAACTCTAACTCTTTTAGCCTCTGAGAAATGTTTACCAACACGAACGGACGGACGGACGGACGGACGGACAGACGGACATGGCTAAATCGACTCGACTGGTGATGCTGTTCAAGAATACATATACTTTGTGGCGTCGGATATGCTTCCTCCTGCCTATTGCTTACATTCTCGGGTTGCACTAAGTAATAATAGCCCTGAACCCTTTGGGTACCGCGGTTAAAAAAGCTCATTTATATGCTTTTAACCGAAAATGTATTTCAGTCTGAAAACAGATTAAGATGTTTGTTTTCGCTTCCTCTTTTCCAGTTTTTTTCCCCTTATTTAAACCATTTTTAAGACTATTTTAAATGAGACCTGAGAAATAGGAACACTTATATCTTTAGGCCTAAAAGTGTGCTACAAAAAACAAAGCGAACGATCTCTCATGGCTCTTGAAGCAGGCAGACTTTGAAATGGAACATCATCGATTAAAGTAAAAACTGAATTTATTTGATGATAAATTCCCAGCATACTCAGCCTAAGAGGCTACGAGGCTTTCCTATAACACTCTTCTACTATTAAAGGATAAAATAGGTCAAAATAATTAAATTAGTAACCATTATATACACATCAAGCCACCAAGTTCTGAATATAAAACCTCTTGTACCTTACCTTGTTTTCTTGTTGGTTTTATTCCCCAACAATTTGCCGCACATTCCCAATAAATCAAACTGTACCCTTCGGTTATATGGTAATATTGTGTTTGGAAATAATGTTTATTGACGAATACTTTTACTTGCATTGTTTCATTTGCTTACTTTGTATCATTTTATACATGCAATTGTTTGAAATTGTTTCCCAACTTCGCCTGTTCATGTTCATTCTTCCGATTTCGGCTATGGCAAAGTGTGTATATCTATATATATATGCATCTATATATGTATAATTTCTATCTGTTGTGTATATACGTAATATGTTCACGGGCTTTAAATCAGTACACACAACAATCAAAAGTGGATTTTGATGACTAAACGAGGAGTTTCCCATTAATTTTGCATCTTAGTTGTACGTATTTTCTATATGGGTGTCCGTGTGCATTTTCCAAAAAAAAAAAAAACAAAAGAATCATCGCAAGACATAGTTTATCGATAATATAGTCGATAAATATGGAATCGATTCGAGCTGCCCTTGAGTTTGCTTGAGATCGGGAGCTTGATCCTTTGATCCTTTTACTCGAAATATCCATCGATGCTTGCATTAAAATTTTTCTAAGTTCGCCTGGGGCGACGAACCCTCTTAACACCTAGGGATTACCATACAAACTTCGCTCCAATATTTTGGATCAACTTCTACTTCTTCGTTTTTATACATTTTCTTCGTTTTTCTTTTTTCTTTTCTCGCTTTTGTTTTCCAAATGTTTTTCGCGTGAGTGGGGAACATCGTGAGTGGAGAAACATATTCGATCGCTACTCCTTCTAATAATTTTGCTAATTTAATCAATTTCGCTTTGAAAGTGTTGTTTCCTTTCGAGACCTTGGAAGATGTCAACAAAAAAGACAAAGACGCAAAATGTCAATTCAAAAATATATATATGTGTATATGGGAGTATATAATATATACGATATATATTCGTGTTTTTTTTTTTTTGGGCTTGGGACTTCATTTTTCGATAAATTTGAACTATTCAAAATAAATGCGACAAAAAATTTAATTTAGTTTACACTTCAAAATTTGTTTTCTTTTTTTACATAAATTTCATACTTTTTTGTGTATCTTTTAAGTTTTTTTTTCAGCAAATGTTGCGCATATGTTTTGGGTTAAATTTCTTCAAAGAAGTGAATAATGGGTTAATGGGGGGGAGGGGGCCTTGTGTGTAAATATTTGAACTATGTTTTTTATATATATAAAAAATCGCATCGTTTGTGTGTTTGTACTTTGTTAGAAATTCACGCAGATATGCTGAAATTATCCAACCGAGTCCGAATCAATCAATCAATCTAACCGAAATCCCATATCTGAACCAAAGTAATGCCCTTGCCAAGCCTCGCCCATCCACCATTTATGATCATCAGTCCACGTCTCCGCGTCTCCTCGTTCTTCTGGTTTTCGTTTCTTCCCATTCCCACAATCATTGCTTTCTGCTTTCCGCTTTCTTTATGCTTTCCAATCCTTGTCCTTCTTATCGATATCTCTCTCGTCACCAGCTGTCTCTGCTGTCCTTCGTCTAAGCCTACTTCTAGATTTGTTATCGTACATCGAACTTATATATGTCTCCTAATGCTAACTATCGATTTTGTTATCGATAACGATTTCGCTTTCGATTTCGACCTAGTTGTATAGAGATAGATGGAAAGCTATATAGATAGAATAGATAGATAGATTATATAGAGGGGAAACTATATAGAAACGGAAACGAATGTTTTTCTGTATAGAAATTGCACATATTTTTTTTTACTTAGAACTTAACAAACTACTACCAATCCGTATGCACATTTCCCGGGAGTGCCTCTATGCGTGTTAGGTATTGGGTTTTTCTTTTTCTTTTTTTTTGATAAAAATGTTCATTTTGGTCGATATTCCTCCCGTGTGTGTGTGTGTGTTTGTCTGGAGGTTACACATATATATGCATATCATTTACAATTCTTACTAGATTTCCACATACATATTACATACATCTACTATATATACGAGTATGTACTTGTGTGTGTTTTGCAATTGGCACATCATAGTTCTACGAAAAAAGTCGAATCAAATAAAAAAATACTTAATGTTCCACTTGCTCTCATTCTCTTGAGAGTTCTTTGGTTTTCTGTTATAAGAGCTGGTTAATTATCGATGTTTATCGATTTTAAATCGATGTTTGCCTCGGAAACTTCGATTATTTTATGCTCTAGTGGGTATTGCACATAATGATGCCAGCAGGCGGAAGTAGAGCTGGACTGAATTTCGATATTTATCGAAATGCAAACCGAGCAACCGAAAAATAAACTGAAATAAAAGTTAAAATAAAGCAAATAAAAAGACAAACGAAATTAGTTAACTAAACCATTTACTAAACATTTATTGAAATCAAGTAGTAGTAGTTGTTGTTGGTGTTGGTGGTGTTGTGTTGGGTCCAAAATGAAATCAACTCAAAATTTAAACTCGCCTAGAAACTAGAAACTAATTGCATTATAATTTGAATGAATGTAGGACGAAAGAAAATAAAGGAATCAAATTATAATAAAACTGGTGGCTTAACTATAATCCAATCGTTATCGCAATCGCCGATCGGTCAAATGAATCGAAAACGTACTCTCTTACTAACTAGTTCAATAGTGTTGGTGTGTGTGTGTGTAGTAGGTGTAGTAAATAGTTGAACAAAATTCAATTCGAAACACATCGGTGATGATAGTTTACAAAAGTATATATAAAGTAGGTGTCACAAAAAAAATGATATAAACGATTTTCTATTAAGGCAAATCATGTTAAAGCGCCACCCATTCCATGGTAGGGTCCTCTCTCCGCCTCTCCGCCGCCGCCATCGTCTCAAGTTAAACATAACATAAAGCTGCCAAAGCCAAGGGTGTGTGTGTTGTGTGTCGAGTGTGGTGTGTGGTGTGTTGTTGCTTTTGGTGTGTCTAAACGTAAATCTAATTTCTGCTTTAGTTCTACCAAAGTTTAGCCACCGCTTTGGCTTACAATTCTCTCTCTTTCTTCTCTCTTTTCTTCTAATGCTAATTCTATATATTCATCGTTTCTTCTTTTCCTTCTCTTAGTTTCCTTTCTGTATCCTTTGAAGTTATTTATCCTTCTTCCATTGTGTGTTCTCTTTCGTTTTTGTTCTTGACGCCCTCAGGGGGACGCCGAAAAAGGAAAAAAAAATATTTCACTAAATTCAATTTACAAAAAAAAACATTAAAGGATCTTCTCTCCCTGCGCCTTCGGAAGCTGAATCATTCCAAGGTATTGTTCTGGATTGGATTGGATTGGAGTGATGGTGTGGTGTGTGTTGGGGTCACTTAAAATTAATTTAACAGCTTATCGACTTTCCAGGGGCGCCTCCTCCATCCCGCTTTGCTCTCGGGGCTCGGTGTCGTGTCATCAGGCATTAATTCTAGATTAATATAAGCTTTAGTTGTGTGTTGTAGTTTCTCTTGTTTGCCCATCTACTGCTCCTTCTCCTGCTCCTGCTCCTGCTCTCGCTCCTTTTTGTAAACTAGTAAATGCTAAAAAATAGGATAAGGTCAGCGGCTGCTGCTGCGCTCCTTAGGCCGCCGTGTCCACCTCCTCCACAATGTGGTTGGGCGACACTTCGCTGGGTGGAGCTGCTGCTGCTGCTGCTGCCGTGGCCGCCGCTGCCGTGGCTGTTGTGGCCGCCGTTGTCGTGGCTCCGCCTGCAGCTGCTCCGCCGCCGCCCGAAGGGTTGGCATTGCTGGCATTGTTGGCAGCTGGCGTTGTGGCCTTTGTCGTCGCCGCCTGAGCCACCAAAGCGCTGACTCCACTGTACTGCACTGGGCCGCCGGCGGCCGATGATGAGGTGGCAGCGGCGCCGCCATTGGACGCCGAGGAAGCTGCCGCGGGCGTGGCATAGGGACCGCTCTTCAGCTTGCGAGCCTCGCGCTTCTGCTTGTGCTGCTGCATCACCAGGCGCAGCTGGTCCATCTTGGAGCGTGTCTTCATGTTGGCCAGCTCCACGGTGCACTTCTGGCACATGTGCTCGCGCTCCTGGCCCTCGTCGCGGCGATAGCGACAGCTGCAGCCGCTGGCTGGGTTGGACTCGGGTGCCGGGCAGCAGCTGTGCGAAGATGATGACTTGGAGCCGGCAGGCGGCTTCGAGGTGGCGCAGGAGCTGGAGCTGGATGATGAGGGCGAGAAGTAGCCCTGAAAGTCGTGGAAAGAGCAGCTGCAGCCGCTGGCCGACGACTGTTGCTGCTGCTGTTGCTGTTGCTGGGCCCGGCTGTTGCACTTGGCGCAGTTGTGGTGCCTCGAGGAGTACTGCAAGGAGGGAGGGTATCGTTAGCTTGGAAGGGCACACGGAGATGTCACCTTGACTCACCATTTTGCTGCGCGATCCGTGATGCATTCCATTGCTGGTGGCCGCCGTCGACGAGGAAGAGCCACTGCTGCTGCTGGCGGATGCCGAGGCAGAGCCGGATGAGCCCGATGCCGACCCAGTGCTGGGCGCCTCGAAGCTGATGCGGGCACCGCGTCCGTACTGCGGCGTGGCGCTTAGCAGGTCATTCAGGATGTGGATTACCGTGGAGATGTCGCGCTTGGGCCGGCCATAGCGGTCCTGCAGCGCCGGATTCAAGGTGCCGGAGAAGGTGCCCGAGTAGATGCCCTTGCCGTGGTTCTTCATCGACTCGATGACGGCCCCGGAGCCGCCCTTGCGCGGTGTCTCATCGCCGCCGCCAGAGCTGGCGGCCGAGCCGGAGGAGCCGCTGCCGCTGGAGCTAGAACTGGAGCTGCTGCTGCTGCCCACGACACTGGCGCCGGACAGGTCAATCTTGTTGGTGAACACCTCCTTGGAGAGCTTGCGCAGCGTCTGGGTAAGGTTGCGCGAGGCCTCGGCCAGGGTCCGGGTGTCCGAGACGCCCAGCGAGGAGTCCTCGGGCTCGACAGCGGCGACTGAAGGTGCCACTGTGGCTGCTGCCCCGCCTGAAGATCCTGTTGTAGTGCCACCCGCACGTGCTCCTGCTGATCCTGTGGCCCCTGCGGCCACTGCCTGCTCCAGCTTGCGACGCGAAGAGGACGAAGCCGAGGCGGAGGCGGAGGACGAGGCATAGGTGGCTCCACTGCCCGAGGAGGAGTGGTTCACGGAGCACACGTGCTGGAGAAAGTGGCTGCTGCTGGTGCCATGGCTGCCATGGCTGCCATGCCCATGCCCATGCCCGTGGCCATGTCCATGGTAGTGACGGTGCTTGGTCCGGGTGATCCTATTGTTGCCGGTCTTGTGCAGCATCGAGTTGCCGGAGAAGGTGACTCCCGCCCCCGGCGCAATGGAGGAGCGTGCTGCGTAGCCAGCGTTCGAGCCATTGCAGCTGGACTCGGGGCACTTGCCGGCGGAGGCCGAGCTGCTGGATCCAGATCTGGCCAGCGGAGCAGCGGTGGCGGAAAGTAGCGGAGCCAGCGGCGGTGCCACCGACGGCGTGGGCAGGCGCGTGCACAGGCACGAGGTCAGCTTGGCGGCTATGGGATCCTGCTGAAAACCGCCAGCGGTGCAGGCTGCTCCTCCACTCGACGACGTAGACGACGACGACGACGATGAGGAGGATGAGGAAGAGGCTGAGGACGAGCTGGTGGCAGAGCAACTGCAGCCAGAGGTGGCTGCACCCGAGCCGGAGCCGGCTGCCGTTGCGGGCAGGGGAATGTTCTTGATGGCCGTCATCTTGATGGGGCTGGACACGAGATTCGACAGCGACTTGATGGGCGATTGCTCCAGCACAGCCTTGCCCGTGCTGGAAGCCGCGGAACGGGAAGCCTTCGAAGAGGCCTCCTTCAGAGCGAAGCCCTTGACCATGTTCTGGGCGGCATCCAGCAGCTTGGTGAGCTCGGGCGGTCTGGTTGAGCTCTGGGCCGGGCCGGAGCTGGAGCCGGAGTTGGAGCCTTTTCCCGAGCCCGAACCCGAGTCCCCAGCGTACATCTTGCGCAGCGAGTGGCACACCATGCCGCCACTGCCTGCGGCCACAGCCGAGGCGTTGTGGTGATGATGGTGATGGTGATGGTGGTGATGATGATGGCCATGCCCGTGCCCGTGCCCATGGCTGTGGCTGTGTCCATGACCATGGCCGTGGCCATGACCGTGCCAGGATCCATGGTGCAGACTCGGATGCTGGTGGCTGTGAACGTGACCATGGCCGATCCTGCCCGAAGCACGCTGTCCGGAGGAGCGGGTTCTCGACGATGACGTTGACGACGACGACGCCGACGAGGAGGAGGAAGAGGATGCATTGGTGGTGGCGCCGCCTACTGCCAGCACCGCCGACGAGGGGGCAGAGGAGGTGCCTGATGAAGCGGTGGCCGAACAGCCAGTGCCAGCTGGCAGCGAGGTGGCAATCGAGGATGTGGAGGAGGAGGAAGTTGACCCGGCAGCAGTGCTGCTGCTGCTGGTGGTAGAGCCACCGCCAGTGGCCGTGGCCACCGTGGTTGCGCCGCCGCCACCCGCCGGATTAACTGTGCTCAGCTGGAGCTGAATAAGCATCATGTGGTCGCCGAGGCGCATGCTCAGATTGAGCGGAGTCTTGCCGCTGAGGAAGTCATTAACCTGCGAGTCGTTAAGCGATTCCAGCGCTTGCATAACCGTGTTCTCCGGACGCTGGGCCTGAAAGGATACGAAGGGAAAGCATTTGGTTAGTTTGGCATATATTGGCATTTCTAAAACACTATTTATTCACTTTAAGTTTGTTATTAAAACCGGCTTTGTTCCTGCTCTGCTTGTACATTGCAGGCAAAGAGTGGAAGAGAAAGCAAGATAGAGATAGGGCAGTACCTCTAATAAATCTTTATATAACTAATCATTTATTTATGTATGTTTGCTATTAAAGGGTGCTTGCTAAACCTGCTTTGTTGCTGCTTTGCTTGTACATTGCAGGCAAAGCGAGGAAGAGAGCAAGGGCGAGGTAGAGAGGTCTGAGAAGAGCGGAAATTGCTCTCACATTTACAAGGAAAACTACTGATTAAGACTGCTTGCTAAACCTGCTTTGTTGCTGCTTTGCTTATACATTGCAGGCAAACCGTAAAGGAGAGCAAAAGAGAGGTCTGAGGAGAGCGGAAATTGCTCTCGCACTTAAAGCGAGAATCGTAAAGGGAAAGAGAAAAATTGAGTGGATCTTCTGATTCGCTTTGGCGAACTTTTAGTGAAACGGAACTCTCTCTCTCTCTCTCTCTGTTGCAATCTCTCCCCGAAAAAACTATTTCTGTGATCTGGCAACACTCTTATAAATTATTCCAATCCACCAAATTAATAATTAAACAAAGATTAAACTAACCTTTCCCCTTTCAGTGAATAACAAAGTGCACCTGTTGGCTTGGCTTAAGAACGGAAACAGGCTTATCACACTTGCATAACGACGAAATACCGCATTCCAACCAGATGATTTCAGCTCTCGATACGGTGCGATTATCGCCTTAACTATTTACTATCCCCCGGACCCCTCCTCCTCCCCCTTTAAGCATTCGAAAGCCCCTTTTGAGAACTTATTATTGTTATTGTATCTCCATTGTACGTGATTCAATGCGACGCCTTTGTGTTGCGATCAAATATTTGCAAAAAGCCAGGCACAGGCACCCAAGTCAACGCCTCGATTGCGTCACAGAAAGGGAAGTAGTAAAGGGCAGGCTTGACTTCGAGAGGGAGAGAGAGAGAAAGGGTTCCCCTACAATAAAAACTAAAAACTGCAAGTGAATTGTGCTAAATGGAAAAATGGCAAATGAGAGCAGCAGAAATAAGCGAGCAACAAAAGAAAACAAAAGGCAATACATAAGCGCATACTGCGACTCAGTGTTCGAAGCTTGATTTTTGTTTTTAGAGGTCTGGGTCTGGGTTAATTAATCATTTCCAATGCATATGCAAGCGCAGTACAGCGGAAGTCAGCAGAATAGTCTCGGAAAAATGTATAATATACCTTAGCTTGGGTAACTAATATTAGGATTAAGATTATTAAGACTAAACCTTAACTTGTTAACAATTTTGAGGGATTTACTCCACTCAAAAGGGTTATAAATTAAGTCACTTAACTTGTATTGACTAACAGTTCTTTCAGGGTTTATTTATTGGCAATATCTTTAATATTTAACCATTCTACGTGTTGTTTTAAAAATATACTCAAGCTTTATAGCGAGTTTAGTATAGATTTAATACTTCATAATACCAAATGTATACTTCTTAATACTCAATAGTTTTAATTGTGTATTTTTAAGTATTATTTTTATATGAACCTACATCGGAAATTCGATAACATATCGCGTTAGGTGGAATTTAGTGCTTTTCTGTTTGTCGCGCAAGTGATTTTTTTCAAGTCTTGGTATAATTTTTATACTTTCGTAGTATCAAATTAATAAGCATTTTATTAAAAGAAAAAACTCAAGGGTAAAGAATTCATGTAAAAATAGCCTAATTTCTATGAAGATTTTCTTTTTGGCTATAGATTTATTTATCTTGAAGTTACCCTAATATCGATATCTTTTCTAAGACTTATTCCTTAATATTATAAAGTACTTTCACATATCAGTATTATTTTAACCCCTGCTGTCTTGCGGTCAGTGAGTAAGAGTGTGTGTTCCATACGTACAAGAGGGGCGGGACAGCAGGTCGGTCATGTTTTAATTTTTATTGACTCTGCTCTGACACAGTGACCCAATAATATTCAAATGAAGACGCCAGCCAAAGGCGAGGGCTTTCAGTTTCAGTTTCAGTTTAAGTCAAGTCAAGATGAGGTTGGAAACCAACATGACGATGACGCTGCCCACTTTCCCTTTGCCATTTGGACCTTATGCAACCCCTCGTGAAGTTTCCCTCCCGAAAATAAATACAAAATGTATAAGAAAAATAAAAGAAACAAAAAGCTCGAAGCTCGGCCTAGCAACCAACCGAAAGATATACGAAATATATCCAAAGAAATGGTAAGAGAGGCAAGGCAACACAACGCAGCAATTTTTCAGAGTCGAGCCTATTTGGTGACGTTGTTGTTACTGGATGTGGCCGCTGCTGCTGCTGCTGTTAAGTGTACCAAGGTCAACTGACGTCGCACACGCAACTTACGTCATCACAGTCACAGTCAGTCTCAGTTTCAGCCTCAGTCGGAGCCTCAGTCGCAGCGAAATCGAAATTTTCAAATTTAAAGCCAAGAGCAACACCAAAATCAGCAGCAGCAGCAACAAAGGCAGTCAATGCTGTAATTTATTAACTTTGTGCAAATTGACGTTGGTTTTTTTTTTCTCTCTTCTTTTTTTTTTTGGCAGGGAAAATGCCTTTTGGTCAACCGGTTTCTTGGTTGGCTTGAAGCTCAAGTAACTAATACATCAAAATCGAAGCCCTAGATTCCGTAGTCAAGCGAAAAATAAGGTTTGTTGTTACTGCCATTGTTTTACAAGCGATTGAAGCTCTTTTTCTTTGTTTAATTAAATTGATTTAAATATATTGTGGCCTTGGTTTTTTGTCCTATTGCTAAATCATTATTAAATATATTTTTGTTTTAGTAAATAATACAGACTGATCCCTTGACCTTTTAATATAAATTAGAAATAATTTCTTTAAGCATGGAATCTTTCTTTTAATATAAAAAAGAAGTCATTTAATAATCTAGGAAATATCTCTTAATATAAAATAGAAATACATATATGTACATATCTTCTAATATCAAATAGCAGTAATGAAATCTATCTATTAATATTAAATTCGAGTAATTTATTTGTGATTGAATCATCACAATATATTGCTTTAAAATCTATAAACTTGATGAACGAAATATTTGGTATTTTAAGGATCGAATTTATAAAATAAATTAAATTATGAGCAAGGCTTTAAACGGAATATATCTCCCCAGAAAAAAATGCTTTAAGTTTACATAAAAATGCAATAAGAAATATTAAAATATGTTTAAAATATCAAGCATTTTAAGGATTTAAAATATATTAAATTACAAACAAGGCTTTTAAAGCAATATATCTCCACAGAAAAGTGCTCTAAGTTCACATAAAAGTGCAATAAGAAATATTTAAAAAAATATGAAATCTTTGAAAACTCTACAAATAAAAAAACTGCTAAAAAAAAATGTAAATATATTTTCCCATCTTCATTACGTAGCGGAAACAATGAGCACTTGACAAAAAAAAAAAAAAACCAACGCAACGTAATACAAAGAGAGAAAAAACAGTATTTGTACATTTTGGGGACAAAGCAATTTTTTGCGTTAGTTTTGCGCTTGGTTATCTAGCTGTATCTGTAGCTGTATCTGTATCTGTATCTTGGTGTGTTTGTTTGCTGACCATGAAATTATTTTTATTGCGTAGCGTTTTCAATGGCTGTCCCCCCGCCCCCCTTCCCCCTTTTATAAAAACACTTCACAATGTGTAACAAATTAAATTGGCCAAACTGCGCGCTGACGCCTGGCGCTGCTTGCTCTTTGATAAGAAACCAACGCCCCCGCGGCCCCGTTCCTGCCCCTCATCCTCGACCGGCGACCACTTGTATATTAGTTGGCACTTTTGCTGGACTTTTTTTTTATATTTTATAGTGCCAGGCGGGACAAAGACAAAGACAAAGACCGGCGCCAGCGATGACGCCCTGTTTGCCTCCATTATCGGGGATCGTGCACAGTTTGGCAGCCACTGGTGGCGACCACGTAACCTGTTTTAAGGGCGCCTATAAAAATTTAAGCTTTGTTTCAGTTTATTTTACATTCTTTTTGCACAAAGAGGGTGCCAGTATTATGTTTTGTCTGAACTTATCTCCTGGTAATGAGGGGAAAGTTGGGAACAATCGAAATTTCCCAAATACTTTGTAAAAATAAGAAACAAATTTTGATTTTGAGGTTTCTTATTAATATTACTACCTTAATTTAGTAAATTTATTTATTTAAATAATAATTATTTCTCAAACAGATCAAAATTGCAACTAAAAACTCAAAGATCAAATCTGTTTAAGTTACGAACTTTGATTTGCTTTCAAATTAATCAAATTAATCGAATTCCTAAGCGAAGCGCCAGTATAAATATTTATTTAGTTTGATTAGAGCGAGTTTGCATTAAAGAAATCCACATAAAAACAACAACAGCAAGTGATTTCCTTAGCCTTAATTATTACTCATGCCCAACGGCAATTAAAGCGAAACTTATAATAGCAATTTGTAAATGGCAAAAAGCAGCTCTGGAATTGCCAATCGATTCCGCAGAAATGATAAATATAAATGAGCATTGTCTGGTATATAAATATATATCTGGCAACGAGGGGGAAAAGGTAAATCACATTTGGATCAGTCAGCGCAATGAAATCAATGGAATGCCCGTAATCGTAATAGACATTTCAAGATGGTTCAGTCATCGAAAAGAATGCCGTTTGTTATCGAAAACGGGTTGCAAAATTTGTAATCGAAATCAGTATTAGAATCTAAAGAATTTCGTTTGGAATGCAAGCGAATCGTGATAGAAAGCGGGGTATCGGTATCGATATCAGCATTGAAGACACAGTCATCGATTGACGAGATGATCTGCAAGTTGAGACGTGTCTGCCACATCCGCTTCACTTTTAACACAAAAAGAGTGGAAAGATAAACCGGATTCGCGGAAATTAAGCGAGTTAAGTCGACTTCTTGAACTTCCGTTCACTCCGTTGAGTTATGAATCAGAAAATGCTACTTTCAAGTTGAAGATAATGAAGAAATCATGATATGAGAGTTGAGATGAGATGAAGATCTGTTGAGAAGGAGATGAATACTGATACTGAGGCACAGAGGTTGGAGAAGTTAAGTCCCAGATTGTTGTTAAAGGTTGCTTAAAAGCATAAAACCAGAAGCTATCCTATCAAGAGTCATGGAATCGGGGAATAAATAAAACTCTGATCGTAATATAAACTCTTTATAATAAAGAAACCTTATATACTCTCCACAAATAAATATAAGAAGGTTATTCCGTGTGGATCCCAAGCATTCCGATAGCACTTGACATTCCACAGTCAAGTGAGCTTCGTTCCGCGATAAGATCCCTTCTTGTGGATCCATTGAAAAAAGATAGATAGATGAACAGACAGAAAAAGACGAGTTCCTTCTGAGACAAAGACAAATAGAACTGGTTAATAACCTGTCCTCGTGGCTTCTTTTCTTGCATCTGTTGCTCATTCTCGGTTTTTCTTCTTTTTTTTACCAAACATACAAAGGACGCATAAATTCGGCATGGTGGGCGCTATATCCGATATATGTCCGTATCATTTTTTGGCTTTTTACGAGCAGCCAAGCCATCAGCATCCCAAACGTTGCGTGGTTCCATATCTTTGTTGCTTTGTCTTTTACATATAGAGTCGCCTCAACTCAGCATGCCCATTCCCATTCGGAGTCCCATTCCCATCACCATCACCATCATCATGGTCGTCGTCACCATCAGCGTCACCGTCATTATCCTCCTCGATCCTGTTGTTATCATGCGCTGGCCCTTTGTCCGCAGCTTGCTTTTGTCTTTGGGCCTTCGTTGTTATGCGACTTGCAATTAAAATCATTTCCATAAATCTATGCAACCACCCACTCCCCAATCCCGGTTCTCTTTCGCCAAAGAAGTCCCGAAAAAATAAGCAAAAGTAATTAATTTGACAGGCAGACGCCAGCGCATCATTTAAACGATATAAATAATAAAAGCGAAACGAAACGCCATGCAACCACTCGGAGATGGTTCGCTTTTCGGCAGGGGAATCCCCCTCCGATTCTCTGATTTCTCCTGCTCTCTGTCACAGTCGGTCATGGTGTGTGCTGTGCTGCGACTGACAACGCCCACCCACTTGATTGTCATTGCTGCCAGCAGCAGTTCGGTAATGTACTGGGAGAAATATTGAAGAAATAATTTAATTAAGTATATTTTCCACCAGACAAAATAATAATTAAAAGCCAAGAAAGCTAGCCACTATCCTTGCGTTTAATATATTTGTAATAATATATTATAATTTCAAATATTTGATTTATTTGTATATGTTACAAATAAGACTTGTTCTTTTCCACAGTGCCACCGTTTCTGCAGTTGACATGTGTTCTCTGGCAAAAAAAAACGCAACGAAATCGAAAATGATGACAAAAACCACAAAAGGTGGCCCCCAGGGGGGCACAGAAAGCAGAGCAGGGCAGCCTCAGAGCTCAGAGCAGGAATGAAGGAAAGGAAAGATCGAAAGAAGCCAGCGGGGATTATGATTGAGCTGTCGAAAAAATACAGGCTGCAAGGTGCCGTCATTCCGCTGGGTTGCTTTTTTAAGTCCATTAACAAATAGGTTTTGGGTAGAAGCTTGTTCACTTGATTTAAATTATAAATAATTAATAATAATGTTTTAAAAATTATTAATTTATTTGTAGGAAATAAAATTGATCGAATTAAAAAATTCTATTTAATATTTCAAGATAATAGTTAGAATATTAATTAGATAAATAAATTTAATGTTCTCTGTTAACTATATATTTAATATATCGAAAAACGTTGCTTAATATACATTAAAGATATCAGAAATAGTGTTGGGTGGCTCAGGAGTGAGTGAACAAAAATAAGAGCTGTTAACTTAACTGAGTGAGTGAACATGTTCCTTCCTATTTGTTCTTTTTTGTTCACTTGCTCTTTTTTGCTCACTTGTTCAGTTTTGCTCTCTTGCTCTCTATTGTTCAGTTGTTCAATTTTGTTCTTTTTTGTTCACTTGCTCATTATTGCTCAGTTGTTCATTTTTGTGGTATTTTTTTTTTTTTTTGCTCATTGTTTTCATTCACTTTTTTTTTTTTTTTTTCTTTTTATAAATATTCAATACTTGAAATATGAAAACATAAACATAAGCATTTTAACGAATGCTGTGCTCAGAGGTCTATTTATGAACAGTTAATAAAGAGGCAATGAACAGTGAACAAGTGAGCAACTAAACAATGAGCAATGAACAAGTGAGCAAAATGAGTGAGTTGACTATTTTGAACAAAAAAAAGAACAAGTGAACATGTCCACCCAAATAAGCAGTATTTATCCAACACTGATCAAAACTAACAAACATGTAAATCCCATTCTATTGGAAAACTATGAAAATGGAAAGTGTCGTCGTCGTCGGCGTCGTCTAATCTGTCATCCGGCGGAATATACTCGGTCGTACCCGTAGACTCCTATATACGATATGCTGTTGCCAAGTGTGTATAATATTCCTTTCTTTATTCCATCTGCTGTAACCTCTGCGCCCCAATCCCATCATCCCCCAACCCTCAAGCCCCGCACTCGCGTTGAGATAATAAACTTTACAAAATATTATAACTGCTAATAGCGGCTGAAAATATTCTTTTCCGTTGCTCTCTTTTTTTTTGCCCACCATCTTTGGCTGTCTGCGATGAAATGTGGATGCCAAGATAAAATTGGAGCAATATGCAAATGTCGTGACAGACAAATGAGTATATATTTAGGCTGTGTATGCAGCAGACTAAACGAATTCCTGCCCGTTGATGCAAATTAAGTGGGAAAACTTTTACTTTCGCTTAGACGTGAGACGGGATTAGGGATGGGAAACAATTGGTAATAGAATCGATATTTGAAAGGAAATTCGATTAACATCGATATTATACATTTCTTTCCAAAAAGGTATTTGTTATTCCAGCTATTGAAATGTTTTTGAAAGTAATTCTATGCATATTTCACAAATTAATTGTTGCGATAATCAAAATCTATTTTCTCACTCCGATAACATTAATTTAATTATTGACTGGTGTTTGAAAGAAAATCCTTGCATATTTCACACAATCTTCGATTATATATCGAAATAATCTATATAAAATATGTTTTTTACCGATAGCACCAAATTTCTTTAAAATATCTCATACAAAACTGTCTCTTTTGTATTTAAATGCTAGCCAAGTCAGCGGTTCAACGGTTGCTAAGGTGACCCACAAGCCAGAGAGCGGTCACCTTGTGGCTTCAGCCACTCGGCCATTCAGTCAGTGGTGTCAATAAATCCAGAGATGTCTCCATCAAATCAACCTGTCACTGGTTAACACACATTTAACCCAACAAGCGAAAGCCTGCAGATCGGGGATGAGGTCCAACAACACCTGTCCGGGTTGACAAGCAGTCGCAACCGAATTGCAATGTTTCGCCTTTTGCTTTTTTTTTTTGGCTACTCTGTGTTGCTAATTAGAAGGCAATGGCATGAAGAATAAAAAAAAAAGAATAATAAAGAATTTGAGTAAGAAACAGAGGCACTGTGACTCAGAGAGTCGAAAGAGATGGAACATTGGGGGAAAGACACTGTTAAAGGCACACCTTTCCCACTGGGCATACAACAATAAAACATTCTCCCAGAAACACCCAAAATACCTTAGCACAGAGAAAATTATTCTATATTTACCGAAAAGCTACATCTGGAGACGAAATTCTATAATAGTCGGAAAATCTTACTTCAGCAATTTGAATATTTTTGAGTTCCGTTTCGAATCGCTCTCAAACTTCGGTAGATTTCGGTATAATTTGGATATATTTTTATTATATCTCGATATACCTTAGTATATTTTGGTATTTATATATTAATGAACAACAAAAGTTAATTATTTACCTAAATTTCTATTATTCCTACACCCAAACCAAAAATTGTAATAGAAACTATACAATTGTGACATAATTCTATACCCTTAAGTATTAAAATTTTTTTAATAAGATGTTTATTAATTTAATAATACGAAAGTATAAAAAATATACTAATTTGTACCACGACTTCGGAAAAATCACTAACGCGAATAAAAAAAAAGCATTAAGTTCCAGCTAATCAAATGTTCGATATAGGTTCATATAAAAATAATACTCGAAAATACACAGTTGAAAGTATAGAGTATAAAAACTATACTATTGAGTATACATTTGATATTATTAAGTATTAAATCTATACTAAACTTGTTATACTGCTTAAGTGTATTTTGAAATACGCATAGAAAGGTTAAGCTCTTGGTTTTATTTTTTTATTTTTTTTTTACAAATTCCGAGTGCTTTTTTTCCTTCAGTGTTTGGGACTTCTCACCTTTCTGCAGTTCTGGCAATCGGCAATTGGCAGTCAGACCCCTCCAAGTGCCCCGCTCCTGGCCCATCCCTTTACCGGGGTTATTTATTTCGTAAATTTGCGCGACAAACAACAACAGCAATTGCCAAAAAAAATTAAATTAACAAAACAGAACAGAACAGAGCAAAAAAAAAAAGCTAAGGAGACGCAAATTGTTAATTGGCTATTTAAATATTATTTTATTCTTGTTACTTCGTACTTTGCAATTTCATTTTGTTTTGTAAATAAATTTTAATCAGCATTTTTATTGAGTCTTTTTACCGGGAGGAGAAGACAAAGAACAGAAGAGGCAGAATTTGAATTTCGGCATTCTTGGAAAAAGAATTTCTTCTAGACTCGATTAAACGTATATTGCTACGAAGAAAGCGGAATAGCTTTTGACTGAATTGCATTTAATACGATGATATGATGATTTATTGTTTATTTTTCACACTTGTTCACTGTGGATTTCCGCCCGTTTTGCTGAGTTTCTTAAAAGAGATTATTGGCCATTAAAGAGTGACAGAATATCAGTGCAAAATATATTAAAAATTTAAATTCTGTAAGCAATAACAACAATATAACCATTTGGTTTATAAATTCGTACAACTTGTATACACACTTGTATAAAATATATGTAAATTTAGCCGTTTTGTGCGCGCGCTCGTCTTTTTTGGTTTTTGGGGATTTTTATGGATTTTTCGTGCACGCCAAAATATTTCTTTGTTCGCATCACGAAAATTGCATGATATTTTATATACACACACTACACAACCAGCACTAAACGCGTGTGATTGTGTGTTTTGAATGCAATACGCGAAATGCAATAAATATGGCTAACAAATGTCCGTCAAAAGTAACAAAGCTACGTATGTACAGAGCACATAAAAAGCGGATTTTGAAACATTTCAAACGTACGCAGAAATACGAATTTATTTATTATTTTTTCCGAATGGAAAATGCTCTTAAAAAAGCAACCTAATAGTAGGCAAGAAATGTCACAATTTAAATGAAAATTGCCGGCGAATCTAATATTGATAAACGTTATGTGGCACTGTTGCCAAGACTCAGACACAGACGCAGGTGAGCCTGCTGATTGCCAATTGCCTCACCTGGCGAATCGGTGTCACCCCAGAAAAGCATTAAAGCAGCAAAGCAAAGCAAAGCAACTGAGCTGCTAAGCCAACTTAATGGAAAATAAAACAATAAAGAGTGCTACAAATTGGGGCAACAAATTGTGGAGAGTAGCAGTCACACAATTGCAAATAATTTCATTATACGGCTATGATACAGGGCATTAATTAGCTACCTCATTAGAACCTTGAAGGAGACAACTATATGTCTTTTTTGGTTCGGATTTTTTTTCGTAATGCGACTACGGTCAGACCAATTTAAAAGGTAAGCAATAACAATGGCCGGAACTCGCAGTACGCAATTTATTCATTTCTGGAGTCCTCATGCAAATAATCCTGCAGAAATTAATATGAAAACCATTAAATCATATCTTGCTTTTGTGCAGAATAGTTGCTGAAAATTATGCCAAGCCTTCAGCAAAAACCAATGTATTCTGTGACACCGTTTTGTCTAATGAGACAATAATATACTTTTTACATACAATTTAATGCATTACAGACGGTATATTCTATCGAACTCATTTTTTGTCTGGTATTTTTTTCGGTAAGCCGATAAGTTTGTCGATTAATGAGCAATTAATGCATAAATCTCTCATTGAAAGTGCCGTATAGTCGTCTTGCTCGCACTTAGGTAAAACCCTAAAGTTGCTGTCAAGCCTCTAATTAATGCGTCAATTAATGAAGTTTTTAATGCAGTGTCATAATGCTATTATTAAAGGTCTATGTGCAAACTATTAAACTAAAATATAAAGTTTTAAAAAGAAATCACCCCACAAGTAAAAATATCTCCATTAATAAATAACTTCCAAGGAGTGTGGTCACTTAAATCAATTAGTGACCAATGATCACTGATCTCGGACAAGTGCGTGTGTGAGTGTGTTGCTGAATGGGCCCCCGATTGATAATGTTGCAAATGGAAATCGGACAGGCGCAACTTGTTGCAGCCCGAGTGGCAATGTGGCAATGATGTTTGCACGTATGTCTTTAGCAGCGGTGTCACGAAAGAGATTGCCAATACCCAAAGAGAGGGGGAGTTGAGAGGAGGGCAGAGAGCAGAGAGAAGATCTTGTCCCGGCTCACAATTCAAACGGTAAACGGTAAATCAAACTGAGCGAGTGTGTGTGTTAAAGTGGAGCATGGAGCCAGAGGAAAAGTAAAGAGAGTAAAGAGGCGCAAAGACAAAAACCAGAAAAGAGAGCATGTTACTGTAAAAATAGCCTAGAAGTACACAGAGCAAGTGCTAAGTACTAAATAATACCATAGTACTATTATCATACACTAAAATCTCTACAACTTGCAGTGATAAACCATAATTTATTAAAAGCTTTTGGCTGGGCCCTCTAAGCCCACCATTCACCTCTATTCCCCACACTTCACCACATTTCAGGGCCAACCTGGCGCAACTGGGCATACAAATGCAAACTTGACCTTTAGATGGCGCTGGCAAAACTTTCTCATTGAAAACACGCACACCCAAAAAATAAAATAAAACACGAAATAAAGGCATAAAAAGAAAACCTTCAAGGCAAGGACCGAAGACAGGAGGGGATGGAAGAGAGCCAAAAATCGCTGCAAATTTAGAGAAAGACAAGACACGATCATCAAGCGATCGTCAACGTCGAAAAGCCGAAAAATGCAACTCCGAAAAGGTTTCGTTTTTCCCCCATTTCATTGCGGCATAAATTAAAGGCGAAAACGAAACAAATCGAGCTCGAAAACAGGGGACAGCCTGCATTTTCAGACAAAGATCGCAGTTCGAAAATATCAAAGTAGGCTTAAACCAGTTAGTCGGAGTGACCGAAAAATGTGTGTGTAATAAAGGCAAATATGTAAATAAATTAAAATTAATTAATGTCAAACAACTTTGGCAGCGACAAATGGCAAGCCAGACACAAATGCCGAACAATAATCGCCAGAATTTGAACAGAAAATCGAATTCGAAGCCGAATTAGTCACGACTGGAGACTCCGATTAATTTTTGGGCCGACTTATTAGTTAGTTGGGTACTTCTAGTATTTATTTTTTTAAGAGAGGTACTGGGTCTTAGGCTTAAAAATTTAATGTTAAAATGTTTTTACGAAATTCTGAATACGTCTAGTTAAGTATTTATTATACCCTTGCAGAGGGTATTATAATTTTGCCATGATATTTGCAACGCAGTGAAGGAGGCGTCTCAGACCCCATAAGGTATATACATATATTCTTGATCAGCATCACCAGCAGAGTCAATCTAGCCATGTCCGTCTGTCTGTCTGTCCGTCTGTCTGTCCGTCTGTCGGTTTCTACGCGAACTAGTCTCTCAGTTTTTGAGCTATCGGGCTGAAATTTTCAGCATAGTCTTATTTCTTTAGCATGCAGTATATATGTCGGAACGGACCACTATATCATATAGCTGCCATAGAAATGATGGCGAAATTAATGTAAAAAAAATTTTAACTTCTCTGTTTTTCAACGAATTTCTATAAATTTTTTTTATAGTTATAGAATTACGGTTTTAATTTCATGAAGATCGGACAACTATATCATATAGCTGCCATAGAAACGATCGGTCGATTTATATAAAAATGTAAAATTCTACATGTAAAATGTAAAATGTACAAAATTTACATAATTTGACATTTTTTTTAACATTACCAAAATGGATAGATTTTCAATGATCCAATTGCAGACTGCAAGGGTATACAAACTTCGGTTTACCGAAGTTAGCTTTCTTTCTTGTTTTTTTTAACATGCTTCAGGAATAACATATTGCTTTTTATTTTATATTCTACTTCATTTACTCGATTTTAATTATTTATTTAATGTTGATGACTTACCAATAGACCCGTTTCCACGTTCGGTATCAAAATGATCTTGGATCCGTCCATCAGGTTGTGATCTCTGAGTGTACCGTCCTGTAGTTCCCTGGAAATAACATACAAAAAACACAAAAATGTTAGAAGAGCAGTCAATAAACTGTTATTAATTTTATTTATTTTATTTTTTTTTGACAAAGCCCACAATACAAGCAGCTGATGAATGCCGCTAAGTGGCCAAAATAGCTGGAACAACAGACAAATAAGCCAGCTAAAAAAAGACACAGCCGAAACGCGTAGAAAACTTAGAAAAAATGTTAAGTAGAAGTAAGGGAAACAACGAAATTGACTTAACAAAAGGCGTGCGCCGTTTATTTTTCAATTCGATTGTTTAGCTTCTTTCAATTCTCCTTCAACGCTTAACAGCTTAACAGTACAGTCGTTGCACAGATACACAGATATCGTATTATATCGGCATGTTAATGGATAATATAATTAATTTGGCATTTGGTTTGTGTGTGCTTTGTCTCGGCTCTCTCTCTCTCTCTCTCTTTTATTAACGTTTTGTAAGCAGTTAAAAAAAAAAGGCCAAAAGAGGCGGAGAGGCTTTAAGGCGTTGATTTGCTGCTGTCAGCACTCTTGCATGCGTAATGAAATCATTTTTGCGACATTTGAGACATTATAAAGAGTCAACGAAAGCGGCAAGAACAACAATAAACACACACACTCTCGCACACCAAGTGCTGCACATAAAAATCGATGCGTTTTTTGCCACTTAAAAACAAAAGCCGATTTCAATTATCCAAGTACATATATCCCCCTTCGTATATACATATATATAAGTACAGAACCAGGCCATGATTCAAAATAAACTCGTATGAGGTTTAGAGAGGGATTATTATCATTAATCGGTTTGGGAAAAAAAGGTGGGAGGTTGCTAAATTTAAATTTAAGCTTGTTATTTGTTTTTAAAGTATTTCTTCCAAAAGCCTACCAAAGGTTTAGATCTTGTAGTGTTACCAGCTCTGCCAACGCATCAACGTAGTGTGGCCAAACTTTATGTATAGATTTATGCAACAATGACACCATTTATGAAAAACGATAGGATACATTAAAATAAAACCTTTTTAAACGGAATTTAACATACAAAAGAAAAACTGACTTGCTTGTTCGATTAAAAAATCTATAATAAACCGTACAGTTTGCCAAATTGCACTCTGATTTCAGTTTCGTAAAAAAAAATATATATGAAAACTTAAAGGCGGACAACCCAGCGAGCACAGGTAGAAAATAATCAAAATTTCAAGCACTTTACAGGTTTGCCTTCCTGCTTTTGGATCAAGAGCCAAGCCAAGCCATTTTTGTTCTGTTTTTCTGTTGGCATTATTTTTGTTTTAACTTTTTAAAACATTTTGTTTTTATTTCATTTTATTTCGGCTGTACTTTTTCTCGGTAATTGCGGCTTTTTCATTGTTATTGTTGTCGCCGGAGTGAAACAGAGTCAAAAGTTAAACGCTGTTGACACTTTTCAGTCGCTGAATTTCAATGGGCCCGTTTTTTTCTTTGTAATTTTTGGGCATTGCATTTCGCAGGTGTTAAGCAGTGGTAGCATTTACAACGGTAACAGCGGCAGACGGACGAGCAAACAAGCAAACAAACAGACAGCTGCCGCTTATTTGTTTAATTCCGTTCACTTGGATAATAAAAAAAATGAGAAGCCAAAAGTGAAACCAGAAAAACCAAGAATCGCCCGAAAATCGACTGGCACCAGAATGTTTTTTCACTATTTGCATTGGCGTCTGCAACGCACTCGGTATTATCAGAAGAAAAATAAAATAAAAAGGGGAGAAGCCAGCACAAGCCTTCTATAAACAGTCTACAAACGCCTGTGCTCCTTTCTCGGGTTTCGAAACGCTGAGCTTTTTGTCTGCATTTACATTATGCACGACTGGCGGATGAGATTTCACTCACTTAATGGGTATTTGCAACTCATAATTTCCATGTTCCTTGTGTATAATAAATAGCAACATCAAAAACAAACAAATCAGGGTTCTTGGTTGGTGGAACTCAGTCAAGAGTCTTAAAATGAAAGCCGAAACTTTACTTACGAGGAAATAATGGTTAAGAAATACAAAATTAAAAGTACTTCCCCTTGAAATAAAATACAAATATGGATGAAATAAATAAATGCACCAATAATTTATAAATAATAAGTATAACCAAGATCTGGGACTGTCAAGGCTCATATCCAAGATATTATGAGTTATTTCCTCCTTTTTCTTTTTCCTTTCCTTTCCCTTTCCCTTTTTTTTTTTTCTTTTTCCTTTTCCTTTTTTTTATTTTTATTTTTTTTTCTTTTTTTTTTTTTTAATATTTTTTTTTTCTTTTCGCTTAAGAAATGTTTTAAGTTTCTATCATATTAATTAAGAGAGTCTTTAGTTTTGCTTTCGATTTTCGATAGCCCAAAGTACAGTTGCCACAACAGCTTAACCTGTCACATATTTCACTACCTGTGTGCATATATAGTCATAGGTATATGTACAGCCCCTGCATGTGGCCAAATAAATATATATATTCAGGTATAATCAATGTCGGGCCTATATATAGACGGCGATGCATTTGTTTTGGCTAGCAACGCTGGTCACAGAACGCAGAGCCACAACAGAAACGAATAAAACGCTGATCCAAAGCATAAATCGAAGGGGGGAAAGGTGTGCGTGTGTGTGTTTGTGATGCAGATGGGGGAAGTACCTTGCCGACAGGTGGGCCACACAAGAAGAAGCCAATGGTGATGAGGGAAACGAAGCGGAATTAGTTAGTCTTCGTCGCAGCCTCCACTTGAAAGTTACTTAACTTTTATGCTGTGTCGGCGAGAGACCGAGAGAGAGAGAGAGAGAGTGAGAAAGAAAGAAGCAAAAGCAAACTTCGCCTCGATTTTCGATTGCATCAGTGTCAGTGTCTCTGTCTCTACCAACGCACAATTGCGGTCAAAAGCATAGCAGTTGGGAATCATAAAGGAACAGACAGGCCAATGAGATCTTAAGGAACAAAATTAAAACTAAAGGTAACACACCTTTCTATATAAAATGTTTCTTTATCCTACTCTTTTCTATTTTATATGGGCTTTTTATATCCCAATGCTTGTTAAAACAAAAAAAAATTTTACTTATATATTTTAAGATCAAATTTATTTATTTTCTATACAGTTTATATAGTTCTAGTTCTATATTTAAGAACACGCAGCTAGGCTTAAGCCTAAAACCTACAAAAAGCAACTGATAAGGATGCTATTAACATTCGAAACACCTTTATTATAAAAATACATATTTATACAAATATATAACAAAGTGCTTTTTATGTTTTCCTTTGAATTTTTCCTTGACTACTATTTTTTTAACCTTAACTGCATGTTGCGGCGAAAGTCGGAGTGAGAGCGAAAGACTTGCGGCGAATTCGATGGCGATGCGGTAACCCCCGGCAACAGCAACAGCAACATCAGCGGTAACAAGGCAACCGAAGCAGCAAAAGCAAAAGCAAAACCGAAAAGCAAAAAGCAAAAGGCAACAGCAACAACAACAAAATGCTGGAGCGTTTAATGACTGCATGCATGATTGATGAATTGATAAGATTTGGTTAGTGGAATCGGGTTGCGTTGCCGAGTTAAGTTGGGCTGTTGGCTGGCACGGAAAGCGTATTTGGGTCAGCGAAAGGGGCGTGGCGGCAGTGGCAGCGGCAGCGGCGGCAACTCAACGTTGCACGCAACGCAAAATGCTGCTCCACACGCTCCACGCTCCACGCTCAACTTTCAACACTCACGCACACGCTCGCCTGGATACCAAAAAGTACAAAAAAAAAATAAATAAATTAAACTAGGGGAAGAAAAAAGATGAAAGGAAGCTAACTCCGGTAAGCTTAAGTTTGTATACCCTTGCAGTCTGCAATGAGATCACTGAAAGTCGATTCTTTTTGTCAAAATTGAAAAAATATCAAAGTTTGTACATTTGTATAACATTTCCTACACATTTATAATACCCTGCAAGGGTATAACAACTCGAATCTACATTTTTTGGGGCCTAGTTGAAGCGGTTCTGAGGGAAAATGAATAGGAAGTGAGTAAGTGTATATAAAGTATTTATTGAAACAATTTAATTAATAAATTTCATTTATCTTACATTCCATGATCCTAAAATTAGACTAAATCGAATCGCCTAATGATCAAGAACTTCTTAAACTATTATTTCACCACAGTGTGGTGGATAACGTAACGTCACGTTATGCACCGTCCAGCATAACGTAATTTTCCTTGTGGCAAAGTGTTTTCTCGCTCTGCCCAGCAGCAACATGTTGCAGTTTTCAACGCAGCAGCTGCTGCTGCTGCTGCAGGCTGCAGGTGCCAAAACGAAACTCACCACGGCGGCAAAAGCCAAAAGAAGAGAGAGAGAGAGAGTCTGGACTGACGGACAGTGAGAAAACGTAAGCAAGGGAGAGAGAGCGCCAGCAGCAAGAGAGCGAGCTCTTTAAAGCAGCATTTTTTTCAATTTTCCTCATTTCTTAGACCGTATATTTTATTGAGTTTCCCTATATTTTCATTTGATTCTGTAGATTTGCCGAAAAAATTGAATAAAACAAATTCAGGCGTTTAAAAGCTTTCCTCTTATTTAATTTCCCTTTTTGGTTTTCTTTTTCGGCTGTTGTTTAATGGGGTGTGTGTGTGTATGTGCTGAGGTGTGGTTTGCGAGTGTGTGTGTATTTCTGCTTAGGCTTTTCTCTGTCCTTACTTTTTGTTGTGTTTTGTCTGCGGGGGTGTCGTCTGCGTCTGCCTCTGGCTCTGCCTCGGCCGGCGTCGACTGCGCTGCCTTTACGCAATAGGCAGCCGATGACGCCGACGTCGACAGCGACGCACTGTGACGCGACGGAACAACAACAACAACAACGACGCAACGAAGGCCAAACGAGCCGCCGCCTCGTGGCGCGTTGGGTGGAAAAGGGAGGCACGGTGGCGGGATGTAGGCTTGGTCCAGACAGAGAGACAGACAGGGCCAAGGGGGCGGCGTGCAGTGGGCTTGGGTCTTTCGCCGAAAGGTGGGACAGGAGCAAGAGTAGCGGAAGCAGAAAGAAGAGAAGAGAGAGAATAGAAATTTCTATTGGCCAAAGGCCGTAAAGCTGTAGGCCTTACTGTGAGTGTAAGGCACTGAAAGAGTTCAAAGTTTAACAGTCTACAAAATTTTGAAATTTAAATCCAAGGAAAAAAAATTTAACACTAGGGTTTTTTTTTAAACTAAATTAGGTTCTAAACAAACAAATAGATTTTAAAGAGCCTAAAACTGGTCAAAATCGATTTCTCACTTAAACAAGTATGAAAGCTATAGTTGAGTGCAACCGACTGTGAGATACCCGGTACCCAAAGCATTGTGGTTGAATTTAAAAGACACATGGACATGGAAAAAAGAAAATGTTGACAAATGAAGACAAATCTTTCTTGGAATATGATGAGCAACACCCAAAAAAAGACAAATGTTGCTAGGAACATGTTGAGGAACACCCAAAAAGCAACACGCACTGGCGCTATCAACATAGAAGAAGAAGAAGCATTTACAGAAACTTTATTGTTTATTAACTTCCATGTTTATCATCCGATTTTACCCAAGTTTTCAGAAAACGTTCGCACAAACATATTTATTTACTTTGTCTATTTACTTTAAGACGAAAATCACGATTTTCGGGGGTGGAAGTAAGTTTTGCATAGCCAAATTAAAAAAAAAAATTTATCTGCAACGAATTGGAATTCTGTCTTCAAATTTGCTGGCTCCAGCTCATAAAGTCTCTAACATAAGTTGACTCTTACGAACGGACGGACCCACGGACTGACGGACATGACTAAATCGACTCTGCTGGTGATGCCGATAAAAAATATATAAATTTTATGGGGTAGGGTAGGGATGCCTTCTTCTGCTTGTTACATTCATTCCCGATTCGCACGAAGCTATAATACCCATGTACCCTATTGGTACGGGGTATACAAATTATGGATTATTGCAGAAAAATAGTTATGAACTAAGCAATTCAATAATTATTTAAAAAGATTAATATTTACGTACAATTGAACCTTAATCACAATCCAACTAAAGGATATGTACATCGTTCGTTTTTTCCCGTGCTTTAATAGCGCTTTTAACTGTAAATCAGGGCTGCCCTACGGTTGACCCCGAGACCCGAATACAAATCTAAGTCTGATTACCAAATAAAATTAAAGAAGTTCGGTCTGTGAATACTAGGAGATCGCAGATTATGCTTAGCGATCTTAGCGATACACCTCACCGTCTTCCTGCGATATTTCTCCGTAATTTCGGCCCCTTCCGCCGTTCGCTTTAATACGGCTGCCTTTATTGGTGTTGGGGAAGGGGAGGTGCCATTCGGCATTTTCCAGCTATGTAATTTCAAACCGGGAACCAAGTGAATTGCCCTTTGTTGTCATAAAATTCCACCACCTTGCCGCAGCATTGCCCAGACACACTCTGACACACGCACACACACAGTGATACTTGGTACACTGAGAGAAAAAAATGGGCATAAGAAAGGCACAGGTGCCTTGGGTTAAATATATTCTATAATTACCTTAATTACACGAAGGACTATGTGCAAGGCTTTTTTTTTATAAAACTAACATTTAAGGACTCCCCCCTATGTAATCAAAAGTCTTAAAATTCGATCAATTAAACACCATGACCCTATTTTCTGTGTGTATCCAAGTGTGTATTGGGCATGCTGCGTAAATTATTACGTTTACAGCCTAGGCACAAGGATGGGAAAAGGAAGCGGCGAAGAAGCAGGGCCCAGGGATTCGGATTCAAGAGAGAACGAGAGCATCACACAGACGCACACACACACACACAGGACACCACAAGGACTCTTCTCTGCTGCCATCCCGCTCGCTCTTCATCTCTCGTTTATTCTTTTACACATGACGGCATTGTATAGTCAGTGCACAAGGGTAAAAGCCTAAACACCAAGAAAAATAAAAAGGAGAAAATCTCACATGCCGCACAGAATAGGAGAGAATCAGAGAAAGACACAGAGAGAGAGCGAGCGAGCCACGAGAGCGAGTGCATTGGGAAAACGAGCATGAGATTTTTCAGGCCAGCAGAGAAAGCCCCAGGGACAAATGGCCAGCAAAAAATAAAAAAGAAAAAGCGAGGCTCAAAAAAAGAAATATCTGAGGGGTGTGTGTATCTAAAAAATGCCGTCCAAGTGTCTGGTCAACATTTTTTTGGGCTAACACTGACGCTGGCTTGGCAGGGGTGGGCAGTCAGCTCCCCTCGAGGACTCCAAGGGCAACTGTACACAGCCCGCCCCATTTTCCGCTGAAGGGAAAAATAAATAAAAGAAAAAATGAGCCAAATGGCAAAGGGAAACCAACAAAAAGGATAAAGAGTTGCCTTGCCTTCAAATAAGAATGGGAAACAGGGGAGAAGTCGCAAAACAAACAATAGGAAAATACCAGGAAGAAGATATAGAAAGATCTTTAAGGTCTTTCTACAGAAAATAATAAAGCTAGGTTCCTGTACTATCTTAGAATTGGGTAAGGAGTAATGGAATAGTTCGACCTTACAAGTAAGTGCGTCTGAATGTAATCTGTATAAATATGGATTAGGTATTCCTTCATAGCCTTGGAAATATTTGGAATCAAAGAATTAAATCCTATACAACATATATAATCTGAAAATACAATAAACTCAATAGTTTAGCTCCGAAGTTTATAAAATCAAGAGCAGAAAACCAGACAAAGGACGCAGAACCAGAAAAAACCAAGAGCCGAAAAGATATCAAAAGAGATAACAGCCCAGACGCAAATATCATATCATGCCATCCATATCGTCAACCCCCATATCTATGCCGTCGTAACCCCGTTCTCCTTCGTTTTCCCCCCCAAAAAATTCCAACTTTCCCACCCCTTTTCCGAAGAAGAAGTCGAGCGGAACCCGAAACTCTCTCAACCAATAAACGATTGCATAACCTTTTCTTTGTTGTTGCCTGGTCACTTGTTTCCATTTCCATTTCCATTTCGAATTCAATTTCGATTTCGATCACACGGAAATATGCCAGCCAGGTTGAAAAGATATAGATTTGATTCGTTCTCTAATCTAGTTTTATCTAGTATTTCTTGCTATTCAATTTTTGGCAAAAGATTATTAGTTTTAGTTTCATTTTTGGTCTTATTTCAGTTATTCAATGCGCTTGTCTTCGGCTTTGTTTGTCATTATTTTTTATCGAAAAAAGCTGAAACGCGTTAAACGAGAATGACAACAACCTGAGAACCTGAGAACCCCTCCGAATATTTTTCGTTGCTGACGAATTATTTGCCGAAGACGATGAGGAAGTGATTCTCGTATTTGCTTGGCTCCGTCTAGTGTAGATACAGATACACAGCACAGCTGCTGCAGATACAGTTGGAAACGTGTTAATTAATAGAACTGCCGCTGCCGCCTCTCTGTGCGCGTCTCCCAGAACTAGATACATTTTTCGGTGGGTTGACATACAACTACATGTGATTGACGGGGGCGAAGTGTACAGAGATACATGTGCGAGGGATGAAGGTACTGCAATGATACACTGTGGGGGTGGGAAGCAAAAAAAAAGGTGCCAAGAAAAGCTCAATGCTGACCCGAAGACAATTTATACCCTGGAAGCATTCTATCAATCTCTCTTACGCAATGTTTTTTCTTTGCCTGAAGTAGTCTGCGGTAATAAGGGAAGAAATATTGAGCAGAAACCTTAAAAGATTGTTGGGTTTAAGAGAGGTTTTCCTTAGCCTTAAAGCTTTACTTTAAGCTTTCCTCTAAGCCAGTTCCTGGAAAGTAAGTATTATATGGGAAAAGGGAAGCCCTGAAAGAGGCTGAGTACCCTTCGAAACAATTGTATATTTTTGACAAAATCTTTGAGGGTTCTTTATGGAAATATAGATAGTTTCTTCTTCAAAAACTCCCAGAAATATCATTGGTCACTTCACTTCACACTATCATTGGTCTCCTCCCCTGCCAAGCCCCTCGTGGCTTGATTTAACCAATATTTTGGTATAGATACTAAAATATTTAGATCCCTATCCCTTTTTTTGGGCCTGCACCACCGCCGCGACTGGGGCTCGTGTTGCCAGTTTCGTGGGGTTGAATGCGGCGCTACCCCTAAGGCTACTTTAAAGTCAACTAATCCCAACTTTGATTACCAAACTCGGCACACACACACAGATATACAGATATACAATATATACGTATATATGAGTATATAGAGACACAGAGAGGGCTGTGGAGGACACCCACATAGCCATAAAAAAGCGGCCGCCACAGGCGGGTGCACCATCATCAACACCAGCAACCACAGCAGCCACCACTTTGCCAAATGGGCGATGGGCGATGGGAAAAGCGGAAAACAGAAGGCAGAACGCAGAACGCAGAACGCAGAAAACAGAATTTCCAGCCCAGCTTTCACTTGAGAGGAGCTTTTCCTTCAGCCCCGTCCTTGCCATTTAACCATCACCCATTACCCATTACCCATTTTCCCATAGAACCACCCACATGGCAACTTGGGACTCTGGGACTTGGGGTTGCAACCACCAACCGCCGACGCTGTTCCTGATGACTTTCATTAATTTCCGGCCGAAAAGCTGCAGCACCACCGCAAGGGAAACGGGGGATTAGGTCGGAGAGCAGGCTCTCTGGCCCAAACCGGCGGATGACCATATGGTTCCCTTCCCTTCTCTCTGGCCACGTTTATCCCGTAGGTGAGTTTATGATATTCGTAGAGTTTTCAGCATAAATTGAAAGCTAGCGCTGTTACATAAAGGTTTCTGCTTGAAGGAAGTGAATTACTTGTGTATAATAATTGGAAGATAAATATCAAAGAATTTGTCCAGCAACCCCAAATCCGAATTCCCCAAAATAGGCCCCGCATATACGGAAAGTATCTATGAATCCATGTAGCTGTGGGATCTAGATGTGGGCGTGCTGTCAGCTGCAGTTTTTTCAACATTCCCGCCCCCAAAGACCTCTTCGGGCGATTTGGTTAAGCTTTTGTTTTTTCTGCTCCGTTTTTTGGAGCCAACACATCGGGGGAAAATGGGAAAAAGGGTTGGAAAATGAAGAGAGATTCGCAGAGAAGCAGGGCTGGAAAATCGATGGCCGCAGCAGCAGCAGCAGCAGCTGAAACGCAGCACTATAGAGTCAGAGCATCGCATTTGCATGAAGGGGGCGTGGCAGGGGCTGCAATAAAGAAGCAAGTTAAACAAAGAAATCAGCGGAAAGGGGGGGGCATGGTGGCGCGGCTGGTGGGGGCAGCAACAAACAACAATGAGAAATCACAGCAAGCGACTAAAAATAGCAACTAGAGGCAGGAGGCAAAAAATAACAGCACGCCCCCGCGAATCAACCCCACCACTCCTTTCGTTCGCCGCCGACAACCACCTACGTTAGAGATATAAATAGAAAAAGATTAACGAAAAAATAAATTTAGAAAAAGTGAAAAGTGCAACCGAAATAAGCAAAAATTCATATAATTTCTAACTATTGATTCAGCTGCCACCGGAAGACATTTGCGAAAGGGCAAACACTGAGAACGCGATTGCAAATTGTCACAGAGAAGCCTCGGTATAGCAAACACAGTTCTGTTACCAGTTTAGTTATAGCTTAGAAGAAAAATATATCAAGAACTAATGGTAAATTGATTGATCATTCATGTCTAAGATCTTTCGTTTTTGTTAATTTCGTTATTATAATTAATTACATATAGTGCTAGGAAAAATGGTAAGCATCAGGGGATTAGAATTCGATTATTGAGCTTATTATCTATTTGTAATCATTTTAAAAAAAAAGAAACTATTTCAGAACACAAATAAAAAAAATATTATAAAAAATTTACTTATTAAACGAGGTGTCTTTAAAAAGTATCGCGAATTTTGAATTTTCGCGGGTTACGTATATTCGAATTTCGATTTTTTTGTGGCGTTTTGTTGGTACTCTATTCTCACTTATGCCGACAAATTCGGCCATTTTAAATGTTCACTTAATTGTTGACAGCTGCTTTGCTTGCACGTGTTTTGGATCGTCTTCGATTTTTACCTATTCAAAAAAATGGATCAAAGAACCTGTATCAAATTTTGTGTGGCATACGGAGAAGCTACCTTGTACCGAAGCAACGTTTATCGGTGGTACAAAATGTTCTCAGAAGGCCGAGAAGATTGGCCTTTTGGCCAAAAATTGGCTTTTGCACCACGATAAGGCCCCTGCTCACACATCGTTGCTTGTGCGCGACTTTTTGGCCAAAAACAACACACTAATGATGCCGCAGCCACCGTATTCCCCAGATCTGGCCCCCTGTGACTTTTTCTTGTTCCCTAAACTGAAGAGGCCCATGAAAGGACGACGATAGGCTACGCTTGACGATGAAAAATGATTTTTTGAAGTGCTTCGAAGATTGAGAAAACAGTTGGCACAAGTGTATAATATCTCATGGGGACTACTTTGAAGGGGACAAAATAGATATTCATGAATAAATAAATAATTTTTGAAAAAACACAAAATTCGCGATACTTTTTGAACACACCTCGTACAAATGCAATTATTTCTGATATTTTCTTTATTCCATCAAGCACTGATTATAGAAGTTTTTAGCCTTTAGCTTAGAGCCTAAAAATCAAAGAAAGAAACAAAAACCACATTGAGAGAGACTCCCATTAGGTGAGTTGCATTGGGTGGGGGATCACTGTAGCTGTACACATACATAGATATGTTGATTCGAAAGAGGAGACGCATTCAAACGGATCTCTAGCAGCAGCTACAAAAATAACAATTACGATAGCAACAACTGCAATAACAGAGCAACAACGAAAACAGTTTTTTTTTTCTTTCTTCCTACGTATGTGGGGGCTGCGCGCGCACACAAGCACAACACAGCTCACACAAACACAACGCGGGCCGACCAACGAAGAGAGCCCCAGCGAGAGAGAGAGAGAGAGCGACTATGTGGGAGGCAGAGAGGCGGAGGGGGCAATGCAGTGCAAACAACAACGGTTGCCGGCCGGTCGCAACAGCAGCAGCGATCAGAAAACGCGAGCAGCGAAGCACAGCAAACTGTTGATGGGCGCGAAGAGGGGTTGGGATGGGTGGTTACAGAGGTGGGGCACATGGAGGAGCGATGGAGCGGGTAAGACTTCTCTCCAATGACGTTATTGATGCCATAAGTTGTTGTTATTATTTCACATGGTTTTTTAATCGTTTTTTTGCATTGAAAGTAAATGTGATGGATGACGGCGACTTTCGATGGCTTTATTTTTTGTTTAGCGTTCTTTTGGCACTAATAAGGTAAAATATACAGCAAAAATGGAAAGAAAATATGGGAATTTTAATTGTTTATTGCCTTATTAATCCCCAAATGTTTATATCGATAGATATAGATAGATTGCTAAATAAATACATATTTAAGGGGTTATGCCACACTCGCGACCTCAAAACATGGTATAATAGCAAATAGTGTTGGGTAAATACTGCTCATTCGGGTGAACATGTTCACTTGTTCTCTTTTTTTCAAAAGAGTCAACTTACTCATTTTGCTCACTTGTTCATTGCTCACTTGCTCACTTGCTCACTTGTTCACTGCTCATTGCTCACTGACTCACTTGTTCACTGCTCATTGCTCACTTGTTCACTTGTTCACTGTTTATTTCTCAGTTGCTCACTGCTCATGTGTCTTTTGCTCACTTGTTCACTGCTCATTGCTCACTTGTTCACTTGTTCACTGCTCATTGCTCACTTGTTCACTGTTCATTGCGATTTTATAACCTGTTCATAAACAGACAGGTGAGCAAAAATGAACAAGTGAACAAAAAAGAACAAAATTGAACAACTGAACAATAGTGAGCAAAAATGAACAAGTGAACAAAAAAGAACAAAATTGAACAACTGAACAATAGTGAGCAAAAATAAACAAGTGAACAAAAAAGAGCAAATAGGTAGGAACATGTTCACTCACTCAGCTTAGTGAACAACTCTTTTTTGTTCAACCCAACACTTATAGCAAACTTTTGATGAAGATCCTATAGGTCAAATTGTAAAACTTTTATATTGAACATGTACCCCGATCTTCTGTTAATAAAAAACAACAAAACTACCCGAAAAACATAATTCATAAATGTTTCAGAACAATCGAATGAGGATCAAGCTGTATGGAAAAGCTGTTGCGACAAATTTGAAACCCACATTTTTTGTCATGACGGGTCCCATTTTTTTCTTTTTTTTCCTGTGCAATCATTTTGCGGATAATGCAAATATGTGTGGGTAACTCTGAAAATTAGAATGAGTGTTCGAGTGCGCGTGGGAGGATGCTGCTGCTTGCTGCTTGCTGGCGATGATGCTGATTGCGATGATGATGTTATTTAGTTCCCTTTCAATTTGACAGCAAATACGTGTGAATGGAAGCCAGAATCAAAGAATCAAACGACGAGTGCAAAGCTGAATGAAATTCTTTTCAAAGGGTGCGAAAAAGAAAATAAAAACAGGGGGATAAAAACGGAAAACGAGTGGGAAATAGTCAAAGTGCAAAGGGAAGTCAATGCAGAAATGAATTCCGCTTTGCTGATGGATGTCAATTAATGAATTTGTTAAGTAATTAAATTGTCAGTTATATTCAGGAAATTTCTGGGGAATTTCTTAGCATGCGGTGTTTACTTTTAGATAATTCTAATTATTTTCCAGCAATAATAACTGATTAGTCAACCTTTTTGTGCAAGTGCCAATATAGATTAAGACATTTTCTCCATAAATAGGTAAAAATAATCCTTTTTAATAGATATAGCAAATCGAAAATGCATCTATTCGAAGGTATTAGTCAATGGTGTAGTTATTTCCACAGAATTGTGAATATGATTCAATTTTTTTATATTATATTCTCTTAGTCACACTTTATACATCATATTGATGATCGTACTATTTACAAAGAAACCTCTTAAAGATTCTCAAGTTGCTTTTCATCAAGTTAAAATTAAATGTTCGATACCTTTGCTATTGTTTTAGCTTGATTATTTTTTTTTTTGTGGGCTTTGTGTTGGATTCTTCATTTTTGCTTTGTCTATTCTTCCCTTTGAAGGTGGGTTTAATGGCTGCAGAAATTTCGCAGAAACTGCAGTGCTCGCACGTCAAAGTAAAGAAAGGCTAGGTTAATCACCACCAAAAAAAATTTCGATTTGCATTTTTTATGCGCATAAACAATGATTTTGATGCGTTCGTTACCCGTTCTCGGCCGGCACATTGGTGGTTGGTTGAAATGGTGGAATAATTATTGCCCTGATCCATGAGGGTGGTGCATTGACACAACCACCGAAAAAGCTTCAGGAAGAACCCGTCTGGACCATAAATAGGCGGCCAAATGGGTTTTGCTTCGTTCCTTCGCGGATCGCATCTCCTGCATACAATTTGGCACAATTAAGGCGGTGAATGGATGCATCTGCCAGAAACGATCCGAGATGCAGACACGCAAACGTGCCGTTACCTCAGATTTGGCCACTATTTATTTTTGTACAAACATCTTGCAGATACACACAGTCATAGGCATAGGCATTAGATACAGATACACACGCAGCGCCGCAGCAGCACCTTAAATAAACTTAAAAGAAGGCGGCCAACCACCCGAAAACAGCAGAGCAGAGCACACCACCACCCACTCAACTCGACCCAGCCCAAGCCATTGAATACACTGAGGGAAAAGTAAGGGTAATAGCCAGATGGAGGATAGAACACAGTGGAAAACAGTTTAGAATCTTAATAATCTTTTTTGGAAGACCTTCTCTTCTCCTTTCCCCTTAAAAAATATAATTTTTTTACCTATTATTTCCCTATTAAAAAAATATTCAATTTAGTACAAATTCCCAACGATTGTTTGCATAGTTTTTTCCCAGTGCAAACGACCAGACCATCCCATTCATTCAACATTTAACATAAACCGAAGCGAACTGAAAACGAACAAACACACATCCTCCGCAGATGCTTTCTATTTTTAATGCCCAGCAACTTTGTTGCAACGAGAGAGAGCTTCGTTCTGTTCGGTTCTCGGTTCTATTCGTTCAGTTTGCTTTATTCTAATAACTCTTCTTTCAGTGGGTGGGAAAATGCCACGCCACGACATGGCATGGCCGGGCGGACCAGGCCACGCCAAGCTGCAAAGCTGCAGTGATGGGAAAGGAAAATTTATTGAATGCGCCAGCAGCGGTGGAAAGCGACACAGAAGAAGGCAAGCAACGGAGAGGCAGAGAGCAATGAGGCAGATTCAGCCGAGTTTATGCGGAGAAGTTCATGAAATCAAGATAACCCGATATTTCTTGTACAAGGAAAATATATAAATTGCAAATAGATGTAGTTATTCCTCCCCAATTCATGTAGTTTTCACTTTATATCATGAATTTTGAATCACAGTCACATTTCATGAATTTCTGCGCATAAACGCCGTTGGAGCAAAGGCGAGGCATTGAGGCGTGGCGCCATCTAGCGCCGAACACACAGCCAAGGCTAAGGCCTGAGGCCGTAAACAAATGATGAACGGCCGGGTGTGGGGAAAATGGGGAAAAAGAACGAAGGGGGTCGCAAAAGAGACGACGACAAAATGGCAGCCCAAGGGCCATTGGCAAAAGGCAGCAGCGACGTAGCGTCGGTTCACTTGTGGGGCTTGGAAATTGGCCAAAGGGAAAGGGTACAAGAAGAGAGAGAGAGAGAGAGAGCGCGAGATAAAGCAAGAGGAAAGGCGAAGGCGAAGGCAGGTGATGTGAGCTCTGGTTGTATGTATGCATCTGTGTATCTGTGTGGTGTTACTTTCCCAACACCTAAACGAGTTTCCACACACGAGCACACGTGCGAGGAAAATGTAATATAGACAAGTCTGCCAAATTCCTAAAAATAGACTATTTCCAAATGCGGAATATATTTGGCCCTGAAAATTCAATGATTCGTGTTCCCCTCAAATACAAAATTAATTGAAAAACTTTGATTTTAGCACATGCCACAATCGTATGTATTATTTAACAATTTTATATTGTTTTTATTGCAAGTCTTTATAAATATTTTGCAACAGATGCCGGGCACAACCAAATTTCTACATGTTTCTAATTTTTATTGAAGGGATTTGCTTGCTAATCATTCTAAATATTGATTTAAACTTTCCTTACTTTCAATAGGACTTTTTACCAAAATCCCTTTTCAAAATCGCAAATTTGCCTAAATTTGGAGGTGTGAAAAAAAACCTCCAGGTTGGCAACGCCGCCAAATCACTTTGCCGCTATTGCGCAAGAAGGTTGGCAACGTCGACGACGTCGACGCACAAAGGGCAGGCAGCGGCTCGAGTGAGCGAGAGCAGAGAGAAGCGCTGCTGAGCGGTGAGAGGAGCTCAGCTGAAGAGGCTTGTGTAACCTGATCTTCGCAGAGAGCGCGAGCGGGAGAGACAGACAAACACAGGCAAACAGTTAAGCAGAGCGATAGAGACCGTGTGCGAGACAAACAATGGAGCGAGCAGAGCGGCAGCAGAACAAAGCACGCTTGTCCATATTCCAAACAAGATCTCTTCTCGCCGCCGCCTAATCAACAACGTAAAAAATAAATAAAAAGCAACTAACAACTGCGCAGCAAAGGCAACAAAGGAAAAAAACGCCTCGTTTTCACCCTTAACCCATGACAACCGAGTTTGATCAAACATGGCAATGCCAGATAGCCAAGATCGTTTCAGATTCAAAGAGAAACACACACCATTTGTAACCGAAACCATTTAAAAGTAACAACACCCAAAGAGGGAGGGAGACAGAGTGGCGACTAAGCAAGCCCCAAAAAATCACCGCCCAAAATGTACCACTGTTTAAAGATACATAGAAAACTCAACATGCCAAATTAAGACAGTCAAGCTTCTTAAATATGAACTAACTGGTTCATGCCTAAATTTAATTAAATCTGAAGAACATTAATATAGTTGCAAACATGTGGGATAGCTACATAAACATGAAAAAAAGAAAATGTTGACAAATGAAGAAAACTATTGCTAGAAACATGTTGAGCAACACTCAAAAGAGACAAATGTTGCTAGGAACATGTTGGGCAACTCTCAAAACCGACAAATGTTGCTAGGAACATGTTGCACGTGCGCTCTCATGAAGAAGAAGTAAATACAGCATCTTTATTGTTTAATAACTTCTATGTTTATCATCCGATTTTACTCAAATTTTCAGAACACGTCCACGATTGCCTACTTATTAAGTCTATATATTTACTTTAAGTCGAAAATCACGCCTATAGCTTATATACCGTTTTTTATGATTTTCTGGGGGCGGAAGTGGGCGTGACCAAAGATCCATATATCCCCTAATATCTCTTGGAACTCTGTAACAGCTTAATATTTATAGTTCAATTTGGTTATTTAATGTTTAAATATGATACTAATTATATAACATTTTACAGCCTATATTAGAATCATCTTAATTGTATTTATAACCAATTTAGTACTTGAACTTATTTCTAGTTTCCTTAATAGAAACTTTCTAACAAGTCGAACGAAATTAACAGTGACCTTGGGAACCTTCGGAACTATTAACAAACTGTTTTACAATGAGAAACTGACAATTGGGACTTTAGTATTGAATTTAAATTCGTTATAATTAGCTTTGTTGCTTTGTTTAATGAATTCGAATATACAATAAGCTGAAATCTCATTTCCCTTCAAGTTAAGTTGGAAAATTCTATGAAATTCTATTATCTAGATTCTAGTTTTTAGTACTTGGAGACCCCAGAAGGTAAGAACGCACGCGCCGCCAGTTTATGTTGTCGTCGTCATCGTTGTCATGGGCGATGAGACCCCGAAACATTGGGCTGCCGCCGATGCCCCACCTATGTATTTCCTCCTCCGGAGAGAAGAGAGGAAGAAAAAGCGCATACTAAAATTAAAACTGTTGATAATACACAGGGGCCTCGGGGCCAGTCCAGCACAAAATTAGGGGGGAGGTGGAAACTGTCTGCTGTCCGCAGTTTGCGTGTGCGTTGCTCGGCTCCATACAATTACGTAGCTCTATCTGAAGAACCCTAAGGTGACATGTGTGGGGAGCGGGAACTGGGCTTATGTCATATAGCAGCTAGCAGCTAGCACACACCTTGGGAGTGCGCCGCCGCTAATCGGAGAGGGGACAGAGGGACCATCTAATCTGTTTGCATTATTCTGATACGACATTTATGTACCCCACACCCCACACCCCACCTCCTCCTTCGGCATTCGCACTATTCTAAATGCCATAATTTCCAGCGTTTAGCATTGAGGGGGCACTGCCATATCGAACTTTATTATTCGCACCACTGAGGGATAATTACTATAATTTAAGTTTTCATTTCTAGGGAATTTGATGATGGGAAATGGGGCCCTATGAGCGCCATTTAATCACTGTATACTTGGCTTAACTTTCTTCTTCTGCTGAATTAGAGCCCTTTTGGCTTACAACTGTGTTCTATTTCCACAAATCATTGTAGATTTCCCTTCCTAAGAATAGTTATTTCTTTGGTAAGAATCTCTAGTACTTGGCTTTTCAGTTACCTTTGCTTAGAGTACTTTAGTTTTATATATTCCACCTTTACATATTCGACTCGAATCCGGTTTTTTTTTTATATGTAAACAGTTATGGTTCTCTTTCACCACCACGTGTTTAAAGTTTAAAGGGTTGAACATTACAAAAGACAAAGGAAACAGGCCTTTTTGTCATGGGTCTCAGTTACAGTATTATTTTGATTTTATTTAAAATGATATTAGCTGACTTCACAATAAATGTACAGAGAGTTGGGTCTGGCACATTTAGTTGTTTTAGTAATAGATTTATATTTAGTTCTATAGGTTTTTTACGCTTTAAAACTTGACCAATTGACCTGCTCGCAAGGTTCTCCAGAGAGACACATTTTCTTGGGCCTTATTCGGGCTCTTGGCATCACCATCATTCATGGCAACCATGTGGTCTCAAAAGGGTTGGCCATCGGAACAGATATTTTATACTCGCAAGCACATATTGTATGCATAGTTCCCACTCCATCGAATTTCCCATTTGGCCAGTTTCCTTGTGGTCGGTCACCTCTTTTCCACAGCAGATTCGTGTGTTTGCCGGTGGTGTTTGGCGGACGACGCCTCTCTGTTGGCCAGCAGTTCCGATGGATGGATGGATGGATGGTGTTGGTGGTGACTTTATAAATATGCTACAAAATGCGCCACGAAATTCTCATTCAGTCGTGTGTGCAACATTTGCGCGTTGTCTTTGGGCTCGACGACTCCTTCTGATTCTGCTTCTGCTTCTTCTTCTAGCTGGTGGTGGCTTCAACACGCTTCTCTGCCTCTTTTATGCTCGCCTCTCCATGTTCTGCGGGCGTTGGTGGTTGGGTTTTCGTTGGATTTTCAAGAGTCGAGAGTTGAGAATTATTGGTGGTGTGAATAAGCTTTCACAAAAAGCCTTTTCCTATTTTTTTTCCCCTGTAGTTTAGGGTGGTAGGTTTTCTTATTATTATTTTTTTGTGGTGGGTGGAACTATGGCTTCTTCTTCGTCGTCTTCATCGGCTTCTTCCTGTTTCTGCTGTTCTTTTTTAGGGTTATAAGTTAACATATGACATTCAGACAAAGAGAAGGAAGAAGACGACGAAGAAGAAAAGGCAGCATAGAGGAGAGTCAATTTTCCGAATGTCCGATAAGCCACAGCCTGCCAACAACATAATTGGAAGAAGAAGAAGATGGAGAGGAGAAAGAAGATGTAGCAGAGGCAGAGGCAGAACAAGAAGAAGAGGCAGAGGCAGAGGCAGAAGCAGCAGCAATTTGATTGCAGAACAAAGAGAAGCGCACACAAAAATCTCCGCCGCACAACACACACACACCGACACACATGCGCCGGCCAGTTTGCCGGCAGTGCTGCCCACGTCGACTGCGAAGCCGGCCGAGGAAGATGAAAAATAACTTCAAGTGGAAGCAACAACAACAACAAAACGGGGGAGAGCAAGCGAGAGGGCAACAAAAACCGTGACGCCATTGCCCATTTGCTTTTGTTGCTTGCTGTAAAGTGGCATAAAACAGATGCAACAACATCTCGCAGTGGCGGCGAGTCAAATTCTTATCAGTCAAGTTTTCTTCTCCTTTTTTTTTAGTAAAACAAAAGCCAGACAAAGGAGAGGGAAGAAAAAAAAACACAAGAACAAAAATGGGGAACGGGGAACGGCGAAGGGCAGTGCAGTCACTCCTCTCAATTAGAAATCTATTTGCAGAAACAAATACGTACGCAGGGCAGTACAGTTCAACGGGGCGGGAAAGGGATGGCGAGAGAAGCCCGCATTGTTGCGAAGCCTCTGTAATGCGCGCACGCATGCAAGCCAAAGGAATGCCTGCCTTGCCCTTTAAAATTTCAATTTTAATAATTGATTTTTTAAATGACTAATTTAAGTTAAATAATAATTTAATTTTGAATCCTTTTAAGCCTTCTTTGCAAATTCTGACATTTTGTAAACTACATACTTTAACCTTTTTAAAAAAATATATTCACTTGAACATAGGAAATTCGAAAAATGTTAACCACAAAAACAACTCCACTTTTTCCGGGTTGCCTCAACACTTAACAGCGATCCCAATAACAGAGGCATTAACATTAACAGTTGCAAGTGGCATTTAACAGGGCAATGCAACTAGTTGGAACTGTTGCCCTCTCTCCTTTTTTTTCTCTCTTTCTCCCTCTCCTTTCTTAGTCTCTCCCGCTCACACTGCAATTTCTACTTCTGTTTTTGTTTGGTTTTTTTGTTGTACTTTTTTTTTTTTTGCCGGTTTTGTGTTATGCGCACACTTTTTCTCACTTCTGTTGTTTTTTTTTTCGTATTTAACGTTGTTGTTTTGCGTTGATTTGTATAAATAACAAATTGATTATGAAATCGTTGGCAGTCTGTGTGCGAGTGTGTGTGTGTAGATCACCACTCTCCCCCTTCCCCACCTACTAAGCCACTTTGAGCTCTTAACCCTTCAAACATGCCATTTTTTTTGGAGGTTATATCAATAATAATCATAATAAAAACGAGAACAAGCTAGCGAAGTGACTGAACAAAGGGGTTGAAGAGGGGCTCGGAGGGGGGTATGGAGTGGGGACAATAACATAAACGATAATCAAAAGCATTTAACTAAACAAAAAAAAAACACAGAAAGAGACGAATAGAGAGAGGTCCGAGAAGAGCACACATAAGAACTGTTAAATGCTTGATTTGCAAAAGGGAAATTCGTAGGAGTAACGGTAGTGTGGGGAATTTCGAAAATCTGAAACACGCACGCAAAGCGAACAACAAATCAAAGGCCACTTGCGGGTATTATTGGCCCAATCAGCCAGATATTACCTCATTTGGCATAATCATAAGAATTTCTTGCCAATTTGCAAGTGACACACATGCGTCAAAACACACCACAGCACACCTCACTTCACCACACCCTTTCTCTTCACCATGATAGTAAGTGAGCAATACGAAAAGTCCAAGGGAAGAGAGGGGGATTGCGTCACTTCGAAAATCCACAATTCTTCGATCTTTTTGGACACTGCCCAAAAATTAGGCTGAATAAATTTAAGAAACATGTTTCTATCTATAGATATTCACATCAGTGATCAAATTATAATATTATTATTCCATTTTCCCCATTGTATTACCAAAACGAGGTACAGATTTTTAATTGCATGGCTACAGCTAATGCAATACACAGTGAATATTCAATAGTGCATATTAGTGCAACGTTTGGAACGGGAACTCTAAACCGTGACTTATCTTGGCATTTCTAAACCTTTTCCGCAATATTTCTATGTAGAAATACAAATAAGATATCACTGATTTGCAAATATCCCCCATAATTATGATTACAGCGTTCCTTTTATTGTAAGCCTTCTACACTAAGACACTGACTTTTGGATCCTAAAAATCTAAGTCTCTCGGGGGCTGGCTCTGTGGAATCTAGAAAAACGTTCGATTTTCAAATTAAAAAAAAAACAAGTGGGAAAGCTACAGTCGAGTGTGACCGATTGTGAGATACCCGGGTACCCAAAGCTTAGTGCGTTAAATTAAAAAGCATATGAACATGGAAAAAAGAAAATGTTGACAAATGAAGATAAATATTGCTAGAAACATGTTGAGCAACACACAACAAAGACAAATGTTGCTAGGAACATGTTGAGCAACACGCACGTGCGCGTTCTCTCTCTCTCTCAAAAAGTTTACACCGAAACTTTATTGTTTAATAACTTCTATGTTTATCATCCGATTTTACTCAAATTTTCAGAATTCGTCCGCGACCCAAAGAGTATACATTTTCCAACAAATTAAAATTTTTAATTCAATTTACCTGAATTGAAAATATTATTTTCTATTGAATAAAATATAAGCTTACAAAATTATACTTTTCATTAGTCTCCTTTTTCTTCAATTTTTATTTCCGATCAAAAAAAAATTCTGAATTAGCCCCCAAGAAGTTCGTAGCTTAATTTAACCTACAGCTTTAAAGCTAACCCTAACTCAATCATTAACCGAAACCCCTTAAGCCCATTAATTCCTGAAAAAGGATTGCTACTCACTTTTCGCGGTGAAGCAAACAGATGCGATCCTTGGCCACCTTCAGCTTCTTGGCGATGATCTTCTTCAGGCTCTCCACACTGATGTGCGGCTCCACGCTGACGCCGAAGTTGCCTCCGGTGGTAGTGCTGATGTTCAGGTTGATGGTCATCGGGGCGGCAGCACTTGTTGTTGCTGCTGTTGTTGCATTCGCCGTTGTTGGGGTTGCCAAGCGCTGCAAGGCGCTGTTGTTGCTACATCCGCCTCTGCCGCTGCCGCCGGCGCTGCTGGCGTTGCTGCTGCTGCCACACCCAGCTGCGCTGCCGGCAGAGGATGCTGCCGATGCCGCTGTCGCTGCTGACGCTTCGTTTTGGCCATCGGCAGTGGCCGAGTTCGTGGCCGCTGATTTATCCATGTCCGGTGATTCTTTTTTTTTGTGTTTTTTTTTTTAGCGCAGGAGATGAGGGCTCTGCTCCCTCGCTCTCGCTCGCACTCACTGGGAGGGCTCACAGGAAAAAAATACAAGAAAATTACGGCCGATGGCGCTGGCGTAACGGCACACACGCGGCGACTGCGACTGTGGCTGAGGCTGAGGCTGCTGGTTCAATTTCCAATCGATTTTCTATACACACCACACCTTGCAGACACACACACACAACGCACACATACGCGACCACGACGACGACGTAACCGGCGCAACGTAAGGCAACGCAACGTACACACACACGTGGAGTTTTGTCTCTGTGCGAGAGGTGGAGTGGTGAGCGGGGGCGGCCTACGGATTACGTGAGAGCGCAGCACGGCACGGCGGAACGGAAGGCGGCTCGCTTACGTCGCGCGTCTCAAGCGGAATCTCGGCTTTTGCCAGGTACGTACGCAGGTATGTGAGAGCAAACCCGAATTCGTTCGATCTCGCACTGGCACTCGCTTGGCTATTGTGCTATTTGAAACGAAAAACTATTTGACGGCTATTCCAGTTGTGTGTTTTTTGCCCAAAAAATGGGTTGATCTTAATTTTTGATGTTTTTTTTTTTTGTTTTTTTAATTTTGTTGTTTGCTTTCCCCGTTCCCCTTGCGACAGAATGATTTCGATCCGCTGCAATTGATGCTGTTGCTTTTGCTCTCCACGCGTCTCTTTTGCTGTCCAGTTTTTGCTACACGACGACACACACACACACACTCGGCCTGGAGAGTCACACACTGACAAGTCAAGCGGCGCCAACCGCCAAAGAGCATTTACCGTTGCTGCCGTGCTGCGGCGGTGCTCAGTGTTGCCAGATGAAAATCTAGCTTCCCCCTAAAAAATCTCAGAGCCGATATTTCCCCCTAAAAAATCCTGAACAAAAACGTAAAGACTTACGACGTAAGATACTATCGATTGTCGCGAGACTATCGCAAGAGTACTATCAATAATACTCATTTTAGGTACATTTTCCATTCCTTGAGGTCTGGCAACTCCAGGGAGCAGTTGCAATGTACATTATGAAAACAGCTGGACCGACTATTAATTGAAATTAAAGTAACGCAAAATAATAAGAAAATCAAAAAAATCGGTTAAGCGATTAGGAAAATGTGTAGGCCCATTTTAAAATATTGATTTAGCTATAAAACGGCTTCGCTGAACACTACGTTGTTTGATTACGTTCTTTTTCAAAACAAATTTCCCGTCCTTATGCACCAAAGTAATGAACCTTTTCATGTCTGTTCTGCCGTTACTTTATCGAGTTTATCAACCTTTTTAAAATATCGATGGTCGCATCGATTGTCTTGCAGCTTTTTCCCGTCAAATCTGGCAAAATTTTCCTGAACTTTGTTTTAAGAAAATTAGTGGACGTGCTAAAAATTATAAATGATATGTATTTATTTAATGAATAAATATAAGCACTTAAAATATATAAGAGATACGACAAACAAGATTTAAAAGTTTTTGAAAATGTAGATTTTTGTAGCTTTTCCCCCTATTTTCACCATTTATCCCGTCAAAAACAGCTTTTCTGCTCGATGAAAAGCTGGCAACACTGTTCCAGCTCTATATAAGGCGGCACGCGGCGGCTACCGCATTGGAAAAAGCCAAGACTTCAATTTGCCTACGGCTGGACGGGTAAGTGGGGAAACCATGTGCTCGGCGGTGGAGTGGATTCCGATTCCCAATCAGCCAGCCACCGGCCGTAAATCGAATCTGCAGTCCGGCAATTAACCTTGCTTCCCAATTGTCTTGCTCCGCTGTTTATTCTCCTTTTCCCCTTCTCGTTCTCGTTCTCGTTCTTGTTACGTGTCCCTCTGTGTATCTGTGTAATTGCGTATCGGGTAGCTCTCGAGAGGAACAGGAATCGGAGGCCATAGGAATCCACAGCAGCAGCAGTAGCAGAAGCACAGCAAAGAGGAGCCCAATCCGTTGGCGTTTATCTCGCTCGCATCCGCCAGGTCTTTGTTTTGTTTCTTTTTTTTGGGGTTGAACGGACGCTAGAATGGAGCCCAAACAACAGCAGCCGGCAAAGCCGAAGGTGAACGGCTTTGTGGACGCCAAGGGAGCAGTGTCCGCGGTGGAAGAACAGCTGCAGGACGGCCTCAGCTGCCGCGAGCTGTTCCAGAACGGCGACGGACTCACCTACAAGTAAGTGTGCCTGTTGCTCCAAGTGTCCACCGAATCAGTCTCACATCATTTCATCTCCCGCTTGCCACGCTTCGATACGATTGTGCTACCCCGCGACTCCAACAAAAACAGCGACTTTCTCATATTACCCGGCTACATAGACTTCACCGCCGAGGAGGTCGATCTCAGCTCGCCGCTGACCAAGGCCATAACGCTGCGGGCGCCGCTGGTTAGCTCGCCCATGGACACGGTAACCGAATCGGAGATGGCCATCGCCATGGCGGTAAGTAGTCTGTCAGATCGGATCCGATTCGATCCGATCCCCGGGGCTCGCCTTCAAGCTGCGAGCTGTGGTTGTAACTCAACACTCTTATGCGCCTCTCTAACCGCCGCCGTTTCTTCCATTCGCCATTCGCCATTACCGCCGAATCCGTGGATCCCGCGCGCAGCTGTGTGGTGGCATTGGCATCATCCATCACAACTGCACGCCGGAGTACCAGGCGTTGGAGGTGCACAAGGTTAAGAAGTACAAGCACGGCTTCATGCGCGATCCCTCGGTGATGTCGCCCACGAACACCGTGGGCGATGTATTGGAGGCGAGGCGCAAGAACGGCTTCACCGGCTATCCGGTCACCGAGAACGGCAAGCTCGGCGGCAAGCTGCTGGGCATGGTCACGTCGCGGGACATTGATTTCCGTGAGAACCAGCCGGAGGTCCTGCTGGCGGACATTATGACCACGGAGCTGATCACCGCCCCCAATGGCATCAACCTGCCGACGGCCAATGCCATACTGGAGAAGAGCAAGAAGGGCAAGCTGCCGATTATTAACCAGGCGGGCGAACTGGTGGCCATGATTGCGCGGACGGATCTGAAGAAGGCGCGCTCGTATCCGAACGCATCGAAGGACTCCAACAAGCAGCTGCTGGTGGGCGCGGCCATTGGAACGCGCGGCGAGGACAAGGCGCGACTCCAGCTGCTGGTGGCCAATGGCGTGGATGTGATCGTTCTGGACTCGTCGCAGGGCAACTCTGTCTACCAAGTGGAGATGGTTAATTACATCAAGGAGTCGTATCCCGAGCTGCAGGTCATCGGTGGGAATGGTGAGTTAACGCACTGAGTTGTTTCTTATATTCTTGTTACAGTATTTTAAGTTTGTTGATGTTTTTTTTTTTTTTTGTTTTTTTGTATTTTTATTTTTTAGTTGTAAGAGATTAAATATTAAAAACACGATTTTTCCACAGCAAAGTTGTAATTTTTGTTCTCTACCAACGAGTACAACTAATAGAATATATAATGCTTTAGTTCCTAGTTGGAATAGCAAGGGTTTTGTAAATTGAAATCCATATACAGCCGTTGCCAACTAATTAGAAAGATGACTATGGCGGTGGTCATTGTATCGATAAAAAGCCAAAAAACAGAGTTAGCAGACCAGTTTTAAGCCTAATATATTCTGGAAACATTAATCTTCAGTAAATAATAAGGATCTAATCAATATCCTGCGGTGCTCTGTAAAAAAATATTATTTTATTGAAAAAGTCATAAGATAGCAGTGCCAGCTAATTAGAAAGATTTTAAACTTATTTCAAAATTTTTCGTTTTTTGAATTATTTTGCAACAATGTTTGTATAATTTTATTTATTTTACCATTTATGATTGGTATTATCCAGTTTCTGTTGCCAGTTAGTTACCAAAAATTGATAGGAGTAAGTCAAAAATGCTTGCTACATATGAATTCTATTAGAAGGTATAAATGCTCAAAATACATATTTTAATGCCTTAGACCTAACCAAATTGTATTAATATTATGTATTTTAATGGAAACTATAATTTAGCAAAGAAAATTAGCATTGAAACTCGTTTGAAAAAAAGTTCACTTGCAAAACTGTTCCCACCCCGCACCTGCAAGAATACTATCTATGTCGAAAATTAATTCTAAAAAATTTTCTGTTCCTACTAAAATTCCAATTTATTATTATTCGGCTTTGGAATATTCAAATTTATGAATAAAACACATTCCTGTAAGGTTTGGACACGACCTAAGAGAAGCGTAGACGAATCCACAACTTAAATTGAGAAAATAAAACCAATATTTGAGGTCGAAATATTATTTGTCGGATGCTAAGCTACTAAATACAAAAATCGAATATATATCGATGAAATTACAATTATCCAGCTCGATCCAATAAAAAATATAGGTTTCTGAACGTTTTTGGGTGATCTCAGCAAAAAATACACCATACGGGCATGGGAATCATAGTAGTTCGGCGATTTCTGTCGCATGTGCGTAATGAGTTCGTCCACTACTCCCTTCGCTCAAGCTCAAACCCTACAGGATTGAATTTTATATATACATTTGAATATTCCAAAGCCGAATAATAATAAATTGGAATTTTAGTAGGAACAGAAAATTTTTTAGAATTAATTTTCGACATAGATAGTATTCTTGCAGGTGCGGGGTGGGAACAGTTTTGCAAGTGAACTTTTTTCAAACGAGTTTCAATGCTAATTTTCTTTGCTAAATTATAGTTTCCATTAAAATACATAATATTAATACAATTTGGTTAGGTCTAAGGCATTAAAATATGTATTTTGAGCATTTATACCTTCTAATAGAATTCATATGTAGCAAGCATTTTGACTTACTCCTATCAATTTTGGTAACTAACTGGATAATACCAATCATAAATGGTAAAATAAATAAAATTATACAAACATTGTTGCAAAATAATTCAAAAACGAAAATTTTGAAATAAGTTTAAAATCTTTCTAATTAGCTGGCACTGCTATCTTATGACTTTTCAATAAAATAATATTTTTTACAGAGCACCGCAGGATATTGATTAGATCCTTACATATTAGGCTTACTGGTCTGCTAAATCGATACAATTAATCTTTCTAATTAGTTGGCAACGGCTGTATGTATGCATTGCCTCTATAGTTTTTAATCAAATATCTAGTACTTTCTGTAATTTAGCATATATTTTTATATTTTGTCATAAGATTGAAGTCACTCGCCACTCGCTAAAGTACGAAATAAGTACCGAGTTAAAGGGACGAGTGAATTTAATATTTAAAACACGATTTTTCCACGGCTGTAAATGGCAGACTATACGTTTTGAGTAATTGTTTCATAACTTATAAAAAGTACCGCAAGTCCACGAGTAGAATTAATAGAATATATTTAAAATGCCTTAGTTCCTAGTTGGACTAGCTAGGGTTTTCTTTTAAATTAAAATCCTCTGTAGTTTTTCTTGTAATTTATCATATATTTCTATATTTTGTCACAAGATTAAACTCACTCGCCACTCGCTACAAGTGCGAAATAAGTACCGAGTTAAAGAGACGAGTGAATTTCATATTTAAAACACGATTTTTCCACAGCAAGTTATAATTTCGTTTATGTAAATGGCAGACTATACTTTTTGAAAAAATTGTTTCTTACCTATAACGAGTACTGCAAGTCAACGAGTACAATTAATAGGATATATTGAAAAAAGCATTAGTTTCTAGTTGGACTAGCCAGGGTTTTTTTTAAATTAAAATCCATATATTGCTTCTGTAGTTTTTCCTGTAATTTATAATATATTTCTTTATTTTTTCACAAGATTAAACTCACTCGCCACTCGCTACAAAAGCGAAATAAATACCGAGATGAAGAGACGAGTGAAGTAAGCTTTGGTTAGGTTGCCTAAGCCCTCCCCTTTTTTAACCAGATTTTAATAGAAATAATATCTATTTTTCGCCCTTTATCGCTGAGATCTCACTAGAAAAGTCCCCTTGTTTTGAAACAGAATGCGAGCAATTATAGGGCCATTATCTGCCGTCATAACTGATAACGTTGCGACCAAAGCACACATAATTGTGGCAGTAATGTATACATATAGATTCAGCCATATTGTTCGATTTTATCTGATGAACTGTAACGAGTGTCTGGGTTCTCTTCTCAGTCAGTTCAATTACCACAGTTATCTGTCCTTGACTTAAGGGATAACCTATAATAATGCCACCTTACTTTCTTCTTAAACTTGCAGTGGTTACCCGTGCTCAGGCCAAAAATCTCATCGAGGCCGGCGTCGATGGCCTGCGCGTGGGCATGGGCTCTGGCTCCATTTGCATCACCCAGGAGGTGATGGCCTGCGGCTGTCCCCAGGCCACGGCCGTCTATCAGGTGTCCACCTATGCCCGACAGTTCGGCGTGCCGGTTATCGCCGACGGTGGCATCCAGTCGATTGGACACATTGTCAAGGCCCTGGCTCTGGGTGCCAGCGCTGTGATGATGGGTTCGCTGCTGGCCGGCACATCAGAGGCACCCGGCGAGTACTTTTTCTCGGATGGCGTGCGCCTAAAGAAATACCGCGGCATGGGCTCCCTGGAGGCCATGGAGCGTGGCGATGCCAAGGGCGCTGCCATGTCGCGTTACTATCACAATGAGATGGACAAGATGAAGGTCGCCCAGGGCGTTAGCGGCAGCATTGTGGACAAGGGCAGTGTGCTTCGCTACCTGCCCTATCTGGAGTGCGGACTGCAGCACAGTTGCCAGGACATCGGCGCCAACTCCGTGAATAAGTTGAGGTAATTCTTAGATTGTTAATAATACTTGAGTCTTGATGCTAATGCTCTCTTCCCAACCCTCAGGGACATGATCTACAACGGCCAGCTGCGCTTCATGAAGCGCACCCATTCTGCTCAGCAGGAGGGCAATGTTCATGGCCTCTTCAGTTACGAGAAGCGTCTCTTCTAACATACGCCCTCGGCTGCGTCGGTCATGGGCAGTGGAATGGCTGCCCCCGCCCATCAGCAGCAGCAGCAGCATCACCAGCCCCAGCAGCAACGGCAGCGGCACCAACATCATCCACACCACCAACTGCAGCAGCAGCAGCAGGAGCTGCAACAGCAGCTTCGCCATATCCGCATGCCCGAATGTGACAACCTATTCCAACTCAAGTGAGAGGATGCTGTGCCGCCAAACTATTTCCCGCACCCTGGAGTTATATACCAGTGCTTAGGCTTAAGTTACGCGTTGGAATCGCTGACCGATTCGATTCCGATTTCGATTTCGATTCACCTCGAATCGCCCCTCAAGTTTATCCAGAAATCCCTTAAATATTAAGTGTTTACAGAATGTAATCTATATAATATATATATATAATCGATATATCCTTATCTATTATGCATCGAGCGCTTACTTACTTGGCACGCTATATGTACTTTATAGATGTTTATCTCTATTATGTATAGTGTTGGATGTGTACAATTCTAGCGAAGGTTATTCTCCCCCGTTTGAAAAAATTGTAAAACTCTTATTATGCCAAACTTATTAAATGTGAACTGAAATTGAACTGTATATATTTTATATATTTCTACTTGGGTCTTCTGGAGGCTCTTGGGGATGAGCATTACTATATTAGGTCATAAGAACGAGTAACGAGTGACGTTACTCGCTTTAAATACGGATCTGAAGAGACGAGTGAAGTGGGCTCTAGTCAGGTTACCAAAGATTCTAAATTAAAACTCTTTTATTCGGGGAGCTCTCATCATTTTGTTATGAAAATGAGGACACTCGCTACTTGCTATATATACAGAGATGCAGCGACGAGTAGAGATGGAATCTAAAAAAAAAAAATGTCCTCGAATATATATACATATATATATATGTATACCTATTAAATGTGAAGCTGTGACTCATATCCTGACTTCTCAGGAAAGAAGTGACTCGCCACTCGCTATAAATACGGACATTCTTATTAAATACTTATCCTAATATCCCTATTATATGTGAAATGAAACTGAAACTTATATTACTTCTTATCTTTTGGGGATTAGCTTTTCTATATTTAATGATCAGAAAGAAGTCACTCGCCATTCGCTAGAAATGCGGAGATTCTAAATTAAATACTTCCTTGAGTATATATTCCATTGTCCTCATATCCCTATTAAATGAAAAAGGAAACAAAAACTTATATTTCTACTTATCTTGGCTTTTTGAGAATTTTGGTTATGAGCTTTTCTATATTTAATGTTAAGAAAGAAGTCACTCGCCACTAGCCACTCGCAGGGAATACGGAGATTCTAAATTAAATACCTTCTTGCGTATATATTCCTATTAAATGTGAACTGAAACTAAAACTAAAATTGATATATATCTCGGCTCTTGAAGCTGTCATGGAGATGGGAGCTTAACAGGTTGGTATACGAAGAAGGGGGTTTATCGACTCGAATTTTATGAATTCGCCGCGTTTACTACAGATTAATCACATGGTGTTGCCAGTCGGGGCCCAGAAGAGCTTAATAAGCTTATATTTTGGGGGAATCTGGAGAAGATTAGGGCTGACATCGATTTTATAAAAATTGGTAAATAATTCAGGATCTGTAGAGGTTTTTGAAGTATGTAAGAGCTTAACATAAGAGTTCATGCAGTTTTTAAATAGTTAATATGTTAGTAAGGCTGAAATGACACATTCAATTTCTAGCATCAATTTATTGTGCGGCGATTTCAAAGTACACCAATAGAAAATGTACTTTTTTGTTCCATAATGCTTTATTTTGGCTAGTATTTTTCGTTTTTTATGGATTTTTAATACAACCAGTAACACTGTTATGTCAAGTCAAAAAAAAAACGAGAAAGAAAGCTAACTTCGGTAAACCGAAGTTTATATACCCTTGCAGTCAGCAATTGGATCATTGAAAATCGATCCAATTTGGTAATGTAAAAAAAAATGTCAAATTATGTAAATTTTGTAAATTTTACATTTTACATGTAGAATTTTACATTTTCATATAAATCGACCGTTCCCTTCTATGGCAGCTATATGATATAGTTGTCCGATCTTAATGAAATTAAAACTGTAATTCTAGAACTATAAAAAACGACTATATCTCGAAATTTATAGAAATTCGTTGAAAAACAGAGAAATTAAAATTTTTGTACATTAATTTCGCCATCATTCCTATGGCAGCTATAGGATATAGTGGTCCGATTTCGGCCGTTCCGACATATATACTGCGTGCTAAAGAAATAAGACTATGCTGAAAATTTCAGCCCGATAGCTCAAAAACTGAGAGACTAGTTTGCGTAGAAACCGACAGACAGACGGACAGACGGACAGACAGACGGACAGACAGACAGACGGACATGGCTAGATCGACTCGGCTGGTGATGCTGATCAAGAATATATATACTTTATGGGGTCGGAGATGCCTCCTTCACTGCGTTGCAAATATCATGGCAAAATTATAATACCCTCTGCAAGGGTATAAAAATAGTTACATACATACATATATTGTCTGGTCATCCGCTGCGCTCTAAAGCCATAATATTATAGTGCTTTTACACCAGGGGTCGGCAGCTTCGTATACACTGTGTAAATTACATCTCCAGGCAGCGCTGTCGGCACATGTACATATAAGCGCTTCGTGTTTATTCGGGATTCTGTTAGGCTATCGCATGATGTAATTACAATAATTTTATTATTTACTAATAATTCTTGTACTTTATCCAGCCAAGAATACAGAATTGTTGAGAAACACTGGAAATGTGGAAGAAGACAACTCTGATAGCTGGCTTAATTTAGACTTTAGCTCTAAAAGTTTAGAAACTAAGGAAAATAAGCCTGAAGATGTTGAGCCTGAAGATGAACAACAAAGCATAGCTAATAACATACCAGCAGATATCGAAAAGGATGAGTTGACGGAGGATGCCATAGAATATGTCGCCGGCTACGTAATTAAAAAGCTAAGGCTGAGTGACTGCGTGAAACAATCTGCTACATTTACCTATGTAGATGAGGTGTCTCATGGGGGCCTTATAAAACCCTCAGATCAATTTAAAAATAAGCTCAAAGAGCTGGAAATAATTTTTTCACATTATACAAAAGAAAATTTTAAAATAACTATCAATTTAAAAGAAAAACTAGTAATAGCAGCACAAAATGTAGAGCTGGATAAACTTGTTATTTCTTTTTACTTTAGAATAAGAATATATTTTAGAGTAAAGTACCTGAACAAAAAAATTTGTGTTAGGAACCAAAAACAGCGCTTAATTGGTAACGCTAAATTATTAAAAATCAAACTTTAAAAAAAATCTCGTCTTTTTATTATAAGTGGCATATTTAAAGCCTACGGACATGCTAAGGGTTAATCAACAATCATATTGCCGCCTCACTCGCACTCCATATGACACTCAGTTTACTATGTTCCTTTCACTCGCACTTATTACAAGCATACAATAAGTGGATGTCAGTTGCCGACGAGACCACCTTGTGTAATTACATCATGGGCTATCGTAGCAAACTTGGGAGCTACATATGTAAAAACAACTTCGTATATTGCTCGGGAAATATAAAAATCACTTTGCTTGCTGAGCTTAAACAAGCAAGACCTTTATGCGACTTAATTTGGACTGCTTAAACTTGACTTGTTTTAACCTTTTTATTTGTTCTTTTAATTTTGTTGTTCATTTGGGGCACATTAAACAGAAAAAAAAAGTTTAACATTGGGTGGGAACATGCGTTTTCTTGATTGAAAATATGGAAGGCGAGGGGCAATGCTTGATTTGCCGACATATAGCAAGTCGATGCGTATTATTTTTTATTGAAAGGCATTTTAATTCCAATTATTTTCATTATAACCAACTGATGGGCACTGAGCGAGCTTCAAAATTATTGTAATTAAAAGCCAAATTTTTTTAAAATATATGTTGCACCCACAATTCATAAATCGCATCCTCATATGCTCAAAAACCATAGCTCGCATATAACTCTCTACCGTCATTCGTTTTGCGGTCTGCACTGTAACACAACCGTAAAAGACGATGCGCGTGTGCTCTCGCTATGAACAGAACTTTTCGTTTCTCTTTGTTTTGGTTTTCGGTTAACTTTTCTCAGTTGCGTGGTTCTTGTTATGCTCACTTAACAACAACTCAGAAAGAACATTCCAACAGAACGCTCGCTCATTGAGGTCAGCAGAAGAGCGAAAAAACGAAAGACTCATCATAAACGGTCTTTTGTCTTTAGTGCCTTTTAAAGTTTAAACGCAGCTTATTAAATATACACTGGAATTTCCATTTATTTCTGTTATTTAATTTTTTGTTATTTAGTAATTTCTTAAGATTTATGCTTGAAATTGTTTTCTTATTTATATAATTAGTTATTTAAGCTCTAATATATTTAGCAAGAAGCAATTAATTTTATTAAGTTTAAAGTTTCCGTTTCTTTTAAAACGTGTCGCGCAAAATGCAAAAGACTTTTGTTTTCTTCGCTCGTTGCAAAACGGTCAGCGAATGAGCAGAGCAAAATGGAAACACGAAATTGGTTTTTGGTGGAGCACAGACCGTTCGTTCAAGAGACACTGGTGAACGGCTCTTGTCTGACTTTTTACGCAAGTGGTGCGCAAAAAACAGTTATTTGGTGACTGCAAGAAACGGTCAACTTTTATTTGCGAGCTCTGTCAAAAGCATGCCAGCTCCTATATTGAAGGCGTCATATACCGTGGCTCTTGCCTTAGCCAGACAATGTCTTTACAGACGGCGAGTTCTTCAAAACATTAATGTGAAATGTTTTACAAGAAATGGATGCTGGGCAAATATTACATAATTGCGAAAACATCGCCTTATCGGCCCGTACACTCGCACGGAGAACAGAAAAGATAAGTTTTTTTTATTAATTGTCAGACGAAAAAAAGGCTGAGTAACTGCAAATATTTTTCTGTTTCGCTGGACGAAAGCTCAGATTTTAATAGTAATTGCCAGCTTTTCATTTGCGTAAAAATAGTGGATAAAAATCTAGTTATTAAGAATTTTTTGATTTAATATCTCTTTATGGTCACGTTAACAGGCCAGATATTGTTTGACCAACTATTGTCGAAAGCGTTGTGCTTCGTAGGTTCCAACAAATTAAGCGCAGTATGTACCAAAAACAACGGCCTTGTGGGGATTATTATAAAGATTAGAATTCATTGCCCCGCGTTGTATTGTCTGACCCACCAAGAAGCCCTTTTTGCCAAAGAACTTAAAATGGTTAATGTTATGAAAATATCGGTACAAATAGTAAACAAAATAAGAGGTGGACATAATGCCTTGACCCATCGGAAGTTTAAAGAATTTCTTAAAACTTTTGATGCTGAATACGGGGATCTTTTAATGTACACAGAAGTTCAGTGGTTAAGTAGGGGAAAATGCTTTGAACCGCTTTTTAATTCACGAAATGAAGTCACCATTTTTTTAAAAACAATTGGAAACAACGCAGACGATCACCTTATTTTCATAGAAAATCCTGACTTTTTAATTGATTTGGCCTTTTTTGTGATAGAACTGAAATGTTAAATGATCTAAATCTTTCCTTAGAAGGTAAAAACCAAAAAATTTTCGAACTTATTAGAGCAATATCCAATTTTAATGCAAAACCTATTTTGTTGACTACTAGCCTTGAAAATAATAATTTTGTCGACTTAAAAAAACATCGCTTATATTATTCGAGTTAAAAGTAAAAAGTTTCCACGCATGATTTTCCATCCATTCATTCCGAGCGCTTCAACAATTCATTTTCAGTTTTTAGTAAATTTTAGTCGTGATTTTTCCGATTCTTTTTTGTGATTTTAAATTTTAAATTTAAAATTTAAAAGTTTTCGTGAAAGACTTCAACGGTCGCCAGTGACCAAGCTGGATGACGAGGCGCTTTTCTCCGATCTTAAACCAAAGCTAGAGAAGATCATGAAGGCGCCGGCATCGCTTCTGGATGTTGTGTTCCTTGGTCGCAAGCTTCAGGATGTCGAATTCGTGATCTGGGTGTATGAACGCTGCGAGGACCATGGCATGCCTGCCTTCCGAAACGGTCCCCACATGACCGACATGTTGGTCCTGTATCAGGATAAACCAATGTGTCGGTTGATATTTGTGGATGGCAGCACACCCCGCGAGTCGGTTCTGGCCAACTTGAGTTTGGCTCAAAGTTCCAGGTGTTTTACCAATAACGGTTCTACTTGCAGCACCTCCAGTGTCAGCACCTTGCGTGGCAGCACCTCGAATGGACAGCAGGCCTGTGGTCCCTCTATGGACGCGGAGTGCATTTCTCAGGCTAGCAGCAGCCCCAGCAACCTGTCCATATTTAGCGAGGCGAGATCCACTCTCACCTGCAACACGGAGAGGTGCTGCCACGACGAATGCGGAGATCGCCCACCGTATGCAAATGTTACGCCGGAAAAAAAAAATTATTTTCCATTTACAGTAGAACTAGCAGATCTAGAAACCTCATTACGCGAAGAGCTTGTTTAATTACGGAGTGATCCTAGCTTTCCTTTTGAAACTGGGCAACATTTTCGGGTGGTGAATAATGACGAAAAATATCCGCGCCTCAAAAGAAAAATTTATAGGTACGACATATAGCTGCGAGGTGGCATTTTCAAGTCTGAAAATAATTCGGAGCAAGCTCAGAAATAAAATAAATTACACATCGACTTTTCTCCCCATAAGCTGTGCATATACTAGAATGAGACAGGAAAGAGCCGCAACAGCAAGTTGTTGTGTTTGACTTATGTAGTATATTTTTGGTATATGGGCATTTCCTGCAAAAGGTCTACCAGGCTGGAAAACTAAAATGTTCAATATCATTGCATTTTTGTGTGTATATAAAAAAAACTTGAAATTCAGATCAAAATGTTCATAATACAATGGTTCCATATCATATCTTAGTGTTTTCATGTGAAAATCGGCCAGAAGATTAAAAAAACGAAAATGTTGGAATTTTTTGGAATTTAGCATTTTAGCATTTTTTTAGGTAATTTTTCGCATACAAAACATTCGAATGTGTGCACTTTTTCTACCAAATCTTCTCTTTGATATCTATTAAATACAGAATAAGTTGCTTTTCAAGAAAATATGAAGTTATTCATAGAAAACTACAATATGTATGATAGTGGAAAAAATGTAGCGTGCGACACAATAGGTTCACTGCGTTTGCTAAGAAACCATTAACTTTGTTGACTTCAAATAAGTTATTTATGCATCCTTTTATTCTCAGCTTTTTAACCAAATAACCAATTTTTGCATTATGTCATTTGAAAATACACTTAATACATCACTTAAATACATCACACTTAAATACATCACAAAATTGTACTATATATTTTTCAAAAACCTAAAAAATATTACATTTTCATTGACAAAATCGTACGAATTTAACGCGCGACACGTGGAAATTGCTAGATGTCATAGTTTGTGAAATAAAGAAAATTGCACCGGAGCAGCTTATTGTTGCCTAATGGATACGCTAAGCCGGGAGCCATAATCATGCTGAAAGTTAAATTTAGAACAAACCAGAAGTGCACCGTTCAGACCAGGCCACCGAAGGGGCTCCTGAACGACAATCTCGAGCTTGCCTCGCGGTTCATGTCCTGCCTGCCGATACTCATTCGACGTAAAAAATAAATAAGTAACTCAGTATGTGGAAGCAAAGCGGGAATGATTTTATTTACGCGTTTTCCTAAGAGTATAGAATGGACAAGTTGTATCCAGGCATAATAAACATGATCAAAGTAAAATTCCGCGAAAACCAGGAGTACGAGCTTAGCAAAGCAATCCTTATAAATTAATATACATTGAGACTCGTATTGAAAACGAAATGCACCTAACTCCTTTCCTCATTCCCCTTCCTGGAGGCGTGCAAAAAATCAACACCTCCAGGCCGCTACAGTTTAACAGTTACTTATGCATAACCTCGAGAAGAAAACTAAATAAATAGTTGTAATAATAATAATAAACTCCCTGATGTCGAAGAAAGCTCTGGAGAGGCTGCTAGACGACAATGAAAGCATGCCCACAGTAACCAATCGAATTCAGACCCTGACATTCCGGTCGGTGCCTCCACTTAAACCAGATTCCGAGCTTCTGCCATAATCAGCGACATGATCAAAACTTTGGATATCAGCTGCAGCGAGAAACGCTTTTTAGCGAGGATCTCGGAAACTTCTCAGAAACGGTCCTCTGCGATGGGTATCAAGAAGCTAACAAACCAGAAAACTCGCCTTATTATGGAATTACGACGATTAAATACCATTGTAGCCATAAATGCTGATGGTGAATCGATATTTCTTGTCTGGTATCTTCTGGCCAACAGGTCTTGCATCAAGGATTTTGCCAGCTGGACTGCATCGACATAAGCCTGGCAGGCTTGACCTTCACGGAATCATTGTGGAAAAGCTGAATGCGTTCTCGAGTGCCGTCATGTTCCAGTCATGCTTTTGGAGGCGACTGATGAAAGAATATTTGGGTTTCAATTTAATTAAATTAAATTGATTTTTCATTCTTTTCACGGACACTGAATTCGGAGAGAGTGTGCATTCTGCTCACGCCACAAGGCTACTGCCCGACTAGCCATCCGGCCCCGAATTCCACGTGAAGTCGTGGCCTCCCACTGGCACTAGCGATGGCATGGCCAACTCCTACCGCCGAGCTAACCCAACGACTAGGACGCATTCGGTGGCGGTGACATCGACAAGGACGCCCTGCGCCGCCAGGATGATTACACGCAGCAACACTATGGGCCACGACACGGTTACGAAGATACACCCGAGATGTGCTATCGACAATCGGCAGCAGATCCGAGAAGTACCCAAACAGCCATGGGACATAACCAGCGAAAACCAGATGCTAAAGTTGCAGGAAAGACTTCGACATTAGAAGAACTACAACATTTTTATTATAAGAAGTGTTGCTTAGTGGAGCAATACTGCCTAAATTCTGATCAACACAAAGAACATCCGTCTTCTAAAAAAGATTTTGGAAATATTACGGAAATTACGATTACGATTACGGACGATATTTATAATAAAAATTTATACTCTATATATTTTATATCTACATTTTATTTATTTGTGAGTCTGGAGCTTCAAAGGAGTGGCTTGGATCATCTCTCACCACACCAAATGTTCAGTCTCATTTCAACAAACCTTCAGTACACATCGTGATACTTAATACTCCCATTTTACAGTTTTCCATTTTATATTAGTTATATTCGGAAAAACGTACAAAATTTCGAGTAAAACAGTATTGATGCAAAGCATTATTTTAGTGACTCAACTGGGTCCTTAAGTGATAGTTCCCTTTACGCGAACAGGCAGATCCGATGCATAAGTTGCATCCAGGAATAATAAACATGGTGAAAGTAAAATTCAACGCGAACCAGGAGTACGAACTTAGCTAATCGATCATTATTAAATAAATAAAAAAAGTGAAAAAACAAAAACGAGGATGCCTTTTACTTACGCCACAAGGCTACTGCCCGCCTGGCGAAAATGGAAAGAGAATTCACATCGACATTAGTACTCTTCGACAACGAGATGGTGCTGGTATCCTTCTCCTCCAAGATGGAAACTAAATAAATAATTATAATAATAATAATAAACTCCTTGATGTCCAAGAAAGCTCTGGAGAGGCAGCTAGGCGACGATGAAAGCATGCCCTCCGTAAACGATCAAAACTACCGGTCGGGGCTTCCAAAAAAAACAGATTCCGAGCTTCTGACATAATCAAAACTGTGGAGCTATTTCAGCGATGTTTCAGTGCTCCCAGCTGGTTATCAAGAAGCAGGAAGCAGAAAAGTTGTACAGCACGCCCAAGCAACAAACCAGCAAAACGCCTTATAAAAGAACTACGACGATTAAATGCCACCATTGTAGCCATGAATGCTGATGGTGAGCCGTTACTTCTTGTCTGGCATCTTCTAGGAGGCCTTCAAGCGTCATCAAGGATTTCTGCCAGCTGGGCTTTATCTACACCAGGCTGGCAGGTACAAAACGACCTTCACGGAATCATTGCGGAAAAGCTGGGCAAAGATCATGCTTGTGGAGGCAGCTGACATAAGAATATTTGGGATAAATTTTAATTCAATTAAATTGATTTTTCTTTCTTTTAACGGCCACGGAATAACAACGAAAGAAGCCTTCCATTTACGCCAGAAGGCTACTGCTCGCCTGGCGAAAATGGAAAAAGAGTTCACATCGGCATTAGTACTGTTCGACAACGAGATGGTGCTGGTATCCTTCTCCTACAGGAAAAAGAATATAAATGTTTATTTTACGTTAAGCAACCAATGGTTATAAAACGTAGGGACTGGCAGGAGGTACATTCATAAAGTTCACAAAAATTTTAAGTTTTCCGTAAATTTTAGTGGTGATTTTTCTGATTTTCTTTTGTGATTTTTGTGATATTTTCGATAAAAATTTTTTTAATTATTCGTGCAGGAAGACGAGGCGCTTTTCTCTGACCTTAAACCAAAGCTGGAGAAGATCATTAAGGCGCCGGCATCGCTTCTGGATGTTGTGTTCCTTGGTCGCAAGCTTCAGGATGACGAATTCGTGATCTGTGTGTATGAACGCTGCGAGGACCATGGCATGCCTGCCTTTCGAAACGGTCCCCACATGACCGACATGTTGGTCCTGTATCAGGATAAACCAATGTGTCGGTTGAGATTTGTGGATGGCAGTACACCCTGCGAGTCGGTTCTGGCCGACTTGAGTTTGGCCAAAAGCGGCAGGTGTTTTACTAAAATAAAGATAACAAAAAAAAAAAAAATAATAACTAACAAAAAATAAATAAGGACTGATGTTGCCCCCTGTGAGGGCTGTAAGCAACTGCCAAACCACTAAGTTGAGCAACTTACGAGGTAAACTTTTCACGCGGCCTTAGAGGTGGAAAATAAAATTTCTACGGAACTATCGATATGTTTATAAGTAAGAATCGATGTATCGGTTGATGATTTTCCGGGGTCGGGATCCCCGGGAGTTAGACGGTGTTGGCTGATTTAATTATTATTTTTTTTAATTTAAAGTTTAAAGGGGATATCTAAGAAAGTTGGTTTAAAAGTCGAACATTTTTGGTTTGAATAATACTTTGGAGCCCTAAAAATATTATACTGAAAGATAAAATCCGGCAAGTTTTAAATGACAAAACTTTTGTATTCTGCCGTGATGCCTCCCATGTATATCTCAAGCGCCTTAAATCTTTAAACGCGTTTATCTCGAAACCACTTTTTCAGCTGGCCAGACACAACTCGAACAAATTGGCTGTGGCCAATGCCGGCAAAAGGCAGGCGGCAGGTACTGTGAGCGGCGACTCAAAAATGTAAATAAATATATAAGAATCGGAAATAAAACATAACTATATGCAATTCTATTATGATATTTCCTTAAGATTTATTTGATTCTTATATATTTATTAATAAAACAAAATTTAAAAACCAATAAAATTTTTTACAAAAAATGCAAAGTAACAAAAACAAACCAATGACAAAAATACAATAATTTACAAATGCCTCAAGGGATTCCATACCAGAAGTCTACTCTGACTTCTTCCGGGACGACTTTTCCTATGAGGTGGAACAAGCCAAAAAGGTGCCGGAGGAAGTCAATGTGTCCCAGATAGAGGCCTACCTAGAACAAAATGTCAAAAATCGACTACGGACTACATACATACATATGAATGTATATACGGACACGCACCGAGAACCACTCTTAACAAATTAAAAATCTCATTCCGTTCAGCAATCCGACTAACTCTAGAAGCATTCCACACGACACCCATTTATTTTATTTTTATTACAAAGTAATAATTATTTCATTACGTCTATTTTTGATAAAAAAAATCATTACTTCAAAAGTTTTGCTTTAAAAAAGACTCATGAAATAATCATCGATGCTCCACCTCTAACATGCTGATGGGACGCAGTCGGCGCCAGCTGGCGGATGGCTGGCAGATGGCAAGCCGCAAAACTTTGGCCCTCTTCTTTGTTTTGCTGCGTTTGGTGCCTCTTGCCCTGAATTTGGAGGCACAGTACATACAGTCGAGCCCACTGCCGCCAGAACATTTGGCTGACTGGCGAGAGCAATTGGCGGCTGTGGAGTGCAAGAGTGGTGTCGGGATCCCCGGGAGTTATGACCGTTCCAATGCCGACTATCTAAGAAAATCAACCGAGACAAATGAAAAGTGGCGCAAAACCATTAAATGAGTTGCAGCGCAAAGGCACAAAGTGGTGATGGCTCAGTTCCACCAGCAGGATTTCGCCGTGGAGCAGGCAAAATTAGCATTATTAGTGAACAAGGTCCAGCTTGGTTTTACCCGATCGATTTGAAATTAAGTCAATAAATCCGAAAATTCCTAGAGCTATTTTTTCACGTAGGATTTTTTCGATGTGCTAATTTTTCGATAAATTGTGTGTGACTAAGAAAAAGGATTTGAAAAAAAAAAAAAATAAAAACAATTGTTTAAAAAAAAATTAAGCAAAACATCGAAAAAATCCTACGTGAATCCATAGGTATAATTGCAGATCGATCGGATAAGATTTGTTCGAGTTGTGTCCGGCCAGCTGAAAAAAGGGGTTTCGAGATAAACGCGTTTAAAGTTTTAATGCGCTTGAGAAATACATGGGAGGCATCACGGCACAATAGAAAATTTTGACATTTTGAAACTTTTACCAGATTTCATCTTTCGGGATAAAATTCCTACTGCTCTAAGGCATTATTAAAACAACAAAAATGTTTTGATTTTCAAAAAAAATTTCTTAGATATCCCCCCTTAAACTTAAAAAAAACACCCCGGAGATGAAACCCCGCGGCCAATGCCAGACGGATCCAGTTGCTTGCGCCACTCCCAGTGCCTCTCAGGCGTGGTAGAACTGGAAAAGCATCAGCCGATACATCGATGTTTACCTATAAACATATCGATATTTGCGTAGAAATTTTATTTTTCACCTCTAAGGCCGTGTGGAAAGTTTACCTCGTAAGTTGCTCAACGGAGTGGCCCTCACAGGAGGCGGAGGAACCCCCACAGGAGGCAATATCAGTCCATATTTATTTTTTGTTCGTTATTTATTATTTTTTTTTATCTTTATATTAGTAAAACACCGGAGCTTTGGGCCAAACTCAAGTCGGCCAGCTCCGACTCGCGGGTGTGCTGCCATCCACAAATCTCAACCGACACATTGGTTTATCCTGATACAGGACCAACATGTCGGTCATGTGGGGACCGTTTCGAAAGGCAGGTATGCCAAGGCAAGGTCCTCGGAGCGTTCAAACACCCTGAACACTAAGTCGTGATCCCGAAGCTTGCGACCAAGACGGGATGCCGACGCCTTAATGATCTTCTCAACTTTTGTTTAAGATCAGAGAAAAGCGCCTCGTCTCCCAGCATGATTACTGGCAGCTGACCGTTAAAGTATTTCACGAATAATTTTAAAAACATTTTTGATCGGACAAAAATCAGAAAAATCACAAAAAGGAATCGGAAAAATCACGACTAAAATTTACTTAAAACTGAAAATGAATTGTTGAAGCGCTCGGAATGAACGGATGGAAAATCATGCAAAATCAAGAAACCTTTCTCGGAAATTTTCGACCAACTTTTTGACTACTTTTGCAAATCCTTAAATTTTATGGAAACTTTCAGCTTTTAACTCGAATAATAGTAGAGATGTTTTTTTAAGTCGACTGTTTTTTTTTTTTTTTTTTTTTTTTGTGATTTATTACTGTGTCGATACACACAGTGTAATATTGATTACTGTTACTGTAATGTAGTAACTTTTACAATAGTTTGGTGTTCGATGGATATTAAAGAGATTGTGTGGGAGTAGAAGAGTGTTTTGGGTTAAAAATTAGTGGAGTATTTTAGTTTATGTGGAGTTTAAAAAATTCTGTGAAAATTCTGGCCAAGATATTCGGGTGGTTCGTAAGTTTCTTGAGGTAAGTTTCAGCTTGTGAGTTGATTACATCTCCAACTAGAGGGACATGGAGGTCCCTAGCCAGGTCAACATTTCGAATGTACCATTCGGCTCCAGAGAGTGTGCGTAGTGTCTTGCTTTGGAAGATTCTGATATGGTTAAGGTTGCTTTTGGCTGCAATTCCATATACTTGAATTCCATATCTCCATGTGGGGGCGAGTATGGTTTTGTAGATTTTAATTTTGTTTGTCAGGCTTAGGTGGTTATTAGGTTTTAAGAGCCAAGATAACTTCTTGGCCTTGGCTTCTAGTGTGTTTTGACGAGTTTTATGTGCTTTGCTAGTGTTAGTCTAGTGTCGAGGGTCACACCCAGGTACTTGTGATCCTTCTTCTGGTCCAGGAGCTCTCCGTGTAGGAATATTCCTGGCCAGGTGTCCTTTCTAAGTGTGTGAGTTACAACTGCACACTTTGAAGGATTTACAGATATGTTCCATCGACAGGCCCAGTTTTCAAATTTCTTCAGGTATGCCTGGAGCCTGTCAGTGGCAGTGTAAATACAAGAGGATCTGCACACTGCCGCTGTGTCGTCCGCAAAGGTAGCCAGCATAAGGTTCTGAGAGTGTAGTGGTGGCTTCGGCATGTCGTGAGTGAAAAGGCTGTACAGTGTAGGTCCAAAAACACTACCCTGTGGTACACCTGCTCTAATCCGCCTTTCAGAAGACATCGTTTCATCCTGGATAACTCTGAAAGTCGACTTGAGTGTGTCATACAGCTGTGGGTTGAGCAGTGTCTTCAGTTTGGATAGAAGGCCGTCGTGCCATACCCTGTCGAACGCTTGCTGTATATCCAGGTATGCAGCCGTATTGCTTGTTATGGAAACCATCCAGTATGAATTCCGTCACTCTGTGCAGTTGCTCAGGGGTGCCATGTCTGAGCCTGAAGCCAAACTGGAAGTTTGGGATGGCACGCTTTACCATCGGTGTCTGCAGTACCCTTCTTAGAATGCAGCGTTCAAACAGCTTGCCAAAGGTGGTGAGGAGACTGATGGGGCGGTAGCTATTGAGGTCTCCCGGGGGTTTGCCAGGTTTCAAGACCATGACTATCCTAGCGTTTCTCCAGGCCTTAGGATAGTAACCGAGTCTCAAGGCAGAATTAAAAATAAGCACGAGGTATAACAGTGCTCTGAGAGGCAGGGCTTTTGTAACTCGGTTATCGATCGAGTCTTCTCCCGGAGCCTTTTTGATTTTCAATCCCCCAATATCCTTTTTAACCTCCGGCAAGGTTACAGGTGCCACTGGGAGCTCCATCTGATGCGTCCTATCGAGGGTTTCTGCCACAAGCTGCACTCTTCTAGCAGAGGAAGTGCTGAACGGAGTAAACCTGCTCTCCAGGTCTTCAGCAAAGGTTTCTAGACGGTCCAGAGTGGATTTTGCCCATGTGCCATCAGCATTCTTTAGAGGATACTTAGGCGTAGCTTGCCTTTTGTATGCTCCGGTAAGCTTCCAGAGAGCGAAGTTGGAGCTTGCATCAGCTGTCGCGTTCTCTAATAACCGGTCTGTTGCTTCAGCTTTAAGTAGCGATAGCTTCTTCCTCACTCTGTTGGAGATCCTACGGAACATCCTATCTATCCTAAGGTCATTCGTGCGGATAAACTCACGTCTGAGTCTTTTCTTGAGTAGCAGCAGACCCTCAAGTTCATCCGAGAGTTCGCTCCGATGTCTTACCAGGTGAGGGTTTGACTTTGTAATTGATTTGGCCTTTCTTTGTGATAGAACTGAAATGTTAAATGAACTAAATCTTTCCTTAGAAGGTAAAAACCAAAAAATTTTCGAACTTATTAGAGCAATATCCAAATTTAATGCAAAGCCCTGAAAATAATCATTTTGTCGACTTAAAAAAACATCGCTGATATTATTAGAGTTAAAAGCTGAAAGTTTCCATTAAATTGAAGAATTTGCAGAAGTAGTCAAGAAGTGGGTCGAAAATTTCCGAGAAAGGTTTCTTGATTTTAAAATTATTTCACAAGCAATCGAGCTGCATGATTTTCCATCAGTTCATTCCGAGCGCTTCAACAATTCACACGTTCATTTTCAGTTTTTAGTAAATTTTAGTCGTGATTTTTCCGATTCCTTTTTGTGATTTTTCTGATTTTTGTCCGATCAAAAATGTTTCTAAGAGTTTTCGTGAAAGACTTCAACGGTCGCCAGTGACCAAGCTGGATGACGAGGCGCTTTTCTTCGATCTTAAACCAAAGCTAGAGAAGATCATGAAGGCGCCGGCATCGCTTCTGGATGTTGTGTTCCTTGGTCGCAAGCTTCAGGATGTCGAATTCGTGATCTGGGTGTATGAACGCTGCGAGGACCATGGCATGCCTGCCTTCCGAAACGGACCCCACATGACCGACATGTTGGTCCTGTATCAGGATAAACCAATGTGTCGGTTGATATTTGTGGATGGCAGCACACCCCGCGAGTCGGTTCTGGCCGACTTGAGTTTGGCTCAAAGTTCCAGGTGTTTTACTAAAACCGGTTATACTTGCAGCACCTCCAGCGTCAGCTCCTTGCGTGGCAGCACCTCGAATGGACAGCAGGCCTGTGGTCCCTCTATGGACGCGGAGTGCGTTTCTCAGGCTGGCAGTAGCCCCAGCAACCTGTCCACCTGCAACATGGAGAGGTGCTGCCACGACGAATGCGGAGATCGCCCACCGTATGCAAATGTTATGCCGAAAAAAAAAAATTTTCCATTTACCGCAGAACTAGCAGATCTAGAAACCTCATTACGCGAAGAGCTTGTTTAATTACGGAGTGATCCTAGCTTTCCTTTTGAAACAGGGCAACATTTTCGGGTGGTGATTAATGACGAAAAATATCTGCGCCTCAAAATAAATATTTATAGGCTGGACTCAATGTTTGGTACGACATATAACTGCGAGGTGGCATTTTCAAGTCAGAAAATAATTCGGAGCAAGCTCAGAAATAAAATAAATGGTACATCGATTTTTTCCCCATAAGCTGTGCATGTACTAGAATGAGACAGGAAAGAGCCGCAACAGCAAGTTATTGTGTGTTTGGCTTAGTATATTTTTGGTAAATGGGCATTTCCTGCAAAAGGTCTACCAGGCTCGAAAACTAAAATGTTCATTATCATTGTATTTTTGTGTGTATATGTATAAAAAAAAACTTGAAATTCAAATCAAAATGTTCATAATACAATGGTTACATATCATATCTTAGTGTTTTCATGTGAAAATCGGCCAGAAAACTAAAAAAAAACTAAAATGTTGGAATTTTTTGGTATTTAGCATTATAGCATTTTTATAGGTAATTCGAAATGTTTGTTTTTTTTACCAAGTCTTCTTTTTGATATCTATGAAGTACAAAATAAGTTGTTTTTGAAGAAAATATGAATATATTCATACGAAAACGTGAGGTAAAAACATTACGGAAAAAGTGTGTGTTCGCGAGATTGCCTTTTCAATTATCGAAAAAAAAACTACTTTGTTAAATTTGGAAGGAGGGGTCTTAAATTAAAGGTACATTATCCTTTTTAAAACGCAATTTTTTTTACTCAACTATTTCTTTCAAATTCGCAGAGTTTTGCATTTCTTTACATGCAGCCGAGATCCCACTTCCGTTTTTTGTGGGTTCGCGAGGTCATGTTTTTTGCCAATAAAAAATAATACTGATATTCACCAAGGCTACTTTTTGCACCAAGCATAAGCTAATATATATACGTAAAAATAAAAGGAAAACTAAGAAATAAAAGTATTTTTAAGGGTAGTTTTTTAACCAGAAAGCGTACGAACGTGTGTTCGCGAGGCTGGGAATTGCCATATGTAGAATTTTGTGCAATATTTAGGTCATTTTTGCTTAGATTTTTTTGAGATTTTCAGCAATAAGAAGATGCTTCTTACTATGAAATGTCTTTATGCGCCAATTCACCTGTTTTGAAAGTAAATATTTAAATTTTAAATTTGAAAACAATGAAATGGACAGCCAGAAAAGGAAGAAGGTTACTTGGAGTGTGGTGGCTTCGTAATAGCTCCGCTCTTAGCTTAACGATCTGATTAAAATCCGCCTTCACAATTTCGGTGAGAACTGTAGTTAGGAGATTGGCTGAGGAAATCACCCTACTCGACAAAGCCAAGATTTAATGAATTTTTGCGTTTTTATCCATTTTTTTCGTCATGGAAATAAAAATATGTAATTTGACTTCCTCTTCTCACTCGGTTTGTTTGCTTTTGACAGTCGACAGCGCATGTGCGCGCAAATCACCTAACTTTGCAGTTATTGTGCACTTGCAATAACTGCAGAAGACTCAGGAGGCATCAGTATCGTCTTTGCAAAGCCATGTCTTAAAATCAGGATGCTGAAGCCAAGCATCTCGACACTTTTGCAAGATAAATAAACAAAATACATAGGTTTTCGGCGGCATGCTGCGGACAGCACAAGCTCCACCGCCGACGATGCTCTGCAGAGTCAGCTCAGGGAATCGAAAATACAAATATCTTCCATATGCTAGACGTCATAGTTTGGAAGATAAAGAAGATTGCACCGGAGCCGCTTATTGTTGCCTAATGGATACGCTAAGCCGGAGAGCCAGCCATAAGCATGCTGAAAGTTAAATTCAGAGCAAACCAGGAATGCGCCTTTAAGAAGATCAGGCCACCGAAGGGGTTCCTGAACGAGAATCACGAGCGCGCCTCATGGTTCAAGAGTTCTACAAGATGAATTCGAGGATATTTAAACTTAAAAAAAATAAAACTAAAAATTAAATAGATAACTCGGATTGCGAATTCGAAGCGTGTGGCTGATTCATTTTAACGTTTCAATAATAATATGGCCGAAAGCGTGGTAACATATAGTGGCTTGGATCATCTCTCACCACACCAAATGTTCAGTTTCATTTCAACAAACCTTCAGTACACATCGTGGTACTTAATGCTCCCATTTTCATAGTTTTCCATTTTATATTAGATATTTTCGGAAAAACATACAAAATTTCGAGTAAAACAGTATGAATGCAAAGCATTATTTTAGTGACTCAACTGGGTCCCTTTATGCGAAGAGGACAACTAATCACTAGATCCGATGCATAAGTTGTATTCAGGAATTATCAACATGGTAAAAGTAAAATTCAGCGCGAACCAGAAGTACGAGCTAAGCTAAGCAATCATTATTAAATAAATATAAAAAAAATAATAACGTTACGTAGTCCGGGCCACCGAAGGGCTCCTGAACGACAATCTCGAGCTTGCCTCGCGGTTCATGTCCTGCCTGCCGATACTCATTCGACGTAAAAATAAATAAGTAACTCAGTATGTGGAAGCAAAGCGGGAATGATTTTATTTACGCGTTTTCCTAAGAGTATAGAATGGACAAGTTGTATCCAGGCATAATAAACATGATCAAAGTAAAATTCCGCGAAAACCAGGAGTACGAGCTTAGCAAAGCAATCCTTATAAATTAATATACATTGAGACTCGTATTGAAAACGAAATGCACCTAACTTCTTTCCTCATTCCCCTTCCTGGAGGCGTGCAAAAATCAACACCTCCAGGCCGCTACAGTTTAACAGTTACTTATGCATAACCTCGAGAAGAAAACTAAATAAATAGTTGTAATAATAATAATAAACTCCTGATGTCGAAGAAAGCTCTGGAGAGGCTGCTAGACGACAATGAAAGCATGCCCACAGTAACCAATCGAATTCAGACCCTGACATTCCGGTCGGTGCCTCCACTTAAACCAGATTCCGAGCTTCTGCCATAATCAGCGACATGATCAAAACTTTGGATATCAGCTGCAGCGAGAAACGCTTTTTTAGCGAGGATCTCGGAAACTTCTCAGAAACGGTCCTCTGCGATGGGTATCAAGAAGCTAACAAACCAGAAAACTCGCCTTATTATGAATTTACGACGATTAAATACCATTGTAGCCATAAATGCTGATGGTGAATCGATATTTCTTGTCTGGTATCTTCTGGCCAACAGGTCTTGCATCAAGCATTTTTGCAAGCTGGACTGCATCGACACCAGCCTGGCAGGTACAGAATGACCTTCACGGAATCATTGTGGAAAAGCTGAATGCGTTCTCGAGTGCCGTCATGTTCCAGTCATGCTTTTGGAGGCGACTGATGAAAGAATATTTGGGTTTCAATTTAATTAAATTAAATTGATTTTTCATTCTTTCACGGACACTGAATTCGGAGAGTGTGCATTCTGCTCACGCCACAAGGCTACTGCCCGACTAGCCATCCGGCCCCGAATTCCACGTGAAGTCGTGGCCTCCCACTGGCACTAGCGATGGCATGGCCAACTCCTACCGCCGAGCTAACCCAACGACTAGGACGCATTCGGTGGCGGTGACATCGACAAGGACGCCCTGCGCCGCCAGGATGATTACACGCAGCAACACTATGGGCCACGACACGGTTACGAAGATACACCCGAGATGTGCTATCGACAATCGGCAGCAGATCCGAGAAGTACCCAAACAGCCATGGGACATAACCAGCGAAAACCAGATGCTAAAGTTGCAGGAAAGACTTCGACATTAGAAGAACTACAACATTTTATTATAAGAAGTGTTGCTTAGTGGAGCAATACTGCCTAAATTCTGATCAACACAAAGAACATCCGTCTTCTAAAAAGATTTTGGAAACATTACGGAAATTACACGGATGATAACGCGATTTGATTAATATTAGTTCTAAATTTATACTCTATATATTTTATATCTAAATTTTAATTATTTGTGAGTCTGGAGCTTCAAAGGAGTTCACCTCTCCTTCTCCTACAGGAAAAAAGAAAACACCTCTGAGCCGGAACAGCTTAATGCTACTCATGCATAACCTCGAGAGGAAAACATAATAAATAATTATTATAATAATATTAAACTCAAAATAAAGATAACAAAATAAGGAACTAAAAAAAAGGACAGATGTTGCCCCCTGTGAGGGCTGTAAGCAACTGCAAGAGCACTCAGTTAAGCACTTACGAGGAAAACTTTTCGCACGGCCTTAGAGGTGGAAAAAGTACGTATATTTAGGGAGTTATCGATATTGTTGTTGGCGAGAATAGAGTAGGTTTTACAGCAGCGCACCACAAAAAACAGCCACAGACGGATAGCGATAGTTTTCAAATAAATATATTTATTTTCAGCTTCCGAATCGATGTGTACGTAGAGTTTTCTTAAGGCGAGGTGCGCGAACGCGCGCTTAAAAACTTTTGTCTTCTTTCTTTCTCTTTTGCCAATTGAGCTTGGCGTCCCTTTTTTAGAGATCATACTTAATGAGTAATGACATTTGTAAAGTATCGATAATTCTTATATCGATACATCGATATTAACAGATAAAGTTTTAAATATAATAAAAATTAAATTAAATTAAATTATGGCGGCAACAGATATGCTTATCGATATATCGGCTGATGTGTTTCCAGCTGATTTAAGAGTTCTATGAGATGAATTCGAGGATATTTAAACTTAGGCCCTGTTTCTACTACAGTTGCTATTTCCAATTCTGCTTTTTCCCCAAAAAGCAGCTTTTTCCCTGTGTATTAGGCCCTGTTTCTACTACAGTTGCTTTTTCCAATTCTGCTTTTTCCCCAAAAAGCAGCTTTTTCCCTGTGTATTAGGTATAGGAATCTAGTGGTGACAAAAATAAGAAAAAGTAGCTTTTTCGTGTTTTTGTTCGATAGTATCGATTATTTCAGTCTTTTTCTGCCTATCGATGTGTGATTTTCCCCAACTATCACCACTGACAGCTGTTTTTTGAACAAATGAAATTGGCTGGCTTAATAAATATTGAACAAATTCATGGTTTTCTCCACGTTTTGAAAACTAAGTAGCATTTAATACATAGTTTTCATAATACATAGTTTTCAATCCACAGACCGCTAAAATAAATAAGTAGCATTTAATACATATTTCTTTTAGCGGTCTGTGGATTGAACTGGCTATTGCACTTCTGGGCGATCCTAGCCTCCTTCGTAAAGAGCGTCCTCTCTTCCTAGTCGACCACTTTCTCTGCAGCTGCTCGGCTTTGTAAAACTCTACTTTGGCATTGCAGTAGCTTGCAAGCTGACACCTTCAGATAGCTGAGCCCTGTGGACAGAAGGACGTTGGTGCGCAGCAGTAGCGTCAGCGACGGTGCGCAGGGATCCTCTTACTTTTCCAAATTCGCTTCATGTTTTTAACGGAAGCGGAGGGGGAATTTGGTCGGTGGCGGGGCGCATACCCAGATTTATCTTTCTTCTCCGGGGGCACGACCGCCTCCACTTAGTCCTCCTTTGGCAGGGCCAGGTGATGTGAATTCGGGATCATAAGAGACTTGTTTAAGAAGAGACGGGTTGATGCGTCTGCATCCGAGTTATGGCTTCAGTCTATGAGATTCCAGTGGACTGAAGTGGTTCCTGTAAGTTCCTCCAGTCAAGCGGCTGCCTGGCAGAATTGTTGCAAATAGAAAATAATGTCTAGCTCTTTAAATTATAATCTTAGTAAACAGTGGTTTGAATTTTAAATTGAATTTAATTTTCCGCCAAATCAAAACGTAAACAAAAAACAGCTGTTGCCGTTCACGATAGTGCTAAAAAGCACTTTTCCCTAGTAGAAACACCTTTTCTGCTTTTCGTGATTCTCGTGCGATAGTTGGAAAAAGCAACGTAGTGGAAAAATACCCTTAAAAACCACATATAAATTAAAGAGGTAACTCGGATTGCGAATTCGAAGCGTGTGGCTGATTTAGTTTAAACGTTTCAATAATAATATGGCAGAAAGCGTGGTAACATATAGTGGCTTGGACAATCTCTCACCACACCAAATGTTCAGTCTCATATCAACAAACCTTCAGTACACATCGTGGTACTTAATGCTCCCATTTTCATAGTTTTCCATTTTATATTAGATATTTTCGGAAAAACGTACAAAATTTCGAGTAAAACAGTATTGATGCAAAGCATTATTTTAGTGACTCAACTGGGTCCTTAAGTGATAGTTCCCTTTACGCGAACAGGCAGATCCGATGCATAAGTTGCATCCAGGAATAATAAACATGGTGAAAGTAAAATTCAACGCGAACCAGGAGTACGAACTTAGCTAATCGATCATTATTATATAAATAAAAAAAGTGAAATAACAATAAACAAGGTTGCCTTTTACTTACGCCACAAAGCTACTGCCCGCCTGGCGAAAATGGAAAAGGAGTTTACCTCGACTTTAGTGCTCCTCGACAACAAGATGCCGCTGATTTCATTTTTCTACAGGGAAAAAGAAAACAGCTCCAAGATGGAAACTAAATAAATAATTATAATAATAATAATAAACTCCTTGATGTCCAAGAAAGCTCTGGAGAGGCAGCTAGGCGACGATGAAAGCATGCCCTCCGTAAACGATCAAAACTACCGGTCGGGGCTTCCAAAAAAAACAGATTCCGAGCTTCTGACATAATCAAAACTGTGGAGCTATTTCAGCGATGTTTCAGTGCTCCCAGCTGGTTATCAAGAAGCAGGAAGCAGAAAAGTTGTACAGCACGCCCAAGCAACAAACCAGCAAAACGCCTTATAAAAGAACTACGACGATTAAATGCCACCATTGTAGCCATGAATGCTGATGGTGAGCCGTTACTTGTCTGGCATCTTCTAGGAGGCCTTCAAGCGTCATCAGGATTTCTGCCAGCTGGGCTTTATCTACACCAGGCTGGCAGGTACAAAACGACCTTCACGGAATCATTGCGGAAAAGCTGGGCAAAGATCATGCTTGTGGAGGCAGCTGACATAAGAATATTTGGGATAAATTTTAATTCAATTAAATTGATTTTTCTTTCTTTTAACGGCCACGGAATAACAACGAAAGAAGCCTTCCATTTACGCCAGAAGGCTACTGCTCGCCTGGCGAAAATGGAAAAAGAGTTCACATCGGCATTAGTACTGTTCGACAACGAGATGGTGCTGGTATCCTTCTCCTACAGGAAAAAAGAATATAAATGTTTATTTTACGTTAAGCAACCAATTTAATTGTTATAAAACGTAGAGACTGGCGGAAGGAACATTCATACAGTTCACACATAGTTTTTATTTTTCCGTAAATTTTAGTGGTGATTTTTGTGATTTTTGTGATATTTTCGATAAAAAATGTTTCTAAAATTGTTCGTGAAAGACTTCGATGGCCGTTTGCCAGTAATGAAGCAGGGAGACGAGGCGCTTTTCTCTGATCTTAAACAAAAGTTGAGAAGATCATTAAGGCGTCGGCATCCCGTCTTGGTCGCAAGCTTCGGGATCACGACTTAGTGTTCAGGGTGTTTGAACGCTCCAAAGACCTCGGCATGCCTGCCTTCCGAAACGGTCCCCACATGACCGACATGTTGGTCCTGTATCAGGATAAACCAATGTGTCGGTTGAGATTTGTGGATGGCAGCACACCCCGCGAGTCTAATATAATTTTAATTTAATAATTATAATTCTAATATAAGTAATTACTAATATAATATAAAGATAAAAAAAAAATAAATAATAACGAACAAAAAATAAATATGGACTGATATTGCCTCCTGTGGGGTTCCTCCGCCTCCTGTGAGGGCCACTCCGTTGAGCAACTTACGAGGTAAACTTTCCACACGGCCTTAGAGGTGAAAAATAAAATTTCTACGCAAATATCGATATGTTTATAGGTAAACATCGATGTATCGGCTGATGCTTTTCCAGTTCTACCACGCCTGAGAGGCACTGGGAGTGGCGCAAGCAACTGGATCCGTCTGGCATTGGCCGCGGGGTTTCATCTCCGGGGTGTTTTTTTTAAGTTTAAGGGGGGATATCTAAGAAATTTTTTTGAAAATCAAAACATTTTGTTGTTTTAATAATGCCTTAGAGCAGTAGAATTTTATCCCGAAAGATGAAATCTGGTAAAAGTTTCAAAATGTCAAAATTTTCTATTGTGCCGTGATGCCTCCCATGTATTTCTCAAGCGCATTAAAACTTTAAACGCGTTTATCTCGAAACCCCTTTTTCAGCTGGCCGGACACAACTCGAACAAATCTTATCCGATCGATCTGCAATTATACCTATGGATTCACGTAGGATTTTTTCGATGTTTTGCTTAATTTTTTTAAACAATTGTTTTATTTTTTTTTTTCAAATCCTTTTCTTAGTCACACACAATTTATCGAAAAATTAGCACATCGAAAAAATCCTACGTGAAAAAATAGCTCTAGGAATTTTCGGATTTATTGACTTAATTTCAAATCGATCGGGTAAAACCAAGCTGGACCTTGTTCACTAATAATGCTAATTTTGCCTGCTCCACGGCGAAATCCTGCTGGTGGAACTGAGCCATCACCACTTTGTGCCTTTGCGCTGCAACTCATTTAATGGTTTTGCGCCACTTTTCATTTGTCTCGGTTGATTTTCTTAGATAGTCGGCATTGGAACGGTCATAACTCCCGGGGATCCCGACACCACTCTTGCACTCCACAGCCGCCAATTGCTCTCGCCAGTCAGCCAAATGTTCTGGCGGCAGTGGGCTCGACTGTATGTACTGTGCCTCCAAATTCAGGGCAAGAGGCACCAAACGCAGCAAAACAAAGAAGAGGGCCAAAGTTTTGCGGCTTGCCATCTGCCAGCCATCCGCCAGCTGGCGCCGACTGCGTCCCATCAGCATGTTAGAGGTGGAGCATCGATGATTATTTCATGAGTCTTTTTTAAAGCAAAACTTTTGAAGTAATGATTTTTTTTTATCAAAAATAGAACTAATGAAATAATTATTACTTTGTAATCAAAAAATAATTAAATAAAAATAAAATAAATGGGTGTCGTGTGGAATGCTTCTAGAGTTAGTCGGATTGCTGAACTGAATGAGATTTTTAATTTGTTAAGAGTGGTTCTCGGCGCGTGTCCGTATATACATTCATATGTATGTATGTAGTCCGTAGTCGATTTTTGACATTTTGTTCTAGGTAGGCCTCTATCTGGGACACATTGACTTCCTCCGGCACCTTTTTGGCTTGTTCCACCTCATAGGAAAAGTCGTCCCGGAAGAAGTCAGAGTAGACTTCTGGTATGGAATCCCTTGAGGCATTTGAGGGTTTAATTCTCTTTTATTGTATTTTTGTCATTGGTTTGTTTTTGTTACCTTGCATTTTTTGTTAAAATTTTTATTGGTTTTTAAATTTTGTTTTTTTAATAAATATATAAGAATCAAATAAATCTTAAGGAAATATCATAATAGAATTGCATATAGTTATGTTTTATTTCCGATTCTTATATATTTATTTACATTTTTGAGTCGCCGCTCACAGTACCTGCCGCCTGCCTTTTGCCGGCATTGGCCACAGCCAATTTGTTCGAGTTGTGTCTGGCCAGCTGAAAAAAGTGGTTTCGAGATAAACGCGTTTAAAGATTTAAGGCGCTTGAGATATACATGGGAGGCATCACGGCAGAATACAAAAGTTTTGTCATTTAAAAACTTGCCGGATTTTATCTTTCAGTATAATATTTTAGGGCTCCAAAGTATTATTCAAACCAAAAATGTTCGACTTTTAAACCAACTTTCTTAGATATCCCCTTTAAACTTTAAATTAAAAAAATAATAATTAAATCAGCCAACACCGTCTAACTCCCGGGGATCCCGACCCCGGAAAATCATCAACCGATACATCGATTCTTACTTATAAACATATCGATAGTTCCGTAGAAATTTTATTTTCCACCTCTAAGGCCGCGTGAAAAGTTTACCTCGTAAGTTGCTCAACTTAGTGGTTTGGCAGTTGCTTACAGCCCTCACAGGGGCAACATCAGTCCTTATTTATTTTTGTTAGTTATTATTTTTTTTGTTATCTTTATTTTAGTAAAACACCTGCCGCTTTTGGCCAAACTCAAGTCGGCCAGAACCGACTCGCAGGGTGTACTGCCATCCACAAATCTCAACCGACACATTGGTTTATCCTGATACAGGACCAACATGTCGGTCATGTGGGGACCGTTTCGAAAGGCAGGCATGCCATGGTCCTCGCAGCGTTCATACACACAGATCACGAATTCGTCATCCTGAAGCTTGCGACCAAGGAACACAACATCCAGAAGCGATGCCGGCGCCTTAATGATCTTCTCCAGCTTTGGTTTAAGGTCAGAGAAAAGCGCCTCGTCTTCCTGCACGAATAATTAAAAAAATTTTTATCGAAAATATCACAAAAATCACAAAAGAAAATCAGAAAAATCACCACTAAAATTTACGGAAAACTTAAAATTTTTGTGAACTTTATGAATGTACCTCCTGCCAGTCCCTACGTTTTATAACCATTGGTTGCTTAACGTAAAATAAACATTTATATTCTTTTTCCTGTAGGAGAAGGATACCAGCACCATCTCGTTGTCGAACAGTACTAATGCCGATGTGAACTCTTTTCCATTTTCGCCAGGCGAGCAGTAGCCTTCTGGCGTAAATGGAAGGCTTCTTTCGTTGTTATTCCGTGGCCGTTAAAAGAAAGAAAAATCAATTTAATTGAATTAAAATTTATCCCAAATATTCTTATGTCAGCTGCCTCCACAAGCATGATCTTTGCCCAGCTTTTCCGCAATGATTCCGTGAAGGTCGTTTTGTACCTGCCAGCCTGGTGTAGATAAAGCCCAGCTGGCAGAAATCCTTGATGACGCTTGAAGGCCTCCTAGAAGATGCCAGACAAGAAGTAACGGCTCACCATCAGCATTCATGGCTACAATGGTGGCATTTAATCGTCGTAGTTCTTTTATAAGGCGTTTTGCTGGTTTGTTGCTTGGGCGTGCTGTACAACTTTTCTGCTTCCTGCTTCTTGATAACCAGCTGGGAGCACTGAAACATCGCTGAAATAGCTCCACAGTTTTGATTATGTCAGAAGCTCGGAATCTGTTTTTTGGAAGCCCCGACCGGTAGTTTTGATCGTTTACGGAGGGCATGCTTTCATCGTCGCCTAGCTGCCTCTCCAGAGCTTTCTTGGACATCAAGGAGTTTATTATTATTATTATAATTATTTATTTAGTTTCCATCTTGGAGGAGAAGGATACCAGCACCATCTCGTTGTCGAAGAGTACTAATGTCGATGTGAATTCTCTTTCCATTTTCGCCAGGCGGGCAGTAGCCTTGTGGCGTAAGTAAAAGGCATCCTCGTTTTTTGTTTTTTCACTTTTTTTATTTATTTAATAATGATCGATTAGCTAAGTTCGTACTCCTGGTTCGCGTTGAATTTTACTTTCACCATGTTTATTATTCCTGGATGCAACTTATGCATCGGATCTGCCTGTTCGCGTAAAGGGAACTATCACTTAAGGACCCAGTTGAGTCACTAAAATAATGCTTTGCATCAATACTGTTTTACTCGAAATTTTGTACGTTTTTCCGAATATAACTAATATAAAATGGAAAACTGTAAAATGGGAGTATTAAGTATCACGATGTGTACTGAAGGTTTGTTGAAATGAGACTGAACATTTGGTGTGGTGAGAGATGATCCAAGCCACTCCTTTGAAGCTCCAGACTCACAAATAAATAAAATGTAGATATAAAATATATAGAGTATAAATTTTTATTATAAATATCGTCCGTAATCGTAATCGTAATTTCCGTAATATTTCCAAAATCTTTTAGAAGACGGATGTTCTTTGTGTTGATCAGAATTTAGGCAGTATTGCTCCACTAAGCAACACTTCTTATAATAAAAATGTTGTAGTTCTTCTAATGTCGAAGTCTTTCCTGCAACTTTAGCATCTGGTTTTCGCTGGTTATGTCCCATGGCTGTTTGGGTACTTCTCGGATCTGCTGCCGATTGTCGATAGCACATCTCGGGTGTATCTTCGTAACCGTGTCGTGGCCCATAGTGTTGCTGCGTGTAATCATCCTGGCGGCGCAGGGCGTCCTTGTCGATGTCACCGCCACCGAATGCGTCCTAGTCGTTGGGTTAGCTCGGCGGTAGGAGTTGGCCATGCCATCGCTAGTGCCAGTGGGAGGCCACGACTTCACGTGGAATTCGGGGCCGGATGGCTAGTCGGGCAGTAGCCTTGTGGCGTGAGCAGAATGCACACTCTCTCCGAATTCAGTGTCCGTGAAAAGAATGAAAAATCAATTTAATTTAATTAAATTGAAACCCAAATATTCTTTCATCAGTCGCCTCCAAAAGCATGACTGGAACATGACGGCACTCGAGAACGCATTCAGCTTTTCCACAATGATTCCGTGAAGGTCAAGCCTGCCAGGCTTATGTCGATGCAGTCCAGCTGGCAAAAATCCTTGATGCAAGACCTGTTGGCCAGAAGATACCAGACAAGAAATATCGATTCACCATCAGCATTTATGGCTACAATGGTATTTAATCGTCGTAATTCCATAATAAGGCGAGTTTTCTGGTTTGTTAGCTTCTTGATACCCATCGCAGAGGACCGTTTCTGAGAAGTTTCCGAGATCCTCGCTAAAAAAGCGTTTCTCGCTGCAGCTGATATCCAAAGTTTTGATCATGTCGCTGATTATGGCAGAAGCTCGGAATCTGGTTTAAGTGGAGGCACCGACCGGAATGTCAGGGTCTGAATTCGATTGGTTACTGTGGGCATGCTTTCATTGTCGTCTAGCAGCCTCTCCAGAGCTTTCTTCGGCATCAGGGCTTCATGTAAAGAAATGCAAAACTCCGTGAATTTGAAAGAAATATTCAAGTAAAAAAATTGCGTTTTAAAAAGGATAATGTACTTTTAATTTAAGCCCCTATTTCCAAATTTAACAAAGTAGTTTTTTTTCGATAATTGAAAAGGTAATCTCGCGAGCACACACTTTTTCCGTAATGTTTTTACCTCACGTTTTCGTATGAATATATTCATATTTTCTTCAAAAAACAACTTATTTTGTACTTCATAGATATCAAAAAGAAGATTTGGTAAAAAAAAACCAAACATTTCGAATGTTTTGTATGCGAAAAATTACATAAAAAAAATGCTATAATGCTAAATACCAAAAAATACCAACATTTTAGTTATTTTTTTAGTTTTCTGGCCGATTTTCACATGAAAACACTAAGATATGATATGTAACCATTGTATTATGAACATTTTAATTTGAATTTCAATTTTTTTTATATACACACAAAAATACAATGAACATTTTAGTTTTCGAGCCTGGTAGACCTTTTGCAGGAAATATACTAAGTCAAACACACAACAACTGCTGTTGCGGCTCTTTCCTGCCTCATTCTGGTACATGCACAGCTTATGGGGAGAAAGTCCATGTATCATTTATTTTATTTCTGAGCTTGCTCCGAATTATTTTCTGACTTGAAAATGCCACCTCGCAGTTATATGTCGTACCAAACATTGAGTCCAGCCTATAAATATTTATTTTGAGGCGCAGATATTTTTCGTCATTAATCACCACCCGAAAATGTTGCCCAGTTTCAAAAGGAAAGCTAGGATCACTCCGTAATTAAACAAGCTCTTCGCGTAATGAGGTTTCTAGATCTGCTAGTTCTGCGGTAAATGGAAAATTTTTTTTTTTCGGCATAACATTTGCATACGGTGGGCGGTCCCCGCATTCGTCGTGGCAGCACCTCTCCGTGTTGCAGGTGAGAGTGCACCTCGCCTCGCTAAATATGGACAGGTTGCTGGGGCTGCTGCTAGCCTGAGAAACGCACTCCGCGTCCATAGAGGGCCCACAGGCCTGCTGTCCATTCGAGGTGCTGCCACGCAAGGTGCTGACACTGGAGGTGCTGCAAGTAGAACCGTTATTGGTAAAACACCTGGAACTTTGAGCCAAACTCAAGTTGGCCAGAACCGACTCGCGGGGTGTGCTGCCATCCACAAATCTCAACCGACACATTGGTTTATCCTGATACAGGACCAACATGTCGGTCATGTGGGGACCGTTTCGAAAGGCAGGCATGCCATGGTCCTCGCAGCGTTGATACACCCAGATCACGAATTCGTCATCCAGAAGCTTGCGACCAAGGAACACAACATCCAGAAGCGATGCCGGCGCCTTAATTATCTAATTATCTTCTCCAGCTTTGGTTCAAGATCAGAGAAAAGCGCCTCGTCATCCAGCTTGGTCACTGGCAGCTGACCGTTGAAGTCTTTCACGAAAACTTTTAGAAACATTTTTGATCGGACAAAAATCAGAAAAATCACAAAAAAGAATCGGAAAAATCACGACTAAAATTTACTAAAAACTGAAAATGAACGTGTGAATTGTTGAAGCGCTCGGAATGAACGGATGGAAAATCATGCAAAATTAAGAACCTTTCTCGGAAATTTTCGACCCACTTCTTGACTACTTCTGCAAATTCTTCAATTTTATGGAAACTTTCAGCTTTTAACTCGAATAATATTAGCGATGTTTTTTTAAGTCGACAAAATGATTATTTTCAAGGCTAGTAGTCAACAAAATAAGTTTTGCATTAAAATTGGATATTGCTCTAATAAGTTCGAACATTTTTTGATTTTTACCTTCTAAGAAAAGATTTAGTTCATTTAACATTTCAGTTCTATCACAAAGAAAGGCCAAATCAATTAAAAAGTCACGATTTTCTATGAAAATAAGGAGATCGTCTGCGTTGCTTCCGATCCCGGCGCTGCCATATGCAACCGTTGCTGCTGCTGGACTGCCTCCGAAGCCCCAGGCGGTGCTCCGACGAGGCGGTGGTGCGATTATCCGCACCCCCTCTGTCGGTGAGCTCCAGAAAGTTGTACTGAGCAAGGAGTTTGCCGAAGCGGGGCTCAACGTGACCAGGAACGTCGCCGAGAAGCCCAAGGTGGTAGTCTACGACGTGGACACCCAAATCGGTCCGGAGGAGTTCATGAAGGAGCTCTTCGAAAACAACTTTGAGGATGTGCCAGCGGCCGAGTTTCGTAAGACAGTGCACCTGGTGACCAAGCCGTGGTCAGTTACTGACGGTGCCACTGTAAATGTGACACTCGAAGTTGATGACAAGGCGAACGTCTGCCGCCAGTGTGGACTCGTAGGCCACAACGCAGCGAGGTTCCAAAAACGCAGACCATCGAGCTTGGAGTCCGATTACGGGAGTCCAGTTCGGTGTTCGCGCTGCTGCAGGAGCCGTATCTTGGCGACGACGGGATGGATGTCCTGCCTGATGGCATGAGGATCTTCACCGACCGGCGAAGGAAGGCAGCCATCCTTGTGGACCACCCGGATATCGACGTGATGATTGTCAACGCTGCAGCATCTATGTGGGCCACATATGAGTGGAGAGTGGACGAGTGGGAGTTGAGCGATCGCAACATGATTACTGTTGTGGCCGAGCCAACGACCACGAGCACAGTGGGAATCGGATCCCTCCGAACTTATTTTATGTGGCGTGTTCCGCACTGAAGGGATTACAACCACAGCATTCGAATATACCCACAAGTGAGCATATAATGCACGTGTCTGGATTAAGCGCCAGCCAACCGCCCCGGTCTAGAAGCTATAGCAAATACATAGCGACTACTCCGGTACAAATTCGAGCGCATACTTGTCGGGCATGCACTCCCCCTTTGTGAGGGTCGAGATATATCTAAAATCTCTACTGATCTAATGGTCACAGCACCAGGTTGTATAACGCAACTCCACGTCGGGCCCGAGGGCCCTACCCGCGATTTGGGTGTCAACCACAGCCACCACGATACTCCCACAAGGGGGCCTACCTCAATGAGCAGGCTTGGAGCACTGCTCAAGCCGGATGGGGTAACCATTGCCATATTAGTCGCCTCCTACGACAAGCAACAGCGGGCTGTGGAAGTATTCTCGCCCGCTATCCACACAGTAGAAAGCCCAGTTTTGGTTTTCAGCCTGGGACTGGTAACCCATATTCCCTCTGTAGACTCCTGCGTCTCGTAAATACGGCTTCGGCGTAAGCATCTAGGAGTCTCATCCGTTCAGGGGACTCCTTTATTCCCTCCACGTTCGAACGATTCCAAGAGCATCGAAGTCGCGCAAGTTCGAATAGAGCGGACAGACGCAAAGTATGTGCTTTGCGTCCCCCATTTCCCAACCACAAAGGCATCGAGACGAATCAGTAAGGCTCCTCTGGCGCAGAAATGCATTTAGCGAACCGTGACCCGTTTGGAGAAATCCGGCTCTTAAGTTAAAGCCAAATTCCTTCCTGTGGTAGACAAAGCCTGCCTCTGGAAAGAATTCACGCGTCACTTCGCCGTGTGGCGCATAAACCCATCTAAGTTGCCACTCATTTAGCAGACGCTCGTCGACCAACGCCATCTTGCACTTCAAATCCATCCCAGACATGTCCCGATTATGTAGCCAGTCCGTTTCACCCAGAGAAATTCCCTTCTTCAGCTTGTACTTGGTCGCAGCACGTATCGCGTCGAGATCCATTGGAGGGACACCAGCAAGTACCTGCAGTGCCACTGTGGACACAGTCCGACATACTGGTAGGCATCCCAGAAGCACCTGCCTTTGGCATGACAAGAGGCGATCCCTAGACTCAACCTTCTGCGCCACAGTGTACCAGATCGAGGCACCAAACAATACACAAGGCACCATGAGTCCGGCATATATGGCACGCCTAGCCCGAGGACTGAAGCCCCAGTCGACACGCAGAACGCGCTTTAATGCCGCTGTAACTCCAGCCAGCCGATCTCGTAGGGTGGAAATGTGCGGGAGAAAATTCAGCCGTTCACCGATTGTGATGCCAAGGTACCGGCATTTATTAACATACGGCAGGCCTCTATTTCCAAACCGTACCGTTGGGTGCCTAGTGGAGCCTAGCCTCCCTTTCAGCAACATAATGACCGTCTTGTTGATGGAAACACTCACTCCAACTTGTTCTCCCCATTCTTTAACCATCATCTGCTCCCCTTTCCGCTCAAATTCAGCACGGGAATTCCCCTCGACTAGAAGCAGCAAGTCGTCTGCATATGCACTCAGAGCACAATGTGGCTCTAAGCGCTGGAGCAGGACATCCATCAACAAATTCCATATAAAAAGGCCGCTAATAGATCCCTGAGGGCAGCCCCTTGTGACAGGGACTGTGGCTACTCCATGGCTGCTGACGATACTTGCGCTCCGACTGGAGAAGAAGCTTTTCCATAAGCGAATTTCTCTACAGCCATAGTCAGTAAGCAGATCAAGGACTGCACTCCACTCAACGTGATCAAAGGCTCCCTTAAAATCCACAAAGATCCCAAGGACGTATGTTGCCGAGGTTTCATCGACTGTTTCCATGACGTGCCTCCAAGCATCTTCCACTGAGCGTCCTGCGGTGAATCCGAATTGCCATCTGCTGCCAGCCGGTAGTATATCCTTCATTCGATTCCCCATGATTCCTTCCAGCACCTTTCCGAACACTGGCAAAAAGCATATGCCACGATAAGAGGCAGGATCGCTCCTGTCCTTATCTGGCCCCTTTACCAGCGGTATCACTCTCGGGTGCTTCCACTCGGCCGGAAAGTATCCTTCCGAGAGGCACCGAGAGTACAGCTTCGTCAGGTGCTGAGGGATGGCACGCCATACCTCCTTGACAATACCGCCCGTGATGCCATCCATACCCGGCGATCGCCGGCTTCTCAAGGCTTCGAGGATCGGTGAGACACCAGTGGATAAGTCCTCTCGTGCTGTCGACTCCGCAACAGGGAAGAAGTTGTGGAGGAGCACATTTGCGCAGTCGTGCCAGGTTACGAAAAGCGCGCCGTTCGACCGGAGACATCCGAGATCGACTGTCTTCTTCCGGCCTCGGCATATCCGGTAGACGTGCCCCCATGGATCGTCCTTGTGCCGTTCCACGAAGTCCCGCCAGTTTTGATCCTTTGTCGTCAGGATGAGCTTTTTGTACTGCCCTGATGCAAATCTCAGTCCAGCGGCGAGTTGCTCAGCATCGTCGGTGCCACTCCGACGAGCTGCCTGCAGCCTACGCCTCAGTCTCCTGACCTCTTGGCGCTTGGTACTCAGTTCAGGATTCCACCATATTACTTTTCTCCTCGCTGCAGGCATCCTGCGCCCTATCACCCTGTCACACACATCGTGTACGATGGAGCGGAGGGCAGACACGTGGTCGTCCAACGGCAATTCCTCCAGTTCCTCGAGGCTTTGTGCTGCACTCCTTAATTCTATACTGAATCTTTGCCAATTTGCATTAGACAGTTTCCATTGCGGTACAGGAGCATGGCTCTCAACTGTAGCGCCCGGGTTTGGTGTCACCATAACAGTGATAATATTATGGTCACTTAAATCCCATTGGCTTACTCTCCATTCATATGACGCCCAATTACTCCCTGCTTCATTGACGATCGTCACGTCAATATCACTTTTCGATCTGTTATTGTCGAACGTGTACACTTGACTGGCAGAATTCAGCACGACGGCACGACTTCCTATAATCCACTCGACTAGCAGCACACCCTGTTCGCGATTCAGTGGGTTCCTAGCGTTGGCTGATAACTTACTGGACCACATTGGGGATGCCGCATTGGCGTCCATGCCGAGGATTACTGGATTACTGCTGGCCAGCAGTAGTACTGTATCCAGGTACTTCAAATATGGTTCCAAAACGGTATTGAACTGGCAATATGCGGAGGTCAGGGAGATTGTGCCATATCTTCCGGTGACACTCACGCATACGCCGAATTCAGTCGTCAGGGACTCGATGGGCATGTAAATAGCGTCCGGATCGTCGACTATGATGGCAGCTTTCTTCCGAGTGTCGGCATATACTCGCATACCAGAGGGAAGTCCAGTGATGCGTCCGCTCCTATCTGCATAGGGCTCCTGCACTAGCGCGAACAAATGGCCCTCTTCACGTATCCTGACTCCGAGCTCGATGGTCGCAGCTCGGCCTCGACCACAGTCGGGGTGGCAGCACGGTCATCCTCATTGCCCGAATAGCTAACACCAATCTCCTCCGCGACGGCAGGCTCCCCTTCAGCATCCAAAGCCAACTTTTTCTTACCGGGAAGACCGGTAACCTTTGTAGCCTTCCTAGTTTTACGTGCCTTGCGTTTAGCAGCCAAAACCACGCTGGCCTCGCTGCTCACACTCATGATACTGCTATCACTCTCCATTTCCATACTGCTTCCCGAGTGCACTGGCACTCGCAGGCGAGACACTCAGTTCAACACAGTAGGCCACGCCAGAAATTTCAATTTTAAATCAACAATTGAAAATTTACAAGTAAAAGCCCAAAATCGAAAATTTACAATATTCAACCGCAAACCACTGCGAAAATTCACCGCTCTTGATCGCGCCTTCACTCACCGTCCAGTCCTTTTCGATCTTTCTCACACGTCCGTGGGCAAGGCCGACAAAACATAACACAAAGTTTTATTCAAAACTAGCTGACCCGGCGAACTTCGTTTCGCCACCAGATGGCTTCGTTCTATGTAACATTTCGTTTGGTGACTAAAAGATGAAAAAAAATTTTTTTTGTTTGTTTGTTTTATATATGAAAAGGAAAAGTGTTTTATGTAACATTTCGTTTGGTGATTAAAAGATGAAGAAACATTTTTTTGTTTGTTTTATATTTGAAAAGGAAAAGTTTTATTTCATTTCACAACAGTAATGAATTCATTTTTAATACAAAAGTGAAGTGTTATTTAGTTGAACTTCTCTAAGTGAATGAAAGTGAATCCAAAGTAAATACTGAATCGAAGCGTTATACGTGTCCGCAAATTATCAGTTTCATTGAAGTTCTCTTTGGTAAACCACATTTTTGTTTTTGGTCTGACGTTAACACAAACAAATCGGATGGTTTCCCAACTCGTGAATACGCAACATATAACTGCCCATGTGAGAAACAATGATTTTCTAAATTTATCCCGCAAACACTAAGCGATTTGCCTTGCGACTTGTTAACGCAAGGCGAACTGAAATTGTAATCGTTTGAAGTCAAACGGTAGATCAGTCGGAATCATTGGTATTCGATACATTTGAATATGCGTACTTTCCGTTAATAATGGATACCTCAATTAAATTCCTGCGATCCGATGGCATTCGTTCTAATGCTGTTTTGAACATATTAACCACAGCATTATTAGCGTGAAAAATGCTTGCAACTGTTCAATAATTCGTCTGTTTAACTGTTATGTTCCTGTATATTGCACCGCACATTCAGCTGATCCACCATTTACGAATTGAAATATATTTGCAGAGAATTGATGCGGTTCATCTGGTGTTAGCACCATTGAACCATGTAAATGATATATTTTGTTGTTGTATCTTTAACCTTGCAAGTCGGAATGAAGCCGCCTTCTCAAATGATATTAGCTCCAAAGGAAGTCATGCGAAAGCAGTTATTTTATTCAAGGATATGTTGAAGATAATGGATGGAATCGGGATCACTTCCATCGAACAATGGTTTTAGTGGCTGTGGTGGTGTAAGTAATGGATCCAGTTTGACTTTTCCACTTGCGCAGCACAATCCAGCCGTTTTTCTTTTGAACTTTAACGCATTGCAATATCGGCATATAGTCGTCATTGGCCCAGTATCTAAATTTGCATTATCACTGTAGTTCGCAGTGGGATCATATTGGAATTCCAAGCGATTGTATGATGCCAACTTCGTGTCCTCGCGCGTTGTCCCAATAGGACATTTACTCTTATTATATTTTGCCTTTCTTCGCCTAGGTTCTGTGAATACAATTGTTGCTGGCTTGCATGTCTTGTGCGGCGGCCGATGATCGCACGTCGTCCTCTAGGTATTTTGGGCTATGGACAGAGTGGTGAGTTTAACCTCAAATGCACGGTCCACATAATTTACACAGTTCAACTTACCACCTTACAGACAAATGCCTTCTGTTGGTTGAAATTGAATAAAAATTTGGACAATTCACGTGATTGATTTGATGGTTTCCAATTGAAATGTTAGAAAACAAATATCTTATTTTTTAAATTATTTTTCACAATTTCACGGTGAACACAATACCGCTTTGTCACATAATATTAACTGAGCAGAGAACAATGAGTAGATGTCAATGTAACACGCACCGCATGCTATGTATCAGAGATGGCACTATATGTAAAAAAGTCGGGGAAGTATCGCGGAAGTATCGCGAAAGTATCGCGAAAGTATTGCGGAAGAGTCGGGGAAGTATCGCGGAAGTATCGCGGAAATATCGCGGAAGTATCGCGGAAGAATCGCGGAAGTATTGCGGAAGAGTCGGGAAGTATCGCGGAAGCATCGCGGAAGAGTCGGGAAGTATCGCGGAAGCATCGCGAAAGTATTGCGGAAGAGTCGGGGAAGTATCGCGGAAGTATCGCGGAAATATCGCGGAAGTATCGCGAAAGTATTGCGGAAGAGTCGGGGAAGTATCGCGGAAGCATCGCGGAAGAGTCGGGGAAGTATCGCGGAAGTATCGCGAAAGTATTGCGGAAGAGTCGGGGAAGTATCGCGGAAGTACCGCGGAAATATCGCGGAAGTATCACGAAAGTATTGCGGAAGTATCGCGGAAGTATCGCTAAAGTATTGCGAAGAGTCGCGGAAGAATCCCGGAAGAATCCCGAAAGTATCGCGGAGGAGCGCAGAAGTATCGCGGAAGAGTCGCGGAAGTATCGCGGAAGAGTCGTGGAAGTATCGCGAAAGTATCACGAAAGTATTGCGGAAGAGTCGGGGAAGTATCGCGGAAGTATCGCGGAAGAGTCGCGGAAGTATCGCGGAAGTATCACGAAAGTATTGCGGAAGTATCGCGGAAGTATCGCTAAAGTATTGCGAAGAGTCGCGGAAGAATCCCGGAAGAATCCCGAAAGTATCGCGGAGGAGCGCAGAAGTATCGCGGAAGAGTCGCGGAAGTATCGCGGAAGAGTCGCGGAAGTATCGCGGAAGAGTCGCGGAAGTATTGCGGAAGAGTCGCGGACATATTGCGTCCATCATTTCAATGTATCCGTACATTTATAATTTCAGCCAAAACAGCACGACGTATTCGTGATTCACTACAGGTACGGGGTCAACAGATCTATTTCGTGCATTACCTTCATCTGCACTCCGTGATCGTCTTTGTCATACCCCATTTGAACTACGCGTTCGCCTTCCTATATTTGCTCGTATTGGTCTTGAGAAAATTAGGAAAGTACACGCACATATATATAGTAAACTTTAACAGTTCTAGACTCACCATTTATACAAACGACAGAAAATGTTTGACGAAAATTACCTGACAATAATATCAAAGCAGCCGTTTTAGTTATGTATGTGAAAAAGAAAATGGCTGTTGAAAATGGCTATTGGCTGCATACTCATATTTTTTTTTACTTTTAAACCTTCCCTGGACTTCCACGAATAATTCAAGACCAAAATGAGCCAAATCGGTCCAGCCATTCTCGAGCTTTAGCGAGACAAACGAACAGCAATCTATTTTTATATATATAGATAGATTATCATAGACATAATTTTATATACAACTTTTTTTTTTTCCAGAAAATCGGGAGCTTCAAAACGAACACAACCGGTAAGCTTGACACTAAAGTCGAAACTGAGTAGATAGGGACAGTTGAGAGCATAGCTCCTGTGCCGTCCTGGAACCTCTCCAATGCACGCTGGCGATTGTTCGAAGAGGAGATGGTGAGCCGGGCAACCGGACTTCCGGAAGACTTCTCTGAGTCGCCGTTGGACCAGCAAGTTTCGACCCTGTGCAGAATCGTACACGATGTGTGCGATCATGTACTGGGGAGAAGGACGCCAGGATCGCCTAGCAGGAGAGCCAGTTGGTGGACCGCAGAACTCTGCGCTGCACGACACGAAGTCGTGATGACGATGCCGCTGCAGAGCCACTTTTGACCGAGCTGAGGCGTGCCTCAGCCAGTTATAAGAAGCTCATCTGGAGGGCGAAAATGGACGGCTGGAAACGCTTCGTCGGAGAAAACGCAGATAATCCATGGGGGCGCGTCTACAAGATTTGCCGAGGCCGCAGAAAGTGCACGGAGATTGGGTGCCTCCGCGTAAATGGCGAGATGATCACTGATTGGGGTGATTGTGCACGAGTGCTCCTCCGCAACTTTTTCCCAGTTGCGGAGTCTGATGCACCGATTGCCATTGCGGAGGAAGTCCCACCGGCCCTTGAAGAATTCGAGGTTGATGCTTGTGTCGCCAGGTTGAAGAGCAAGCGCTCTCCCGGCATGGACGGCATCAATGGCACAATCTGCAAGGCAGTCTGGCGCGCCATACCTCAGCACCTGACAGCGCTTTATTCCAGATGCATCCAATCGGGGTACTTTCCCAGCGAGTGGAAGTGTCCACGAGTAGTGGCGCTACTCAAGGGACCCGAGAAGGACAAGTGCGAGCCCTCGTCGTACCGTGGAATATGCCTGCTGCCTGTTTTTGGCAAGGCGCTTGAGGCAATCATGGTGAATCGCGTTAGAGAAGTTCTTCCGGAAGGCTGCAGATGGCAGTTCGGATTTCGCCAAGGACGATGTGTGGAGGATGCTTGGAGGCAGGTGAAGAGCAGTGTTTACGCCAGCCCGGCGAAATACGTGCTCGGCATTTTCGTGGACTTTAAAGGAGCATTCGACAACGTCGAGTGGAGTGCTGCACTGCGCCGACTAACCGACTTGGGATGCCGGGAAATTAGCCTGTGGCAGAGCTTTTTCTCCGGCCGAAAAGCACTGATCCGAAGCAGTTCCGGTACAGTCAATGTGCCGGTAACTAGAGGTTGCCCGCAGGGGTCAATCAGCGGCCCATTTATTTGGGATATGCTGATGGATGTACTGCTACAGCGCCTTGAGACGTTTTGCCCGCTCAGTGCATACGCTCTCATCGTGATCTGCTGCTTCTCATCGAGGGAAATTCCCGAGCCGCGTTTAAGGAAAAAGGAGCGCGACTAATGTCCATCGTTGAAGCGTGGGGGAAGGAAATTGGCGTTGCCGTTTCCACCAGCAAGACGGTTATAATGCTGCTTAAAGGTGACCTAAAACCGGGGCGAGCCCCTACGGTAAAGTTTGCTGGAGCAACCCCGCCGTATGTGGTTAGCTGTCGGTACTTGGGCATCACGGTCAGTAAAGGAATGAAATTCCTTACGCACATTGCTTCGCTTCGCCAGCGGATGACCGGAGTCGTTGGAGCATTGGCGCGTGTGCTCCGAGTCGACTGGGTCTCAGTCCTCGAGCCAGGCGGACCATATATGCCGGACTCATGGCGCCTTGAACAAGTAGCAGCCAGAAGGCGACTAGATTCCTGCCATAGGCTGATCCTGCTTGGATGCCTTCCGGTATGCCGAACAGTGTCCACCGTGGCACTGCAGGTTCTTGCAGGAGCTCCCCCGCTTGACTTGGCTGCTAAAACGTGGATACCCGTTGGAGGAAAACGACTGGCTCTATGGCGAGGACATTTATGGTCTTAGCCGGGATCAGAGAATGATGCGGATAGAGGAGTGCTTGCTGCTGGACTGGCAGAGGAGATGGAGTGATGACAGCGAGCCCGGGCGGGTGACGCGCGAGTTCATTCCAGACGCTTCCTTCGTTTATCGAAATCCAGACTTTGGATTTTCGATGATGGCATCATTCCTGATCACAGGGCATGGGTCGTTGAATGCATTTTTACGCAGCAGGCAACTTAGTGACACTGCCGCATGCTCATGTGGCAATCCTGAGGAGGACTGGAAGCACGTGCTTTGTGTCTGTCCCCTGTATGCGGATTTGCGAGACCTCGATGGACTTGGTGTGCAGCAAGTTGGCGAAATCTGGGATGTCAGCAGGATTCTGGAGGATCCGGACAGAACCCGGCGACTTATAGAGTTCGCTGAGGAGGCGTTCCGCAGGAGGAGGGGTGTTTAACCCAACTTCTTTGCCGTGTTGTCTGCCGCGGCCTGGGCAAAGATCATGCTCAAGTCGTGCTAGTGGAGGCGCCCAATGCAAGAATTACAATTTAATTCAATTAAATTGATTTTTCTTTCTTTTAACGGCCACGGAATAACAACGAAAGAAGCCTTCCATTTACGCCAAAAGGCTACTCCTCGCCTGGCGAAAATGGAGGAGTTTCATCAACATTGGTGCACTTCGACAACGAGATGGTGCTGGTATCTTTCTCCTACAGGAAAAAAGAAAACACCTGAGCCACAAGAGTTCCAAGTTGCTGATGTATAACCTCGAGAGGAAAGAAAGACTTAAAAAATACTTAATATAAAGATTTTTTGAGATAATACGTTTATATTTTACGTTAAGCCACCAATTTAATTGTTATAAAACGTAGAGACTGGCAGAAGGAACATTCTTACAGTTCACACATAGTTTTTAGTTTTCGTAAATTTTAGTGGTGATTTTTGTGATTTTATTTTTTGTGATTTTTGTCATATTTTCGATAAAAAATGTTTCTAAAATTGTTCGTGAAAGACTTCAATAGCCATTTGCCAGTAATCCAGCTGGGAGACGAGGCGCTTTTCTCTGATCTTAAACCAAAGCTAGAGATGATCATTAAGGCGCCGGCATCGCTTCTGGATGTTGTGTTCCTTGGTCGCAAGCTTCAGGATGACGAATTCGTGATCTGGGTGTATGAACGCTGCGAGGGCCTTGGCATGTCTGCCTTCCGAAACGGTCCCCACAATACCGACATGTTGGTCCTGTATCAGGATAAACCAATGTGTCGGTTGAGATTTGTGGATGGCAGCACACCCCGCGAGTCGGTTCTGGCCCACTTGAGTTTGGCTCAAAGTTCCAGGTGTTTTACTAATAACGGTTCTACTTGCAGCACCTCCAGTGTCAGCACCTTGGTGGCAGCACCTCGAATGGACAGCAGGCCTGTGGTCCCTCTATGGACGCGAAGTGCGTTTCTCAGGCTAGCAGCAGCCCCAGTGAGGCGAGGTTCGCTCTCACCTGCAACACGGAGAGGTGCTGCCACGACGAATGCGGGGATCGCCCACCGTATGCAAATGTTATGTCGGAAAAAAAAAAAGATTTTCCATTTACCGCAGAACTAGCAGATCTAGAAACCTCATTACGCGAAGAGCTTGTTCAATTACGGAGTGATCCTAGCGTTCCTTTTGAAACAGGGCAACATTTTCGGGTGGTGAATAATGACGAAAAATATCTGCGCCTCAAAATAAATATTTATAGGCTGGACTCAATGTTTGGTACGACATATAACTGCGAGGCGGCATTTTCAAGTCTGAAAATAATTCGGAGCAAGCTCAGAAATAAAATAAATGATACATGGACTTCTCTCCCCATAAGCTGTGCATGTACCAGAATGAGACAGGAAAGAGCCGCAACAGCAAGTTGTTGTGTTTGACTTATGTAGTATATTTTTGGTATATGGGCATTTCCTGCAAAAGGTGTACCAGGCTCGAAAACTAAAATGTTCACTATCATTGTATTTTTGTGTGTATATAAAAAAAACTTGAAATTCAAATCAAAATGTTCATAATACAATGGTTACATATCATATCTTAGTGTTTTCATGTGAAAATATAAGCTAATATAAATAAAAATAAAAGCTAATATATATACGTAAAAATAAAAGGAAAATAAAGAAATAAAAGTATTTTTAAGGTGTGTTCGCGAGGTTGGGAATTGCCATATGTAGAATTTTGTGCAATATTTAGGTAATTTTTGCTTAGCTTTTTTTTAGATTTTCAGCAATAAGAAGGTGCTTCTTACTATGAAATGTCTTTATGCGCCAATTCACCTGTTTTGAAAGTAATTATTTAAACTTTAAATTTAAAAACAATGAAATGGACAGCCAGAATAGGAAGAAGGTTACTGGAGTGTGGTGGCTTCGTAATAGCTCCGCTCTTACCTTATCGTTGCAGAAACGATCTGATTAAAATCCGCCTTCACAATTTCGGTGAGAACTAAAGTTAGGTGATTGGCTAAGGAAATCACCCCACAAAGCCAAGATTTAATGAATTTTTGCGTTTTTATCCATTTTTTTCGTCATGGAAATAAAAATATGTAATTTGACTTCCTCTGTTCACTCGGTTTGTTTGCTTTTGACAGTCGACAGCGCATGTGCGCGCAAATCACCTAACTTTGCAGTTATTGTGCACTTGCAATAACTGCAGAAGACTCAGGAGGCATCAGTATCGTCTTTGCAAAGCCATGTCTTAAAATCAGGATGCTGAAGCCAATCATCTCGACACTTTTGCAAGATAAATAAACAAAATAAATAAGTTTTCGGCTTTCTTCTTCGCCGTGAAATTTTGCAATTATTATGAATTAACTAACTAACTATGTACAAGAAAAGCTGTACAAATCTGTTTAATGGTTTTCATATTAATTTCTGCAGGAGTATTTGCATGAGGATTCCAGAAATGAATAAATTGTGCACTGCGAATTCCGGCCATTGTTATTGTTTACCTTTTAAGTCAGTGTGACCGTAGTCGCATTTCGAAAAAAATCCGAACCGAAAAATACATATAGCTGTCTCTTTCAAGGTTCTAATGAAGTAGCTAATTAATGAAAACTTGTGCCCTGTATCATAGCCGTATAAATAAATGATAAATCTATTGAATAAATCAATAAACTGATATTTTTTTTTGTTATGGGTTTTGTTATGGTTTAAAAATTAGTGGAGTATTTTAGGTTTGGGTGTGGAGGTTTAGATAATTCGGTTTGATAGGTCTATAGGGTGTTCTGTGTTCTATTAGTCTTCTGGCCAAGACATTCGGGTGGGCAGTCAGTTTGGAGTGGTATGTTGAGGCTTGTCAGTTGATGACAACCCCGATCATGGGGACTCTGAGGTCCCTGGCAATGTCAACGTTCCCTATTAACCATTCTGCACCTGTGATTTTGTGCAGCCTCTTGCTCTGGAATACTCTTATACGGTTCAAGTTGGTTTTAGCAGCAATATCATAAACTTGTATACCGTATCTCCATGTGGGGGCAAGTATGATCGAGTATGTCGACGGTCACACCCAGATATTTGTGTTCTTTCCTTTGTTTCAAGAGCTCTCCGTGTAAAAATAATCCTGGCCAGGTCCAAGTTAGCTCTCACAGTTTCTTAGCCGGGATTTTATCTGTCCACGAATCATTAAAATCAGAATTCCTCAAAATATGAATATATTTTGGTTTCGAATTTAAATCGACAAATACCCCTATCCAAATGAAAGTATTATTTTGACACTTATCTACAGCTTACAGCACAAGCTCCACCGCCGACGATGCTCTGCAGAGTCAGATCAGGGAATCGTAGATACAGATATCTTCCATATGCTAGACGTCATAGTCTGGCAGATAAAGGAAATTGCACCGGAGCAGCTTATTGTTGCCTAATGGATACGCCAAGTCGGGGAGCCACAAGCATGATGAAAGTTAAATTCAGAGCAAACCAGGAGTGCGCCTTTGAGAAGATCAGGCCACCGAAGGGGCTCCTGAACGAGAATCTCGAGCTAGCGTCATGATTCAAGAGTTCTATGAGATGAGTTCGAGGATAATTAAACTTAAAAAAAAAAAAAAATAAAAATTAAATAGATAACTCGGATTGCGAATTCGAAGCGTGTAGCTGATTTAGTTTAAACGTTTCAATAATAATATGGCAGAAAGCGTGGTAACATATAGTGGCTTGGATCATCTCTCACCACACCAAATGTTCAGTCTCATCTCAACAAATCTTCAGTACACATCGTTATACTTAATACTCCAATTTTTACAGTTTTCCATTTTATATTAGTTATATTCGGAAAAACGTACAAAATTTCGAGTAAAACAGTATTGATGCAAAGCATTATTTTAGTGACTCAACTGGGTCCTTAAGTGATAGTTCACTTTACGCGAACAGGCCAACTAATCACTACGGCAGATCCGATGCATAAGTTGCATCCAGGAATAATAAACATGGTGAAAGTAAAATTTAACGCGAACCAGGAGTACGAACTTAGCTAAACGATCATTATTAAATAAATAAAAGATGTGAAAAAACAATAAACGAGGATGCCTTTTACTTACGCCACAAGGCTACTGCCCGCCTGGCGAAAATGGAAAAGGAGTTTACCTCGACTTTAGTGCTCTTCGACAACGAGATGGTGCTGGTATCCTTCTCCTACAGGGAAAAAGAAAACAGCTCCAAGATGGAAACTAAATAAATAATTATAATAATAATAATAAACTCCTTGATGTCCAAGAAAGCTCTGGAGAGGCAGCTAGGCGACGATGAAAGCATGCCCTCCGTAAACGACCAAAACTACCGGTCGGGGCTTCCAAAAAAAAAACAGATTCCGAGCTTCTGACATAATCAAAACTGTGGATATCAGCTGCAGAGAGAATAGCTATTTCAGCGAGGATCCAGTGCTCCCAGATTGTTAACAAGAAGCAGGAAGCAGAAAAGTTGTGCGGCAATCCCAAGCTAACAAACCAGCAAAACGCCTGATAAAGGAATTACGACGATTAAATGCCACCATTGTGGACATTAATGCTGATGGTGAGCCGTTACTTCTTGTCTGGCATCTTCTAGGAGGCATTCAAGGGTCATCAAGGATTTCTGCCAGCTGGGCTTTATCTACACCAGCCTGACAGGTACAAAACTACCTGAACGAAATCATTGAGGAAAAGCTGAATGCGTCCTGGAGTGCCGCGGCCTGGGCGAAGATCATGCTCAAGTCATGCTTGTGGAGGCAGCTGACATAAGAATATTTGGGATACATTTTAATTCAATTAAATTGATTTTTCTTTTCTTAACGGCCACGGAATAACAACGAAAGAAGCCTTCCATTTACGCCAGAAGGCTACTCCTCGCCTGGCGAAAATGGAGGAGTTTCATCAACATTGGTGCACTTCGACAACGAGATGGTGCTGGTATCTTTCTCCTACAGGAAAAAAGAAAACACCTGAGCCACAAGAGTTCCAAGTTGCTGATGTATAACCTCGAGAGGAAAGAAAGACTTAAAAAATACTTAATATAAAGATTTTTTGAGATAATACGTTTATATTTTACGTTAAGCCACCAATTTAATGGTTATAAAACGTTGAGACTGGCAGAAGGAACATTCTTACAGTTCACACATAGTTTTTAGTTTTCGTAAATTTTAGTGGTGATTTTACTGATTTTATTTTTGTGATTTTTGTGATATTTTCGATAAAAATGTTTTTAAAATTATTCGTGAAAGACTTCAATGGCCATTTGCCAGTAATCCAGCTGGGAGACGAGGCGCTTTTCTCTGATCTTAAACCAAAGCTGGAAAAGATCATTAAGGCGCCGGCATCGCTTCTGGATGTTGTGTTCCTTGGTCGCAAGCTTCAGGATGACGAATTCGTGATCTGGGTGTATGAACGCTGCGAGGACCATGGCATGCCTGCCTTCCGAAACGACATGACCGACATGTTGGTCCTGTATCAGGATAAACCAATGTGTCGGTTGAGATTTGTGGATGGCAGCACACCCGCGAGTCGGAGCTGGCCGACTTGAGTTTGGCCCAAAGCCCCGGTGTTTTACTAATATAAAGATAACAAAAAAAAAAAACATAATAACGAACAAAAAATAAATATGGACTGATGTTGTCTCCTGTGGGGGTTCCTCCGCCTTCTGTGAGGGCCACTCCGTTGAGCAACTTACGAGGTAAACTTTTCACACGGCCTTAGAGGTGGAAAATAATATTTTTACGGAGTTATCGATATGTTTATAGGTAAACATCGATGTATCGGCTGATGCTTTTCCAGTTCTACCGCGCCTGAGCGGCACTTGGAGTGGCGCAAGCAGCTGGATCCGTCTGGCATTGGCCGCTGGGTTCCATCTCCGGGGCTTAGAGTTAGACGGTGTTTTTTTTTAAGTTTAAGGGGGGATATCTAAGAAAATTTTTCGAAAATCAAAACATTTTTGTTGTTTTAATAATGCCTTAGAGCCGTAGGAATTTTATACCGAAAAAAATTTTCTATTGTGCCGTGATGCCTCCCATGTATTTCTCAAGCGCATTAAAACTTTAAACGCGTTTATCTCGAAACCCCTTTTTTCAGCTGGCCGGACACAACTCGAACAAATCTTATCCGATCAATCTGCAATTATACCTATGGATTCACGTATGATTTTTTCGATATTTTGCTTAATTTTTTTTTAAACAATTGGTTTTATTTATTTTTTTTTTTCCAAATCCTTTTTTTTAGTCACACACAATTTATCGAAAAATTAACACATCGAAAAAATCCTACGTGAATAAATAGCTCTAGGAATTTTCGGATTTATTGACTTAATTTGAAATCGATCGGTTAAGAAGCAAGCTGGACCATGTCCACTACCAATTTTGCCTGCTCCACGGCGAAATCCTGCTGGTGCAACTGAGCCATTACCACTTTGTGCCTTTGCGCTGCAACTCATTTAATGGTTTTGCGCCACTTTTCATTTGTCTCGGTTGATTTTCTTAGATAGTCGGCATTGGAACGGTCATAACCCCCGGGGATCCCGACACCACTCTTGCACTCCACAGCCGGGACTCCGAGCCAGGCGGGTGCCAATTGCTCTCGCCAGTCAGCCAAATGTTTTGGCGGCAGTGGGCTCGACTGTATGTACTGTGCCTCCAAATTCAGGGCAAGAGGCACCAAACGCAGCAAAACAAAGAAGAGGTCCAACGTTTTGCGGCTTGCCATCTGCCAGCCATCCGCCAGCTGGCGCCGACTGCGTCCCAACAGCATGTTAGAGATGGAGCATCGATGTTTACCAGTTAACCAGGGACTGTAATCATTATAATCAGAATAATAATAATGAATATTTCATGAGTTTGTTTTTAAAGCAATACTTTTGAAGTAATGATTTTTTTTTTTCAAAAATAGAACTAATGAAATAATATAACTCAAAGAAATAATTAAATAAAAATAAATTAAATGGGTGTCGTGTGGAATGCTTCTAGAGTTAGTCGGATTGCTGAACTGAATGAGATTTTTAATTTGTTAAGAGTGGTTCTCGGTGCGTGTCCGTATAAATGTACATTCATATGTAAGTATGTAGTCCGTAGTCGATTTTTGACATTTTGTTCTAGGTAGGCCTCTATCTGGGACACATTGACTTCCTCCGGCACCTTTTTGGCTTGTTCCACCTCATAGGAAAAAGCGCCTCGTCTCCCAGCTTGATTACTGGCAAATGGCCATTGAAGTCTTTTACGAATAATTTTAAAAACATTTTTATCGAAAATATGACAAAAATCACAAAAATAAAATCAGAAAAATCACCACTAAAATTTACGGAAACTAAAAACTATGTGTGAACTGTAAGAATGTTCCTTCTGCCATTCTCTACGTTTTGCCACCATTAAATTGGTGGCTTAACGTAAAATATAAACGTATTATCTCAAAAAATCTTTATATTAAGTATTTATTAAGTCTTCCTTTCCTCTCGAGGTTATACATCAGCAACTTGGAACTCTTGTGGCTCAGGTGTTTTCTTTTTTCCTGAGGGATACCAGCACCATCTCGTTGTCGAAGAGTACTAATGTCGATGTGAACTCTTTCCATTTTCGCCAGGCGAGCAGTAGCCTTCTGGCGTAAATGGAAGGCTTCTTTCGTTGATATTCCGTGGCCGTTAAAAGAAAGAAAAATCAATTTAATTGAATTAAATTGTATCCCAAATATTCTTGCATCAGCCGCCTCCACTAGCATGACTTGAGCATGATCTTCGCCCAGGAAGCGGCACTCCAGGACGCATTCAGCTTTTCCGCAATGATTCCGTGAAGGTCGTTTTGTACCTGCCAGCCTGGTGTAGATAAAGCCCAGCTGGCAGAAATCATTCATGATGCTTGAAGGCCTCCTAGAAGATGCCAGACAAGAAGTAACGGCTCACCATCAGCATTCATGGCTACAATGGTGACATTTAATCGTCGTAGTTCTTTTATAAGGCGTTTTTGCTGGTTTGTTGCTTGGGCGTGCTGTACAACTTTTCTGCTTCCTGCTTCTTGATAACCAGCTGGTTGCACTGGAACATCGCTGAAATAGCTCCACAGTTTTGATTATGTCAGAAGCTCGGAATCTGTTTTTTTTGGAAGCCCCGACCGGTAGTTTTGATCGTTTACGGAGGGCATGCTTTCATCGTCGCCTAGCTGCCTCTCCAGAGCTTTCTTGGACATCAAGGAGTTTATTATTATTATAATTATTTATTTAGTTTCCATCTTGGAGGAGAAGGATACCAGCACCATCTCGTTGTCGAAGAGTACTAATGTCGATGTGAATTCTCTTTCCATTTTCGCCAGGCGGGCAGAAGCCTTGTGGCGTAAGTAAAAGGCATCCTCGTTTATTGTTTTTTCACATCTTTTATTTATTTAATAATGATCGTTTAGCTAAGTTCGTACTCCTGGTTCGCGTTAAATTTTACTTTCACCATGTTTATTATTCCTGGATGCAACTTATGCATCGGATCTGCCGTAGTGATTAGTTGGCCTGTTCGCGTAAAGGGAACTATCACTTGAGGACCCAGTTGAGTTACTAAAATAATGCTTTGCATCAATACTGTTTTACTCGAAATTTTGTACGTTTTTCCGAAAATAACTTATATAAAATGGAAAACTGTAAAAATTGGAGTATTAAGTATAACGATGTGAGATGATGTTGAGATGAGACTGAACATTTGGTGTGGTGAGAGATTGTCCAAGCCACTATATGTTACCACGCTTTCTGCCATATTATTATTGAAACGTTTAAACTAAATCAGCCACACGCTTCGAATTCGCAATCCGAGTTACCTCTTTATTTTTTATTTGGTTTTTAAGTTTAAGTATCCTCGTTTTTATTTGGTTTTTAAGTTTAAATATCCTCGAATTCTTCTCATAGAACTCTTGAATCATGAGACGAGCTCGAGATTCTCGTTCAGGAGCCCCTTCGGTGGCCTGATCTTCTCAAAGGCGCATTCCTGGTTTGCTCTGAATTTAACTTTCAGCATGCTTGTGGCTCCCCGGTTTGCCGTATCCATTAGGCAACAAACTATGACGTCTTGCATATGGAAGATATCTGTATGTTTGATTCCCTGATCTGACTCTGTGACGTGTCAAAATAATTAATTAACAATTTTGTTTGAATAGGGATATTTGTCGATTTAAATTTGAAACCAGAATAAATTTATATTTTCAGGTATTCTGATTTTAATGATTCGCGGACAGATAAAATCCCGGCTAAGGAACTGTGGGAGCTAACTTAGACAGGGACCCAGACTCTGTCAAATCTTTTCCGGCTCGGCAAATGAACAGCTGATTTCCAGGTGCTTGCGCCTTCCAGCACAATTCTGTACATTACAGGAAAAATCGATAGTTAAAAGCAGAATGTTATTCTTTCTCGCTCTGTTACAATTTTAGGTGGCAGACGCCCGATTTGCTTTTCGATACTCCGTACTTTAATGCCACGAAACATATTTTTTTATAAAATATTTCGTTTAAGTTAATAATACATTTATTGCTAAAATATGATATATGAACTTTTAAAAAAAGCCACATTTCAGGCTATAAGCTATTTGCAAATTTCATAATCTTTTCCATTTTCAAATATACAAGATCTAGCCTGAAAAAAGCTAAAATGGCCTCACTGGTTCCAGTGCGAACAACCGGTAGAGCTTTAAACACATCAGCCGATATATCGATAAGCATATCGATAACTCCTAAAAATACGTATTTTTTCCACCTCTAAGGCCGTGCGAAAAGTTTTCCTCGTAAGTGCTCAACTGAGTGCTCTCGCAGTTGCTTACAGCCCTCACAGGGGGCAACATCTGTCCTTTTTTTTAGTTCCTTATTTTTTTTTATCTTTATTTGGAGTTTAATATTATTATAATAATTATTTATTGAGTAGCATTAAGCTGTTCCGGCTCAGAGGTGTTTTCTTTTTTCCTGTAGGAGAAGGAGAGGTGAACTCCTTTGAAGCTTTAGACTCACAAATAATTAAAATTTAGATATAAAATATATAGAGTATACATTTAGAACTAATATTAATCCAATCGCGTTATCGTCCGTGTAATTTCCGTAATGTTTCCAAAATCTTTTTAGAAGACGGATGTTCTTTGTGTTGATCAGAATTTAGGCAGTATTGTTCCACTAAGCAACACTTCTTATAATAAAAATGTTGTAGTTCTTCTAATGTCTGAAGTCTTTCCGGCAACTTTAGTATCTGGTTTTCGCTGGTCATGTCCCTTGGCTGTTTGGGTATTTCTCGGATCTGCTGCCCATTGTCGATAGCACATCTCGGGCGTATCTTCGTAACCGTGTCGTGGTCCATAGTGTTGCTGCGTGTAATCATCCTGGCGGCGCAGGGCGTCCTTGTCGATGTCACCGCCACCGAATGCGTCCTAGCCGTTGGGTTAGCACGGCGGTAGGAGTTGGCCATGCCATCGCTAGTGCCAGTGGGAGGCCACGACTTCATGTGGAATTCGGGCCGGATGGCTAGTCTGGCAGTAGCCTTGTGGCGTGAGCAGAATGCACACTCTCTCCGAATTCAGTGTCCGTGAAAAGAATGAAAAATCAATTTAATTTAATTAAATTGTATCCCAAATATTCTTGCATCAGCCGCCTCCACTAGCATGACTTGAGCATGATCTTCGCCCAGGAAGCGGCACTCCAGGACGCATTCAGCTTTTCCGCAATGATTCCGTGAAGGTCGTTTTGTACCTGCCAGCTTGGTGTAGATAAAGCCCAGCTGGCAGAAATCCTTGATGCAAGACCTGTTGGCCAGAAGATACCAGACAAGAAGTATCGACTCACCATCAGCATTTATGGCTACAATGGTATTTAATCGTCGTATTTCCTTAATAAGGCGATTTTTCTGGTTTGTTAGCTTGGGCTTGCCGTACAACTTTTCTGCCTTCTGCTTCTTGATACCCGTCTCAGAGGACCGTTTCTGAGAAGTTTCCGAGATCCTCGCTAAAAAAGCGTTGTCAGCTGCAGCTGATATCCAAAGTTTTTTTCATGTCGCTGATTATGGCAGAAGCTCGGAATCTGGTTTAAGTGGAGGCACCGACCGGAATGTCAGGGTCTGAATTCGATTGGTTACTGTGGGCATGCTTTCATTGTCGTCTAGCAGCCTCTCCAGAGCTTTCTTCGACATCAGGGAGTTTATTATTATTATTACAACTATTTATTTAGTTTTCCTCTCGAGGTTATGCATAGGTAACTGTTAAACTGTAGCGGCCTGGAGGTGTTGGATTTTTGTACGCCTCCAGGAAGGGGAATGAGGAAAGGAGTTAGGTGCATTTTGTTTTCAATACGAGTCTCAATGTATATTAATTTATAATGATTGCTTTGCTAAGCTCGTACTCCTGGTTTTCGCGGAATTTTACTTTGATCATGTTTGTTATGCCTGGATACAACTTGTCCATTCTATACTCTTAGGAAAACGCGTAAATAAAATCATTCCCGCTTTGCTTCCACGCACTGAGTTACTTATTTATTTTTTACGTTGAATGAGTATCGGCAGGCAGGACATGAACCGCGAGGCAAGCTCGAGATTGTCGTTCAGGAGCCCCTTCGGTGGCCCGGTACGTAACGTTATTATTATTTTTTTTTTTATATTTATTTAATAATGATTGCTTAGCTAAGTTCGTACTCCTGGTTCGCGCTAAATTTTACTTTTACCATGTTGATAATTCCTGGATACAACTTATGCATCGGATCTAGTGATTAGTTGTCCTGTTCGCATGAAGGGACCCAGTTGAGTCACTAAAATAATGCTTTGCATCAGTACTGATTTACTCGAAATTTTGTACGTTTTTCCGAAAATAACTTATATAAAATGGAAAACTATGAAAATGGGAGTATTAAGTATCACGATGTGTACGGAAGGTTTGTTAAAATGAGACTGAACATTTGTTACTACGCTTTCTGCCATTTTTTTATTGAAACGTGTGAATTAAATCAGCCCCACGCTTCGATTCCACAATCCGAGTTACCTCTTTAATTTTTATTTGGTTTTTAAGTTTAAGTATCCTCGAATTCATCTCGTAGAACTCTTGAACCATGAGGCGAGCTCGAGATTCTCGTTCAGGAGCCCCTTCGGTGGCCTGGTCTTAACGGTGCACTCCTGGTTTTTTCTGAATTTAACTTTCAGCATGATTATGGCTCCCCGGCTTAGCGTATCCATTAGGCAACAATAAGCTGCTCCGGTGCAATTTTCTTTATTTCACAAACTATGACATCTAGCAATTTCCACGTGTCGCACGTTAAATTCGTACGATTTTGTTAATGAAAATGTAATATTTTTTAGGTTTTTGAAAAATATATAGTAAAATTTTGTAATGTGCTTAGAGGTATTTAAGTGTATTTTCAAATGACAAAATGAAAAATTTGGTTATTTGGTTAAAAAGCTAAAAATAAAGGGATGCATAAATAACTTATTTGAAGTCAACAAAGTTTATGGTTTTTTAGCAAACGCAGTGAACCTATTGTGTCGCACGCTAAATTTTTTCCACTGTCATACATATTGTAGTTTTCTATGAATAACTTCATATTTTCTGGAAAAGCAACTTATTCTGTATTTAATAGATATCAAAGAGAAGATTTGGTAGAAAAAGTGCACACAATTCGAATGTTTTGTATGCGAAAAATTACCTAAAAAAAAGCTAAAATGCTAAATACCAAAAAATTCCAACATTTTAGTTTTTGTAGTCTTCTGGCCGATTTTCACATGAAACACTAAGATATGATATGTAACCATTGTATTATGAACATTTTAATTTGAATTTCAATTTTTTTTTATATACACACAAAAATACAATGATAATGAACATTTTAGTTTTCGAGCCTGGTAGACCTTTTGCAGGAAATGCCCATATACCAAAAATATACTACATAAATCAAACACAACAACTTGCTGTTGCGGCTTTTTCCTGTCTCATTCTAGTACATGCACAGCTTATGGGGAAAATAGTCCATGTATCATTTATTTTATTTCTGAGATTGCTCCGAATTATTTTCAGACTTGAAAATGCCACCTCGCAGTTATATGTCGTACCAAACATTGAGTCCAGCCTATAAATATTTATTTTGAGGCGCAGATATTTTCGTCATTAATCACCACCCGAAAATGTTGCCCTGTTTCAAAAGGAACGCTAGGATCACTCCGTAATTGAACAAGCTCTTCGCGTAATGAGGTTTCTAGATCTGCTAGTTCTACGGTAAATGGAAAATAATTTGTTTTTTCCGGCATAACATTTGCATACGGTGGGCGATCCCCGCATTCGTCGTGGCAGCACCTCTCCGTGTTGCAGGTGAGAGCGGACCTCGCCTCGCTAAATATGGACAGGTTGCTGGGGCTGCTGCTAGCCTGAGAAACGCACTCCGCGTCCATAGAGGGACCACAGGCCTGCTGTCCATTCGAGGTGCTGCCACGCAAGGTGCTGACACTGGAGGTGCTGCAAGTAGAACCGTTATTAGTAAAACACCTGGAACTTTGCAAAACTGGAAGCCAAACTCAAGTCGGCCAGAACCGACTCGCGGGGTGTGCTGCCATCCACAAATCTCAACCGACACATTGGTTTATCCTGATACAGGACCAACATGTCGGTCATGTGGGGTCCGTTAAGGAAGGCAGGCATGCCATGGTCCTCGCAGCGTTCATACACCCAGATCACGAATTCGTCATCCTGAAGCTTGCGACCAAGGAAGTGAACATCCAGAAGCGATGCCGGCGCCATAATGATCTTCTCCAGCTTTAAGAGCAGAGAAAAGCGCCTCGTCATCCAGCTTGGTCACTGGCAGCTGACCGTTGAAGTCTTTCACGAAAACTTTTAGAAACATTTTTGATCGGACAAAAATCAGAAAAATCACAAAAAAGAATCGGAAAAATCACGGCTAAAATTTACTAAAAACTGAAAATGAACGTGTGAATTGTTGAAGCGCTCGGAATGAACGGATGGAAAATCATGCAAAATCAAGAAACCTTTCTCAGAAATTTTCGACCGACTTCTTGACAACTTCTGCAAATCCTTCAATTTTATGGAAACTTTCAGCTTTTAACTCGAATAATATTAGCGATGCTTTTTTAAGACGACAAAATTGTTATTTTCAAGGCTAGTAGTCAACAAAATAAGTTTTGCATTAAAATTGGATATTGCTCTAATAAGTTCGACAATTTTTTGGTTTTTACCTTCTAAGGAAAGGTTTAGTTCATTTAACATTTCAGTTCTATCACAAAGAAAGGCCAAATCAATTACAAAGTCAAACCCTCACCTGGTAAGACATCGGAGCGAACTCTCGGATGAACTTGAGGGTCTGCTGCTACTCAAGAAAAGACTCAGACGTGAGTTTATCCGCACGAATGACCTTAGGATAGATAGGATGTTCCGTAGGATCTCCAACAGAATGAGGAAGAAGCTATCGCTACTTAAAGCTGAAGCAACAGACCGGTTATTAGAGAACGCGACAGCTGATGCAAGCTCCAACTTCGCTCTCTGGAAGCTTACCGGAGCATACAAGAGGCAAGCTACGCCTAAGTATCCTTTAAAGAAGGCTGATGGCACATGGGCAAAATCCACTCTGGACCATGTAGAAACCTTTGCTGAAGACCTGGAGAGCAGGTTTACTCCGTTCAGCACTTCCTCTGCTAGAAGAGTGCAGCTTGTGGCAGAGACCCTTGATAGGACGCATCAGATGGAGCTCCCAGTGGCACCTGTAACCTTGCCGGAGGTTAAAAAGGATATTGGGGATTGAAAATCAAAAGGCTCCGGGAGAAGACTCGATCGATAACCGAGTTACAAAAGCCCTGCCTCTCAGAGCACTGTTATACCTCGTGCTTATTTTTAATTCTGCCTTGAGACTCGGTTACTATCCTAAGGCCTGGAGAAACGCCAGGATAGTAATGGTCCTGAAACCTGGCAAACCCCGGGAGACCTCAATAGCTACCGCCCCATCAGTCTCCTCACCACCTTTGGCAAGCTGTTTGAACGCTGCATTCTAAGAAGGGTACTGCAGACACCGATGGTAAAGCGTGCCATCCCAAACTTCCAGTTTAGTTTCAGGCTCAGACATGGCACCCCTGAGCAACTGCACCGAGTGACGGAATTCATACTGGATGGTTTCCATAACAAGCAGTATGCCGTTGCTGCATACCTGGATATACAGCAAGCGTTCGACAGGGTATGGCACGACGGCCTTCTATCCAAACTGAAGACACTGCTCAACCCACAGCTGTATGACACACTCAAGTCGTTTCTGTCTGACAGGACTTTCAGAGTTATTCAGGATGGAACGATGTCTTCTGAAAGGCGGATCAGAGCGGGTGTACCACAGGGTAGTGTTCTTGGACCTACACTGTACAGCCTTTTCACTCACGACATGCCGAAGCCACCAGTACACTCTCAGAACCTTATGCTGGCTACCTTTGCGGACGACACAGCGGCAGTGTGCAGATCCTCTTGTATTTACACTGCCACTGACAGGCTCCAGGCATACCTGAAGAAATTTGAAACCTGGGCATGTCGATGGAACATATCTGTAAATCCTTCAAAGTGTGCAGTTGTAACTCACACACTTAGAAAGGACACCTGCCCAGGAATATTCCTACACGGAGAGCTCCTGGACCAGAAGAAGGATCACAAGTACCTGGGTGTTACCCTCGACACTAGACTAACACTAGCAAAGCACATAAAACTCGTCAAAAACACACTAGAAACCAAGGCCAAGAAGTTATCTTGGCTCTTAAAACCAAATAACCACCTAAGCCTGTCAAACAAAGTCAAAATCTACAAAACCATACTCGCCCCCACATGGAGATATGGAATTCAAGTATATGGAATTGCAGCCAAAAGCAACCTTAACCATATCAGAATCTTCCAAAGCAAGACACTACGCACACTCTCTGGAGCCGAATGGTACTTTCGAAATGTTGACCTGGCTAGGGACCTCCATGTCCCTCTAGTTGGATATGTAATCAACTCACAAGCTGAAACTTACCTCAAGAAACTTACGAACCACCCGAATATCTTGGCCAGAAGACTCACAGAACACAGACCCAGAAGAAGACTCCAAAGAACACATCCCATCGACCTACCACACAGAATTTTCTAAACTCCACATAAACTAAAATACTCCACTAATTTTTAACCCAAAACACTCTTCTACTCCCACACAATCTCTTTAATATCCATCGAACACCAAACTACACTATTGTAAAAGTTACTACATTACAGTAACAGTAAACAATATTACACTGTCTGTATCAACACAGTAATAAATCACTAAAAAAAAAAAAGGAAAGATTTAGATCATTTAACATTTCAGTTCTATCACAAAGAAAGGCCAAATCAATTAAAAAGTCAGGATTTTCTATGAAAATAAGGAGATCGTCTGCGTTGTTTCCGATCCCGGCGCTGCCATATGCAACCGTTGCTGCTGCTGGACTGCCTCAGAAGCCCCAGGCCACGCCAACCGCTGCACCGCGGACCAAAATCCGCGAGACGTGGTCGGCGGTGGTCAAGTGTGCTGACCCAGCGCTGACTGGGAAGCAAATCGCGGAGAAGGTGAGGACTGAGGTTGCCCCAGCTCTAGGAGGTAGGGTGCACGAGGTGCGGGAGCTCCGACGAGGCGGTGGTGCGATTATCCGCACCCCCTCTGTCGGTGAGCTCCAGAAAGTTGTACTGAGCAAGGAGTTCGCCGAAGCGGGGCTCAACGTGACCAGGAACGTCGCCGAGAAGCCCAAGGTGGTAGTCTACGACGTGGACACCCAAATCGGTCCGGAGGAGTTCATGAAGGAGCTCTTCGAAAACAACTTTGAGGATGTGCCAGCGGCCGAGTTTCGTAAGGCAGTGCACCTGGTGACCAAGCCGTGGTCAGTTACTGACGGTGCCACTGTAAATGTGACACTCGAAGTTGATGACAAGGCCATGACGAAGCTTGATGGAGGCCGTGTATATATCAAGTGGTTTTCCTACCGATGTCGGTCGCAGGTCCGCACCTATGCCTGCCATAGGTGCGTCGGATTCGACCACAGGGTCAGTGACTGCAAGCAGAAGGCGAACGTCTGCCGCCAGTGTGGACTCGTAGGCCACAACGCAGCGAGGTGCCAAAAACGCAGACCATCGAGCTTGGAGTCCGATTACGGGAGTCCTGTTCGGTGTTCGCGCTGCTGCAGCAGCCGTATCTTGGCGGCGACGGGATGGATGTCCTGCCTGATGGCATGAGGATCTTCACCGACCGGCGAAGGAAGGCAGCCATCCTTGTGGACCACCCGGATATCTACGTGATGATTGTCAACGCTGTAGCATCTATGTGGGCCACATATGAGTGGAGAGTGGACGAGTGGGAGTTGAGCGATCACAACATGATTACTGTTGTGGCCGAGCCAACGACCTCGAGCACAGTGGGAATCGGATCCCTCCGAACTTATTTTATGTGGCGTGTGGAGGTGGCGCTGGAGCAGGACATCCATCAACAAATTCCATATAAATGGGCCGCTAATAGATCCCTGAGGGCAGCCCCTTGTGACAGGGACTGTGGCTACTCCATGGCTGCTGACGATGCTTGCGCTCCGACTGGAGAAGAAGCTTTTCCATAAGCGAATTTCTCTACAGCCATAGTCAGTAAGCAGATCAAGGACTGCACTCCACTCAACGTGATCAAAGGCTCCCTTAAAATCCACAAAGATCCCAAGGACGTATGTTGCCGAGGTTTCATCGACTGTTTCCATGACGTGCCTCCAAGCATCTTCCACTGAGCGTCCTGCGGTGAATCCGAATTGCCATCTGCTGCCAGCCGGTAGTATATCCTTCATTCGATTCACCATGATTTCTTCCAGCACCTTTCCGAACACTGGCAAAAGGCATATGCCACGATAAGAGGCAGGACCGCTCCTCAGCGTGACCGTTTATGGTATTTTTTACAATGTAAAAAACGCTCTCGCTGGCCGTAAACGCATTATTTTGTTAAAAATTTAACTTTATTTAGTTAGACACCATGCTATTGATAAAATTAAATAAAATTCCGAACAAAATAGTTCATTTATGGACAGCTAGAGCGGTTTTTACATTGTAAAAAATACCATAAACGGTCACCCTGTCGCTCCTGTCCTTATCTGGCCCCTTTACCAGCGGTATCACTCTCGGGTGCTTCCACTCGGCCGGAAAGTATCCTTCCGAGAGGCACCGAGAGTACAGCTTCGTCAGGTGCTGAGGGATGGCACGCCATACCTCCTTGACAATACCGCCCGTGATGCCATCCATACCCGGCGATCGCCGGCTTCTCAGCCTTGCGACGCTGGTTGCCACCTCGAAGGCTTCGAGGATCGGTGAGACACCAGTGGATAAGTCCTCTCGTGCTGTCGACTCCGTAAGGGAAGAAGTTGTGGAGGAGCACATTTGCGCAGTCGTGCCAGGTTACGAAAAGCGATCGTCCTTGTGCCGTTCCACGAAGTCCCGCCAGTTTTGTTCCTTTGTCGTCAGGATGAGCTTTTTGTACTGCCCTGATGCAAATCTCAGTCCAGCGGCAAGTTGCTCAGCATCGTCGGTGCCACTCCGACGAGCTGCCTGCAGCCTACGCCTCAGTCTCCTGACCTCTTGGCGCTTGGTACTCAGTTCAGGATTCCACCATATTACTTTTCTCCTCGCTGCAGGCATCCTGCGCCCTATCACCCTGTCACACACATCGTGTACGATGGAGCGGAGGGCAGACACGTGGTCGTCCAACGGCAATTCCTCCAGTTCCTCGAGGCTTTGTGCTGCACTCCTTAATTCTATACTGAATCTTTGCCAATTTGCATTAGACAGTTTCCATTGCGGTACAGGAGCATGGCTCTCAACAGTAGCGCCCGGGTTTGGTGTCACCATAACAGTGATAATATTATGGTCACTTAAATCCCATTGGCTTACTCTCCATTCATATGACGCCCAATTACTCCCTGCTTCATTGACGATCGTCACGTCAATATCACTTTTCGATCTGTTATTGTCGAACGTGTACACTTGACTGGCAGACTTCAGCACGACGGCACGACTTCCTATAATCCACTCGACTAGCAGCACACCCTGTTCGCGATTCAGTGGGTTCCTTGCGTTGGCTGATAACTTACTGGACCACATTGGGGATGCCGCATTGGCGTCCATGCCGAGGATTACTGGATTACTGCTGGCCAGCAGTAGTACTGTATCCAGGTACTTCAAATATGGTTCCAAAACGGTATTGAACTGGCAATATGCGGAGGTCAGAAAGATTCCGGTGACACTCACGCATACGCCGAATTCAGTCGTCAGGGACTCGATGGGCATGTAAATAGCGTCCGGATCGTCGACTATGATGGCAGCTTTCTTCCGAGTGTCGGCATATACTCGCATACCAGAGGGAAGTCCAGTGATGCGTCCGCTCCTATCTGCATAGGGCTCCTGCACTAGCGCGAACAAATGGCCCTCTTCACGTATCCTGACTCCGAGCTCGATGGTCGCAGCTCGGCCAAAGCCAACTTTTTCTTACCGGGAAGACCGGTAACCTTTGTAGCCTTCCTAGTTTTACGTGCCTTGCGTTTAGCAGCCAAAACCACGCTGGCCTCGCTGCTCACACTCATGATACTGCTATCACTCTCCATTTCCATACTGCTTCCCGAGTGCACTGGCACTCGCAGGCGAGACACTCAGTTCAACACAGTAGGCCACGCCAGAAATTTCAATTGTAAAATTAAAATTAACAATTGAAAATTTACAAGTAAAAGCCCACAATCGACACAGTAGGCCACTCCAGAAATTTCAATTTTAAATCAACAATTGAAAATTGGGCAAGGCCGACAAAACATAACACAAAGTTTTATTCAAAATTATCAGAGACAAAATTTTATATACAACTTTTTTTTTTTTTCCAGAAAATCGGGAGCTTCAAAACGAACACAACCGGTAAGCTTGACACTAAAGTCGAAACTGAGTAGATAGGGACAGTTGAGAGCATAGCTCCTGTGCCGTCCTGGAACCTCTCCAATGCACGCTGGCGATTGTTCGAAGAGGAGATGGTGAGTCTGAGTCGCCGTTGGACCAGCAAGTTTCGACCCTGTGCAGAATCGTACACGATGTGTGCGATCATGTACTGGGGAGAAGGACGCCAGGATCGCCTAGCAGGAGAGCCAGTTGGTGGACCGCCGACCTCTGCGCTGCACGGCACGAGGTCCGGAGACTTCGGCGCCGACTCCAGGATGCCCGTCGTCGTGATGACGATGCCGCTGCAGAGCCACTTTTGACCGAGCTGAGGCGTGCCTCTGCCAGTTATAAGAAGCTCATCTGGAGGGCGAAAATGGACAGCTGGAAACGCTTCGTCGGAGAAAACGCAGATAATCCATGGGGCCGCGTCTACAAGATTTGCCGAGGCCGCAGAAAGTGCACGGAGATTGGGTTCCTCCGCGTAAATGGCGAGATGATCACCGATTGGGGTGATTGTGCACGAGTGCTCCTCCGCAACTTTTTCCCAGTTGCGGAGTCTGATGCACCGATTGCCATTGCGGAGGAAGTCCCACCGGCCCTTGAAAAATTCGAGGTTGATGCTTGTGTCGCCAGGTTGAAGAGCAAGCGCTCTCCCGGCATGGACGGCATCAATGGCACAATCTGCAAGGCAGTCTGGCGCGCCATACCTCAGCATACCCTCGTCGTACCGTGGAATATGCCTGCTGCCTGTTTTTGGCAAGGTGCTTGAGGCAATCATGGTGAATCGCGTTAGAGAAGTTCTTCCGGAAGGCAGCTTGGAGCATTGGCGCGTGTGCTCCGAGTCGACTGGGGTCTCAGTCCTCGAGCCAGGCGGACCATATATGCCGGACTCATGGCGCCTTGTGCGCTATTTGGTGCCTCAGTATGGTATAAAACCGCTGAACAAGTAGCAGCCAGAAGGCGACTAGATTCCTGCCATAGGCTGATCCTGCTTGGATGCCTTCCGGTATGCCGAACAGTGTTCACCGTGGCACTGCAGGTTCTTGCAGGAGCTCCCCCGCTTGACTTGGCTGCTAAGCAATTAGCAGTCAAATACAAGCTAAAACGTGGATACTCGTTGGAGGAAAACGACTGGCTCTATGGCGAGGACATTTATGAATGAGAATGATGCGGATAGAGGAGTGCTTGCTGCTGGACTGGCAGAGGAGATGGAGTGACGACAGCGAGCCCGGGCGGGTGACGCGCGAGTTCATTCCAGACGCTTCCTTCGTTTATCGAAATCCAGACTTTGGATTTTCGATGATGGCATCATTCCTGATTTGCTGTGTTGTGTGCCGCGGCCTGGGCAAAGATCATGCTCAAGTCATGCTAGTGGAGGCGACTAATGCTAGAATATTTGGGATACAATTTAATTCAATTAAATTGATTTTTCTTTCTTTTAACGGCCACGGAATATCAACGAAAGAAGCCTTCCATTTACGCCAGAAGGCTACTCCTCGCCTGGCGAAAATGGAGGAGTTTCATCAACATTGGTGCACTTCGACAACGAGATGGTGCTGGTATCCTTCTCCTACAAGAAAAAAGAAAACACCTCTGAGCCGCAACAGTTCCATGTTGCTGATGCATAACCTCTAGAGGACGGGAAGACTTAATAAATACTTAATATAAAGATTTTTTTTTTTAGATAATACGTTTGTATTTTACGTTAAGCAACCAATTTAATTGTTATTAAACGTAAGGACTGGCAGAAGGAACATTCATACAGTTCACACAAAGTTGTAAGTTTTCCGTAAATTTTAGTGGTGATTTTTGTGATTTTTGTGATATTTTCGATAAAAATGTTTTTAAAATTATTCGTGAAAGACTTCAATGGCCATTTGCCAGTAATCAAGCTGGGAGACGAGGCGCTTTTGTCTGATCTTAAACAAAAGCTGGAGAAGATCATTAAGGCGCCGGAATCCCGTCCTGGTCGCAAGCTTCGGGATCACGACTTAGTGTTCAGGGTGTTTGAACGCTGCGAGGAACTTGGCATGTCTGCCTTCCGAAACGGTCCCCACATGACCGACATGTTGGTCCTGTATCAGGATAAACCAATGTGTCGGTTGAGATTTGTGGATGGCAGCACACCCCGCGAGTCGGAGCTGGCCGACTTGAGTTTGGCCCAAAGCCCCGGTGTTTTACTAATATAAAGATAAAAAAAAATAATAATAATAACGAACAAAAAATAAATAAGGACTGATGTTGCCTCCTGTGGGGGTTCCTCCGCCGTCTGTGAGGGCCACTCCGTTGAGCAACTTACGAGGTACTCTTTTCACACGGCTTTAGAGGTGGAAAATAATATTTTTACGGAGTTATCGATATGTTTATAGGTAAGCATCGATGTATCGGTTGATGCTTTTCCGGCACTGGAAGCGGCGCAAGCAGCTGGATCCGTCTGGCGTTGGCCGCGTGGTTCCATCTCCGGAGCGCTGAAGTGGGGTCGGGATCCCCGGGAGTTAGAGTGAGACGGAGTTGGCTGACTTTAGTATTATTTCTTTTTTAATTTAAAGTTTAAGGGGGATATCTAAGAAAATTGGTTTGAAAGTCGAACATTTTTTGGTTTAAATAATACTTTTGAGCCCTAAAAATATTATACTGAAGGAAAAAATCCGGCAAAAGTTTTTAAATGACAAAACTTTTCTATTCTGCCGTGATGCCTCCCATGTATGGCAGGCGGCAGGTACTGTGAGCGGCGACTCAAAGCTGTAAATAAATTCAAAAAGTAAATAAATATATAAGAATCAGAAATAAAACATAACTGTATGCTATCCTATTGGAGGAGGCTGATATTTCCTTAAGATTTTTTTGATTCTTATATATTTATTAATAAAACAAAATTTAAAAACCAATCAATTTTTTTACACAAAATGCAAAGTAACAAAAACAAACCAATGACAAAAATACAATAAAAGAGAATTAAAGAACCCAAATTTTGCACTCTGGAGTTTTCCAATACTGGAAGCATTTGACTAATAAATGTATTCTGGCGAATTTATTTCTTAATTTTGTGTTTTACTCGAAAAGGATCTGATAATAAAATTTACAAATGCCTCAAGGGATTCCATACCAGAAGTCTACTCTGACTTCTTCCGGGACGACTTTTCCTATGAGGTGGAACAAGCCAAAAAGGTGCCGGAGGAAGTCAATGTGTCCCAGATAGAGGCCTACCTAGAACAAAATGTCAAAAATCGACTACGGACTACATACATACATATGAATGTATATACGGACACGCACCGAGAACCACTCTTAACAAATTAAAAATCTCATTCAGTTCAGCAATCCGACTAACTCTAGAAGCATTCCACACGACACCCATTTATTTTATTTTTATTTAATTATTTCTTTGAGTTTTATTTTTTGATTACAAAGTAATAATTATTTCATTAGTTCTATTTTTGATAAAAAAATCATTACTTCAAAAGTTTTGCTTTAAAAAAGACTCATGAAATAATCATCGATGCTCCACCTCTAACATGCTGTTAGGACGGCGGATGGCTGGCAGATGGCAAGCCGCAAAAAAATGGCCAGCGAGAGCGTTTTTTACATTGTAAAAAATACCATAAACGGTCACGCTGGATATCTCCCCTTAAACTTAAAAAAAACACCGTCTAACTCTAAGCCCCGGAGATGGAACCCCGCGGCCAACGCCAGACGGATCCAGCTGCTTGCGCCGCTCCCAGTGCCGGAAAAGCATCAACATCGATGCTTACCTATAAACATATCGATAACTCCGTAAAAATATTATTTTCCACCTCTAAAGCCGTGTGAAAAGAGTACCTCGTAAGTTGCTCAACGGAGTGGCCCCACAGGAGGCAACATCAGTCCTTATTTATTTTTTGTTCGTTATTATTATTATTTTTTTTTTATCTTTATATTTTGGGCCAAACTGAAGTCGGCCAGCTCCGACTCGCGGGGTGTGCTGCCATCCACAAATCTCAACCGACACATTGGTTTATCCTGGTACAGGACCAACATGTCGGTATTGTGGGGACCGTTTCGGAAGGCAGACATGCCAAGGCCCTCGCAGCGTTCATACACCCAGATCACGATTTCGTCATCCTGAAGCTTGCGACCAAGGAACACAACATCCAGAAACGATGCCGGCGCCTTAATGATCTTCTCCAGCTTTGGTTTAAGATCAGAGAAAAGCGCCTCGTCTCCCTGCTTCATTACTGGCAAACGGCCATTGAAGTCTTTCACGAACAATTTTAGAAACATTTTTTATCGAAAATATCACAAAAATCACAAAAATCACCACTAAAATTTACGGAAAACTTACAACTTTGTGTGAACTTTATGAATGTTCCTTCTGCCAGTCTCTACGTTTTATAACAATTAAATTGGTTGCTTAACGTAAAATGAAAACGTATTATCTCAAATAAAAATCTTTATATTAAGTATTTATTAAGTCTTCCCTTCCTCTTGAGGTTATGCAACATGGAACTTTTGCGGCTCAGAGATGTTTTCTTTTTTCCTGAGGGATACCAGCACCATCTCGTTGTCGAAGAGTACTAATGTCGATGTGAATTCTCTTTCCATTTTCGCCAGGCGAGCAGTAGCCTTCTGGCGTAAATGGAAGGCTTCTTTCGTTGATATTCCGTGGCCGTTAAAAGAAAGAAAAATCAATTTAATTGAATTAAATTGTATCCCAAATATTCTTGCATCAGCCGCCTCCACTAGCATGACTTGAGCATGATCTTCGCCCAGATAGCGGCACTCCAGGACGCATTCAGCTTTTCCGCAATGATCCCGTGAAGGTCGTTTTGTACCCGCCAGCCTGGTGTAGATAAAGCCCAGCTGGCAGAAATCCTTGATGACGCTTGAAGGCCTCCTAGAAGATGCCAGACAAGAAGTAACGGTTCACCATCAGCATTCATGGCTACAATGGTGGCATTTAATCGTCGTAGTTCTTTTATAAGGCGTTTTTGCTGGTTTGTTGCTTGGGCGTGCTGTACAACTTTTCTGCTTCCTGCTTCTTGATAACCAGCTGGGAGCACTGGAACATCGCTGAAATAGCTCCACAGTTTTGATTATGTCAGAAGCTCGGAATCTGTTTTGTTTTGGAAGCCCCGACCGGTAGTTTTGATCGTTTACGGAGGGCATGCTTTCATCGTCGCCTAGCTGCCTCTCCAGAGCTTTCTTCGACATCAGGGAGTTTATTATTATTATTATAATTATTTATTTAGTTTCCATCTTGGAGCTGTTTTCTTTTTCCCTGTAGAAAAATGAAATCAGCGGCATCTTGTTGTCGAGGAGCACTAAAGTCGAGGTAAACTCCTTTTCCATTTTCGCCAGGCGGGCAGTAGCCTTGTGGCGTAAGTAAAAGGCATCCTCGTTTATTGTGTTTCAATTTTTTTATTTATTTAATAATGATCGTTTAGCTAAGTTCGCTAACTTATATAAAATGGAAAACTGTAAAAATTGGAGTATTAAGTATCACGATGTGTACAGAAGGTTTGTTGAAATGAGACTGAACATTTGGTGTGGTGAGAGATGATCCAAGCCACTCCTTTGAAGCTCCAGACTCACAAATAAATAAAATGTAGATATAAAATATATAGAGTATAAATTTTTATTATAAATATCGTCCGTAATCGTAATCGTAATTTCCGTAATATTTCCAAAATCTTTTTAGAAGACGGATGTTCTTTGTGTTGATCAGAATTTAGGCAGTATTGTTCCACTAAGCAACACTTCTTATGTTGTAGTTCTAATGTCTGAAGTCTTTCCCGCAACTTTAGTATCATGTTTTCGCTGGTCATGTCCCTTGGCTGTTTGGGTATTTCTCGGATCTGCTGCCCATTGTCGATAGCACATCTCGGGCGTATCTTCGTAACCGTGTCGTGGTCCATAATGTTGCTGCGTGTAATCATCCTGGCGGCGCAGGGCGTCCTTGTCGATGTCACCGCCACCGAATGCGTCCTAGCCGTTGGGTTAGCACGGCGGTAGGAGTTGGCCATGCCATCGCTAGTGCCAGTGGGAGGCCACGACTTCACGTGGAATTCGGGGCCGGGTGGCTAGTCGGGCAGTAGCCTTGTGGCGTGAGCAGAATGCACACTCTCTCCGAATTCAGTGTCCGTTGATACCCATCTCAGAGGACCGTTTCTGAGAAGTTTCCGAGATCCTCGCTAAAAAAGCGTTTCTCGCTGCAGCTGATATCCAAAGTTTTGATCATGTCGCTGATTATGGCAGAAGCTCGGAATCTGGTTTAAGTGGAGGCACCGACCGGAATGTCAGGGTCTGAATTCGATTGGTTACTGTGGGCATGCTTTCATTGTCGTCTAGCAGCCTCCCCAGAGCTTTCTTCGACATCAGGGAGTTTATTATATTATTACAACTATTTATTTAGTTTTCCTCTCGAGGTTTTGCTTAAGTTACTCTTAAACTGTTGCGGCCTGGAGGTGTTGATTTTTTGCACGCCTCCAGGAAGGGGAATGAGGAAAGGAGTTAGTTGCACTTTGTTTTTAATACGAGTCTCAATGTATATTAATTTATAATGATTGCTTTGCTAAGCTCGTACTCCTGGTTTTCGCGGAATTCTACTTTGATCATGTTTGTTATGCCTGGATACAACTTGTCCATTCTATACTCTTAGGAAAACGCGTAAATAAAATCATTCCCGCTTTGCTTCCACATACTGAGTTACTTATTTATTTTTTACTTATTTATTTTTTACGTTGAATGAGTATCGGGAGACAGGACATGAACCGCGAAGCAAGCTCGAGATTCTCGTTCAGGAGCCCCTTCGGTGGCCTGGTCTTAACGGTGCACTCCTGGTTTGTTCTGAATTTAACTTTCAGCATGATTATGGCTCCCCGGCTTAGCGTATCCATTAGGCAACAATAAGCTGCTCCTGTGCAATTTTCTTTATTTCACAAACTATGACATCTAGCAATTTCCACGTGTCGCACGTTAACGATCGTACGATTTTGTTAATGAAAATGTAATATTTTTTAGGTTTTTGAAAAATATATAGTAAAATTTTGTAATGTGCTTAGAGGTATTTAAGTGTATTTTCAAATGACATAATGCAAAATTTGGTTATTTGGTTAAAAATCTGAGAATAATAGGATGAATAATTAACTTATTTGACAAACTATGACATCTAGCAATTTCCACGTGTCGCACGTTAAATTCGTACGATTTTGTTAATGAAAATGTAATATTTTTTAGGTTTTTGAAAAATATATAGTAACATTTTGTAATGTGCTTAGAGGTATTTAAGTGTATTTTCAAATGACATAATGCAAAATTTGGTTATTTGGTTAAAAATCTGAGAATAAAAGGATGAATAATTAACTTATTTGAAGTCAACAAATTTTATGTTTTTTTAGCAAACGCAGTGAACCTATTGTGTCGCACGCTACATTTTTCCCACTATCTACATATTTATATATGAATAACTTCATATTTTCTTGAAAAGCAACTTATTCTGTATTTAATAGATATCAAAGACAAGATTTGGTAGAAAAAGTGCACACACTTCGAATGTTTTGTATGCGAAAAATTACCTAAAAAAATGCTATAATGCTAAATACCAAAAAATACCAACATTTTCGTTTTTTTAATCTTTTGGCCGATTTTCACATGAAAACACTAAGATATGATATGGAACCATTGTATTATGAAAATTTTGATCTGAATTTCAAGTTTTTTTTATATACACACAAAAATGCAATGATATTGAACATTTTAGTTTTCCAGCCTGGTAGACCTTTTGCAGGAAATGCCCATATACCAAAAATATACTAAGCCAAACACACAACAACTTGCTGTTGCGGCTCTTTCCTGTCCCATTATAGTACATGCACAGCTTATGGGGAGAAAAGTCGATGTGTAATTTATTTTATTTCTTAACTTGCTCCGAATTATTTTCAGACTTGAAAATGCCACCTCGCAGCTATATGTCGTACCTATAAATTTTTCTTTTGAGGCGCGGATATTTTTCGTCATTAATCACCACCCGAAAATGTTGCCCTGTTCAAAAGGAACGCTAGGATCACTCCGTAATTGAACAAGCTCTTCGCGTAATGAGGTTTATAGATCTGCTAGTTCTGCGGTAAATGGAAAATAATTTTTTTTTCCGGCATAACATTTGCATACGGTGGGCGATCCCCGCATTCGTCGTGGCTGCACCTCTCCGTGTTGCAGGTGAGAGCAGACCTCGCCTCGCTAAATATGGACAGGTTGCTGGGGCTGCTGCTAGCCTGAGAAACGCACTCCGCGTCCATAGAGGGACCACAGGCCTGCTGTCCATTCGAGGTGCTGCCACGCAAGGTGCTTACACTGGAGGTGCTGCAAGTGGAACCGTTATTAGTAAAACACCTGGAACTTTGAGCCAAACTCAAGTCGAAATCAACACATTGATTTCAAATCTCAACCGACACATTGGTTTATCCTGATACAGGACCAACATGTCGGTCATGTGGGGACCGTTTCGAAAGGCAGGCATGCCATGGTCCTCGCAGCGTTCATACACTCAGATCACGAATTCGTCATCCTGAAGCTTGCGACCAAGGAACACAACATCCAGAAGCGATGCCGGCGCCTTAATTATCTTCTCAAGCTTGGTCACTGGCAGGTGACCGTTGAAGTCTTTCACGAAAACTTTTAGAAACATTTTTGATCGGACAAAGATCAGAAAAATCACAAAAATGAACCGGAAAAATCACGACTAAAATTTACTAAAAACTGAAAATGAACGTGTGAATTGTTGAAGCGCTCGGAATGAACGGATGGAAAATCATGCAAAATCAAGAAACCTTTCTCGGAAATTTTCGACCAACTTCTTGACTACTTCTGCAAATCCTTAAATTTTATGGAAACTTTCAGCTTTTAACTCGAATAATATTAGCGATGTTTTTAAGTCGACTTTTTTTTTTTTTGTGATTTATTACTGTGTCGATACACACAGAAGAGTGTTTTGGGTTAAAATTAGTGGAGTATTTTAGTTTATGTGGAGTTTAAAAAATTCTGTGTCGTAGGTCGTTGGGATGTGTTCTTTTGAGTCTTCTTCTGCGTCTGTGTTCTGTGAGTCTTCTGGCCAAGATATTCGGGTGGTTCGTAAGTTTCTTGAGGTAAGTTTCAGCTTGTGAGTTGATTACATCTCCAACTAGAGGGACATGGAGGTCCCTAGCCAGGTCAACATTTCGAATGTACCATTCGGCTCCAGAGAGTGTGCGTAGTGTCTTGCTTTGGAAGATTCTGATTTGGTTAAGGTTGCTTTTGGCTGCAATTCCATATACTTGGATTCCATATCCTGTGGGGGCGAGTATGGTTTTGTAGATTTTGACTTTGTTTGACAGGCTTAGGTGGTTATTTGGTTTTAAGAGCCAAGATAACTTCTTGGCCTTGGCTTCTAGTGTGTTTTTGACGAGTTTTATGTGCTTTGCTAGTGTTAGTCTAGTGTCGAGGGTAACACCCAGGTACTTGTGATCCTTCTTCTGGTCCAGGAGCTCTCCGTGTAGGAATATTCCTGGGCAGGTGTCCTTCTAAGTGTGTGAGTTACAACTGCACACTTTGAAGGATTTACAGATATGTTCCATCGACATGACCAGTTTTCAAATTTCATCAGGTATGCCTGGCTGTCAGTGGCAGTGTAAATACAAGAGGATCTGCACACTGCCGCTGTGTCGTCCGCAAAGGTAGCCAGCATAAGGTTCCGAGAGTACTGGTGGCTTCGGCATGTCGAGTGAAAAGGCTGTACAGTGTAGGTCCAAGAACACTACCCCAGATACACCTGCTCTAATCCGCCTTTCAGAAGACATCGTTCCATCCTGGATAACTCTGAAAGTCGACTTGAGTGTGTCATACAGCTGTGGGTTGAGCAGTGTCTCTTCCAGTTTGGATGC
>CM024333.1:26721640-26789157 GCA_014170255.2 Drosophila triauraria | reverse complement strand
ACCAAAATGCTCGTCGCTCATCGGGAAGCCATGTGTACAGATGTCGAGTCTGCAGGGGAGTCCACGCACTAAGGAGTTGCCAGCGGTTTCTTCAACTGCCAGCTGTGAAGCGGCTCCGCGCAGTACTGATCAACAAGTACTGCGCAAACTGTCTGGCCCACGAGCATTCTGGTCGGTCATGTCGCAGTAAAGCGAGGTGTCACATCTGCAAGGAGCTCCACCACACGCTTCTGCACATCTACACTGGGCAACCGCGTTCTTCGCAACCCCGACAAAGCGCCAGCCACCCTCGGCTCCTCAGCGTCAGCCACAGCAGCGCCAGCAGGCGCCTTCATCCGGATCTCGACGCTCCGCCACGCCAATGGAGGTGTCCCGCAGCACGTCTACGGGCCCGTCGTGCACGACCATCCTGGTCCGCACGAGTGTTATCCTCCCGACCGCGTCTGTGCTAATCGGATCCGACCAAAAGCGTTTCGATGTCCGAGCCTTGGTGGATTCGTGCTGTCCTGTGAGTCGCATCCACATATCCTTGGTGAAGGCCCTTAATTTGGCCATCACGGGCATTGGCGACCAACGGGTGTGCACCACCGAGATTCGCTCCAAAGCGTCCAAGATGAGCAAACAGCTGCTAATGCTGGTGGACGAGCAGATGCAGACCCGAACGCCGTTGCAGTCACTGGATCCTAAGGTGCAAGATATGTTCCAGAATGTCACCTTGGCGGATGACCGGTGGTTCCACCCATCTCTAGTGTCGGTTGTGCTTGGGGCGGATGTATATGCTGACCTGGTGCTGCCGGGTATCCTCCCGGGTCGAGACGGCTTACCGATGGCACAGAACACGACGCTGGGATGGATCCTCCGGACGCTGCCTCTCGTAGATTGCAAGTATTCCTCTTGCGAGGGGAGAATGTTCATGCTGAACAAAGGGAGGTCAGCAATAAATCCAAGTGGACACCACTATGTACAAAATGTACCTTTACCCGGTTCCGAGGCGGGCACGAAGCCGCCATATTTTTGTATACTCTCTGACTCGAAAATAAAACCCGAAGCGAGAAGACATACTCGAGCTCCGGCATTTGATCATCCATTTAAAACCTCAACTTTATTTACTGGGAATTTGGGACACCAGCTTACCAGGCCCGACAGCGACAATAACAAAATCAAGTTTATTTGGGTGTTACTATAACAAACAAGTATTAAGATTGAGAAAAATGTCAAATAATTTGCATTAAAATAAGTTCAAATAATTTAAAAATAAGTTGAAATAAGTTGCAAATATCTTTAAGCTTGCAGAAATTCTTTGATTTATAAACTGTCAGGCTTTCATTTCAAAATAATTACGGCGGATTGATTTTATCTCTAATGATTTTGATTTTCTCCACTTTTCACGTGCTGATCTTTCTTATTCGCCAAACCAAAGTGCCCGTATATTCTTTTCTTAAAATCTAGCCTAATTCTAACATCATAACAAACTGGTCACACTAAGGCATGCAATACAAAATGAGGTGCATACAGATTTTAGAAATAAACTAAGACGCGCTTCTCATGGTTTTAAGAGCATGGGGTAGACTGTTCCACAGGCGAATAGAGTTAATAAAATTGCCTTCTGAAGCATAAGGTTTTATATCTGGGTATAATAAAGTTTTGAGTTCTTTGCGATTGAGCTGGAAGAAGTTTTATAATAGTACAGTTTCTATGACGATTATTTTTGGGTTTAGCCTAACAAGAACAGCACTTTCAATGTCTAATAACTTTTATCATCACTACACTACAATTTTGTAAACACCTCTGCAAAAGGCTATTTTATATATCCCTTAGCTTTTTAGCGAAATTCAGGTTTTACCAACTTTGTCTGCATTAAATCTAAAGGAATGTAACCACCAAATTTCGTAGCGCAGCTCTTATAGTCTCTGAGATACACTGATTCATACAGAAAAGCGGACAAACGGACAAGATAAAGGATATTATATTCTCTTTGAAGTTCAGGATACCTGATTTTGCCTCTTAAATACATTTTCCGATGGCACTAAGTCGCAATAACGTAATAACCCATGGTCTATCGATTGATATCTATGGTTCTTCTAAGATTTAAATAAAACATGTGACCCTTTATCGAATTTATACCGTTATTAATTCCAAGCAACCGCAAAATTAAACAAAAGTACAAAGGTGGAGGGTGAGAGCTTGAGGTAAACTTGAGCAAACTCGGATGTCCCTCAATCGATGGCAGCCGAAGAGGCCCATAGCCGTCGTGGCCATCGTTGTGTCACTTAATGCGGCCGCCGGAACTTGGCGGCACTTTCATCCATATTCATTAAGCTCCAAGGACGAGACAAAGCCGCAGGACCCAGCAGGACCAGGAGCAGGCGAGTGGAAGGAAGCAAAACTATTTTATTAATTTTACAAATGAACACTTTGCTTTCCAATTCGATGTGGTTCGAGCCCGCAATCAGCTTCTGCCCAGGCCAGAGCCTTTCATCCCTTTGGCCAACCCCAGTCCGCAGTCCGCATGCCCAACCCCATCCTCATCATCATCATCATCATTTTCATCGCTTGGCGTCGTTAGGAGAAAGTTTTCCAAGCCGCAGAAATGATTGCTGTCACTGATAAGGCGACTGACAATGGCCCAAAGAGAGTTTTCGGGGAGCTAAGAGCTGGGAACTGGGAGCTGCAAAGTTTTCACTACTTTCGGTTTTAATTTCGCAAATTGCATTTGCCAATGTTATTTATTCAATCCACTTGCCTGGCTAAGAGGAGCAGCCACTAGCAACTAGCAACTAGCAAGTATCAAGCAGCAAGAAGCAGGTGCCGGAGGAGTAAGTGGCTCCTGCGTTCCTGGAGCTCGATTATTAACACAATTCCTGGCAGCGGCGTGCTGCCTTGCCATCCTTCCAGCTCTAATCGATTTTTGATGAGATTTTGTATTCAATTTCGGGTTTTGATAGGCGAACGAGGAACGCATCTCGCGGGTCTGGGGTTTGAGGCTTCTTCGACTGGAGTGTGGCGTTAATGGCTAATGGCATCGGGGCGGAGGAGGAGCAGAAGCAGCTGGAGAAGGTGGCAAAGCTTCTAGCAGGAGGAGGATAAACGCTGGCGAAAGGAAACTCTGAAGGTAAAGGCGCTGCGACCATGACAACGATGCCATTGACATAATTCTGCAGCGCTTTTGTTTGGACTGCCAATAGACTTTGGGGTAAAGGTATGGGGGGTAACCTCCCCCTAAGTCCTAAGTAAGGACCCGTTTCTTTGTTTGACTTTCATTCGCTTGAGCTCGCAGTTGATTTACGCAGCTCTCTCTCATAACTGGGCTAAGGTTTCCCCTGCAGCTTGCAGCTGGAACCTGCGAACCTGGGGACTTCCCCTGTGCAAGCCAATCAAAGCTTTTGTGCGGAAATTTGCGCAATTCGCTGGATGATTCTCAATGCGAGGGCATTATTTCAGTCCTGTCGAGGGTTCTCCGCGAATTGCGAATTGTGCGGTCTGGGAGAGCTCTTTTTAACGGGGTCCCGATTAGCCCTTAAATGCTGCAACTCAAATGAGAGCCAGGGTTCAGAGTGAAGTAAATAAATCTTGCCAGCGATTTGTATGGCTTGAGCTTGAGTCTGAGGGAAATGGGTCACTCGTACACGCTTATCCCAGATCTCCCTCGAGTGCCGCCCACTTCTCCAGCTTGTTCTCCGCTGTGGCAGTGTTGGTTTCGCATCCGTGCAAATCACATTAGCTGACGCGATTCCGGGCCAGAAAAAAAGGGAAGGGAGAAAAATCACAGACCAGTGACTGACTGATTGAGCCTGAACCTCGCAGATTGGTTCCCGCTCCCGCTCTCTCCCCTTATCCTCATTGAAATTGGCAATTTCGTTTCATTCAACGCTGACGAAATGCATTTCCTGAAATGAACAGCGACAAGGAGCAGGGAGCCCAAGCCGGAGATGGAGTCGTGCAAGGGTTGCATGGGGCTGCCTGGGAGGAGGATGTGGCTGCCACAGAAGACCACTGGAGCGAACGAGTGAGCGAGGGTAGGGACGCAATCCGAGGAGGACTGTGCCTCTGCGAAATGTCAAACGTTGCCGCAAGGACGACAGCCGGAAGTGCAGCCGGGCAGTGCCCAAGGCCTTGTCATCTGCTGGCCCTGCCATTGCACAATAAGTTTAATAAATTGGCAAGGACTTAAGTCCGATCAGGTGCAGGCCTTCTGAGAGAGGGACTAAGGCGCCTGATTAAGACCTCCTGGCTAATTCTCGAGCACACACACTGGAGGAGCACTTTAATCAGTGTAAGTTCGATGCCAGGACTCTCCAATTACAGGGATATTTACGCCTTTAAAGTGCACTGTGGCTGGGAAGGGAGGATGTCCTTAATGATGTTGTGGCTTTGTTTTGATTCACAGAAGCAGGCTTCTTAATTAAAATGAACTGACTTTTGATCCAGAAGCAGATGCAGGTGTGGCAGGTGTACAGAGTACACAGCCTTTTGAGCGACAGCAGCACAAAGGCATACCGATTTGATATATCTTATTACCCAAAATCCAAAGGGATGCAGTACACATTCCAAAATGGCTGCAAGTCTCAAACAGATCTCCAGTCCGGAAGCCGATTAGGTTCTACTATTTGCCAGTTTGCAAAGGAACATGGAAACGCAATCCAAGGACTACCATTAGTCGTCCTTTATTCTCTCTGCATTTAAATTCCCACCTCCAGTGGAATGGGACTGAGACGGAGACTGACTTTTCGAGTGCCAGGTTTAATTCCCATTCACTGGAAGCTGCACAAACTTTGCTCGCCTTATCTCAAAACATTGTCCGCTAATCTCCTCCAGCTGGCAGGAGCTGGCCAAGGAGCTGGGAGCTGCTCTCTGGGAGATTTGTGTGGCTCAACTCGAACTGTAACCTTCGCTGCTGTGCATCCACTTTCCTTGCCTTGGACTGACCCCAAAACCAAATCGAAACTTGGCGCTGCAGTTGCAGTTGCCGTTGCAGGACAATCTCGGCATTATCCTTCCGTTCTGCTACCGAAGTTTCTCCTTTCTTCTTCCCAGGAAGGAAAACCAAAACCAAATACTTTTTCCCCAATTTCATTCCTGTCGCTAGTTGTTTATCTTTTCCCTTTATTTTTTCCTGTTGTTGGGGTTGCTTACACTTACCGAAAGTCCTCGAATTACAACATGAAACAAGTCGATGCCGTAGACACCTGCAAGAAAGAAAGAAACAGAGAGAGGGAGGAAATCCATTAGTTGAGTTCTTGACAAGGCTGTCGGTTCATTACACCCACTAGAGGGGACCCCAGACCTCCTCAGAGAAGTATTAATGATGCAACTGTCAAAGTTTCTGGCCCCGGACTGTACCCGGTGTGCCCGCTAATGAGGCGCGGCTCTCGATCTTCTTTGGGTAAATGGAAAGAATCAATGACGGAGTACTCAGGCCTCAGGTGCGACGACCACGTCAAAGACATGCCAAACATATCACGTAGAACATTAAAAAGAGAGCTCCAGGGTACGTTTGTTGTTAAACAAAAGATAAGAGATCCGCTCAAATAATATAATGAAATAAGGTGGGGAAAGCTTTCGGCTGGGAAAACAATTAAAAGAATTTATTGCTCGAGTTTAATGAATTTTCAGCTTGTTTGCACGCACCCTCACTCTCTGTGGAGTCTGGGGTCTGGCTCAGCAGTTTTATTCAACCATTTGATGCATGTTCCGGGGCAGGGGCCTAAAAAGGAAGCCAGGCGAAGCGCCACAGGTGTAAAGCGCTTACCTATATAAATCTCCCGGCGCGTGTGTGCGAGAACGAGAATGAATGTTATTGTTGAACATTGCTTAATGAAGTTTTGTTTCTGCTCAGCCCCTTCGCCCTGCTCCTGCTCCTGTTCATCTTCCGCCAGGATTTGAGCAGCTGCTTAGACAGCAATTGATGGGGCAGCCCCAGGCTACGGCTACGGCAGCCAGGAGCTGAGCCACACGTGGCCGCGAGACAGAGAGACAATGCTTTTGCTTTGCATTTCTTTTCCTTTTTTCGCTGGAATTTATTTGCGTTTAGGCAATTAACAAACAAAGTTCCTGGCAGAGAATAAGCGGAGCCACCTCCTCCTGCGGATAATCAGCAAAATTGAGTACAGTCCCGGTCTTACTGAGAGGCTCTTCTCGAAAGTTCTCGAAGGAACGCAGAGTTTTAACTCTCAGGTCCGGTATTCCTTTGATGAATCTCGTACAAATAAAGGCCTATTTACCCCAGAAAGTACATTATATTAATAAAGCAACAATGAAAGTATTTTTGTTCTGAAATATAATCAATGCAAGTACTCCCAACTTGCCGGGTAGTAAAACAGTTACAACCAAGACCAACGGCAACATTTGCATTGCAATATGCAAGCATTATCTACCCGGTACCCATAGGGTACAAGGGTATTAAAGTTAGTGCCAACCGAGAATGTATGTAACAGGCAGAAGGAGAAATCTCCGACCCTATAAAGTATATATATTCTTGATCAGCGTCACTAGCCGAGTCGATCTAGGCATGTCCGTCCGTCCGTCTGTCCGTCTGTCTGTCCGTGTGAAACAACAGATCTCAGAGACTATAAGAGCTAGAGTTTCCAAATTTGGTGACAACATTGGAATCTGTTGCACGCAGATCAAGTTTGTTTTAAAATTTGGCCATGCCCACTTCCGCCCCGAAAATCATAAAAACGGTATATAAGCTATAGGCGTGATTTTCGGCTTCAAGTAAATAAATAGACTTAATAAGTAGGTAAGTAGGCGGACGTGTTCTGAAAATTTGAGTAAAATCGGATGAAAAACATAGAAGTTATTAAACAATAAAGTTTCTGAGAGAGACATGTTCCTAGCAACATTTGTCTCTTTTGAGTGTTGCTCAACATGTTACTAGCAATATTTTTCTTCATTTGTCAACATTTGCGTTTTTCCATGTTCATGTGCTATTCAATTTCACCCAGAATGCTTTGGGTACCGGGTATCTCACAGTCGGTCACACTCGACTGTAGCTTTCCACTTGTTAAATATGCTATGGCTCTAAACCCACCGTTAGCTCTTTGCTTAACACTAATTGTTAGCTTTACATAAATAAATAAATATTTTTAAGCAACCTTCAGAAAGTCCAGCGAAGTCTGTGTAAGTCTGTCAAAGTCTTTATTCGATCGAAACTCCTATTTTAAAACTTCTGAATTTAAGCTCACAGCTCTCTCTCTCCTGGCCGCCGGCCACTATGCTCCTCCTCCTCGAGAGGAGGTCAGGACGCCTCTTGGCTTCCATTATGAAACAATAAACAATTTGCTTTGGCTTTGCCCCAGCTCTCCTCTATATCCAAGGCCTGCTGTCGCCATTTCCCGGAAGTGGATCTTTGATTTATTCTTTGTGTCATCTTGTGTTTTTAGAAATCACAGCCTGCTAGAGCATTTCCATGATAACTGTTGATAACGGCGGCCAAGGCCCTTGGCTTTTAATTTAGTTTGGTTTTCCCGTTTTTCGCTCCTCCACAAATCCGAATTTTCCCCAATCCCCACCGCCGCCGCCGCCAGCAGGCTGTTAATTTATTGCCCGGCTTAGTTCGGGAAGCCCCGTCCTGCCGAGCCTCCGGCTTGGCAACCGTTCGCAGGGCAACGGCTAAAATAGCTTGGCCTTGCCAGCAAAGTGTTGCATTGGTTATTGATTAGGCCCTGCTGCTGCCTTAGCTGCCTTAGCGGGTGATACCTTTCCACAGCCTTTCTGGCTTTTATTATTCGAATTTACCGAAGAGCCATTATTTGTTGTGGAAAAATGGCAAGAATAATTGAAATGAAAATTGTGGCAACAACGAAACAGAACGGAAAACATGAGCACTTCAATGGCAAATAAATGGAAAGGCAGAATTGCTGACCAGGCCAATAATAAAAGGGATTTCCCCATTTAAAAGAGCTCTTACTGGACGTATAATTGATTTAATTTGGGAAAGGGATTTCCTTTGTTCAGCTTCAAATAAATATCAAATTCAACGGGGTTGGTCAGAAATGAAAGTAGGAAATATTTAAGTAAGCTCCACAAAGTGTGGGTAGGAGGAAGACGTGACCTGCCCGAGGTCATTGTTTTTCCCAGTGTACCGCCCCGCTACGAACGACGAACGAAACGCTTACGCAGTTAAATCCAGGCCAAAGGCAAAAGTCAATTTGCCAAGGTTGTCTGGCTTTGGCCAAAAATAAGAAAGCAGAGAAAAGCAAAAGGCTAGAAGAAAGGAGAGAGTAGAGAGAAGAAAGTCCAGCCGCTGGGCAGCTCGTAAATCTTTCACTTGGCAATTGGCACTTGGCACTTGGCACTGACCACCGCTGGTCGTCTTCTTGGCCTTAAATATTCATTTGTCGGAGTTGAAAATTGAAGGATTCCCGATTAGGAGTTGGACTTCGGCAGGACAGGACAGGAGTAGGGAGTGGCCCCGCTTTCGCCGTTTGCACAGGCAACGCTGGCATCGTGGCATCGATGAGGTCAGGATATTAAGGCTTAATTTATGCAACGATTTCTTTGCGCAACGTGTTTATCGAGCGCCTGCCCCATCACAACATTGCCCCACAAAGTGCCCGGAGAAGTGCTCAGGGATGAGGGGAAGCCGAAAGCAATATCCCTGCCTGCATACAAGGAAGCTCAATTAACCGGACCGAAAAATCGAAAAACCGAGAAAAAGGGGGGAAGTCCTTTTTGCAGGCTGCTGTTCTTGTGCTGTTCCTGCACTCCCCTCTTTTCAGTCACTTTCGGTTGTAAGTCGATTTTTCTTGCTTAAATCTACAAACATCAAGCGAGCGACAACTAAGCGAACTTCACTTCCTGTCGCATCAGCAGGGGAAAATGGCAATTTTCCAAATTTCACAGTAGCAACGAAGTGTTCAATGCTCTTTCGGGGAATCAAACGAAATAATTTGGAATTAATAACTAATAATAAACGTGGATAGATTTTGCTCAATTAATTTCGTTCTTCATGTGAAGAAAGTCATACATGCTTAGCCTCACGGAATGCGGCACCATAATAAGTGGTATTCTTAATATTTCTAGTTTAGTGTAAACTAAGATAAAGCTTTAGTTTAATGCCTTGATAAAGGCAGAAGTCACTTAACTATAGTTAAGTGCCTGATCCCTCTCAATTGTAAGAACGTTTTGTACTCATTTTCAATAAATTGAGAGTGATTCGTTCTTAAATTAAGTATATTTTGTACTTTCGTAGAGCATAAAAGTCCTCAAAATGTAATAAAATTAATATGAGTATTTCTACTCAACCCGAGTAAAAATCGTCTCAAAGTAAGAACAAATGACTTGGTCATAATCTGAGTACATATTTTCTTATTTGGAGACAATTTTTCTTAAAAATTCTCTCAGTTTCAATAAATTGAGAGTGATTCGTTCTTAAATTAAGTATATTTTGTACTTTCGTTGAGCATAAAAGTCCTCAAAATGTAATAAAATTCTCAATATGAGTATTTCTACTCAAACCGAGTAAAAATCAAAGTAAGAACAAATGGACTTTATCATTATTTAATTACATATTTTTTACTTTGAGACCATTTTTCCTTGAAAATTCTCTCAGTTTCAATAAATCGAGAACGATTCCTTCATAAATTAAGTATATTTTGTACTTTCGTTGAGCATAAATATCCTCAAAAGGTAAGAAAATTCTCAATATGAGAACTTCTACCCAAACCGAGTGAAAATCGTCTCAAAGCAAGAGCAAACGGACTTGGTCATTATTTGAGCACATATTTTCTCATTTTGAGACCATTTTTCCTTAAAATTCTTCTGCCTTTCTTTTCCTGCCTTTCCTCAACTACCAACAAGTATTAAAAATGCAAAAGCTGGAAAGACATGAAGAATTAATCAAGGCCTTACTGGACTCATCGAGACTCAATGGCTGGGCTACCCACTGTTCGGTGGTAATCCTATTCAGGGTATAACCGAGGACATTTGGTAATTTGCAGAGAGAGTCAGAGAACGAGGGAGATTCCAAGGGAGATGCAGCTGCACATGGCACATATGGCTGAATGCCTGGATAGCTTGGTGGCCTGGTTGGCTGGTGGCTGCTCCCACGAGTGTTGAAAGCTGAAAGCTGAAAGCTGCAGGCCAGGAGCTCTTCCTGGAGGGCATGTGCATGCCTGGGGCGGGCAGGATTGCGTTTTACTCGAGTGAACTGGGGCGCAGGATAAAACACGAGAGTCAGTCTCAAAACTGCGGCTGCCGTTGTTGTGGCTTAGTTGTGCTGCAGTTGCTGCTGCTGCTGCTATGTTGCAGTGTTGCAGTGTTGCAGTGTTGCAAGTGAGAATGCATCATTAGTGCAAGCCAAGGAATAACCCAATGCGAGTTGGGAATACATACAACTCTCCGAGGAGTGCCCAGAAGCCCGAAACCGAAACCGAACTCGAGCTTGAGCCCGAGCGAAACCATGTGGCAAATGAGGCAAAACACAAGTGAGAAGCCAGGCAAAACCAGAGGCGACGTCTATGTCTCTGCCAAGTGGCAGTGATGGATAGATGGATCAGGACAGCTCCATGCCGCCACTCCTGCATTCCTACAGCTGATAGACAAGGCAGCAGTTATCAACGGTATTAAAGCAAGACGACATCGGTGGTAACTCGAATAAACCATTCTCTTGTTTGGCTTTAAATGAAGTTGGCATTCAGTTTAGGAATTCATTTATTCAGGCTCCTAAAAGCTCTATTAACTCAGGCTTAACCGCACGGAATGCGGCATCGCTGGGATCTGCTGTCTTAATTAAACTCTGCTTTTATTTGTCAGGAAAGAATGCAATAAACTCATTTGAAAATAATAATTTGAGTGTTTAAACAAACAGACTCAGCATTTTAATTAAATCCTAAACATCATGCAGAAATCCATTAAGTTCACGCAACTCTTATTCCCTTTTAATGCGGAATGTTTTGATCTTTTCTTAGTGTCTGCCGTGAATAGTTCCCTTCTATATCTGTATCTGTATGTTTATCCACATCTGTATCTGTAGCTGTATCGGCATTTTACCCTCACTGTATGACCGCCATCGAGCTGTCAGAAGCATCCATGGGCCATAAACAACCACGGATGCGTATGTGAGTGGGCGAGAACACAGAAATAGTTCAAGAGCCTACTTTCGGGGCATGCCAAAGCACTTAGCCCCAGCCCCAGTCCCAGCCCCAGTCCTTGCCCCTTTGCCCCGCAGAAATCATCATCCAACCCGCGCACTCGGTCATGCCACATTGCATCTAGCCGCGATTTTCGCAATGAGTTTCACTTAACTTTTGCGTCACTTAAATGTAATTTGTGGAACTTTTGGCGAGGCTTTGGGCTGTTCTCAGTGTGTGTGGGTGTGTGTGTGTAGGCTGTGTATGTGTGCGACTGTGTGTGTGTGTGTGTGGGCTGTTGTTGCTTGTTCGATTGCATTCGCTGGCGGCGGCATCGCTTCGTTCGCCACTTTTGAGTGCATTTCAGTGTAATCAAGCGCCCACTTCAGGCGAACCTCCTACCCGCACCACCACCACTCCTCCATTGGTCCTGCATTGGTGTGTGTTGCAGTTTCATGCTTTTAGCATTTCATCATTTGTTGCCAGCTTTTGCCTGCCTGGCTTCCAGCCTGGAAAAAACCCACACAGCTCTAGATTTTTTGCCAGCCAGCAGCCAGCATTTCGATTTAGCGAGCCTACAGGAGGGGCAAAGTGTGTGTGGTGTTGGGTCTCTTGTTGCCGTTCGGGCATTGTTTTATATATATTTTGTTTCGCCAAACTCCTGCTGCAGTCAGCAGTCACCCTCACCCCTCACAGACGCCCTTACTCAGCGCCTTGCTGTGTGTTCGAGTGGCCTTTAATGCAGCCGCTTAGCGCGCGTGTTGCAACTCGAGTCGAGTTGCTCCCGCCTTTGTTTAGCCTGCCCTGCCCTGCTCTGCTGCTCTGCTGTTGGCAACAATATTCATTATTTATTTCAGCGACCCAGTTGCCGACTGGTCCATGCCCTGACCCAATTTCTAGATCCCCACGCAGGAGGCAGCCTTGAACGGGGATGAAGAGCAGACCTGATGCTCTTCGTTCAGTCCTGCAATGTATTCCTAATCTTTGTCTGGATGAGGACTTTGATTGCATAGGTTTTCCTTCTATAACATCTCAGATGCTCATGAACGAGGCCCCATTTTCCTGGAATACCCATTTACTCAGCCCCAACCCCATGGTCTGTAAGGTCTCAGAAATCCATAAACTGCTCTAAATTCCTATGTAGAATACCCAGAAAACCCATTTACCCAAGCTCAACTTCACGGAATGCAGCACCCAGATGCTGTAAGGACTCAGAAATGAATCCATTCCATGAATAAATTCAGTCAAGGGAAAACTAATCTAAATTATTATATAGAATACCCAGAATTCTTATGAAGAATACCCAGAATACCCACATACTCAAGCTCAAACTCACGGAATGCAGCATCCAGATATAGCTTCCACTGCTGTAAGGACTTCATTAAGTCAAAAATTAACCCGTCTAAATTCTTATAAAGAATACTCAGAAACCCATTTACTGAAGCTCAACCTCACGGAATGCAGCACCTAGACATAGCTTCCATTGCTGTAAGGTCTCAGAAAACCATGAATCCACTCAGTCAAAGAAGAACTTATCTAAGTTCTCATATATAATACTCAGAATACCCACTTACTCAACCCCCAACCTCACGGAATGCAGCACCTAGACATAGCTTCCATTGCCGTAAGGCCTCAGAAAACCGTGAATCCATTAAGTCAAAAATGAATCCGTCTAAATTCTTATATAGAACACCCAAAATACCCATTAACTCAAGCACAACCTCATGGAATGCATTACCCAGATATAGCTTCCTTTGCTGTTATTTATTTAATTTATTTATTTTATTTTATCTATTTTCCCAGTGCTACAAGGTTATCCTTATAAATTAGTACACTAGTCACAAAAGGTCTCAGAAATCCATGAATCCCTTAAGTCTAAGAAGAACTCATCTAAATTATTATATAGAATACCCAGAAGCCCATTTAGTGAAGCTCAAACTCACAGAATGCATCACCGAGACATTGCTTCCATTGCCGTAAGGTCTCAGAAATCCATGAATCCATTAGGTCAAAGAAGAACTACTAAATTCTTATAAAGAATACCCATAATACTCATTTATTCAAGCTCAACCTCACGGAATGCAGCACCCAGACATAGCTTCCTTTGCTGTTAGGTCTCAGAAAACCATGATTCCATCAAGTCAAAAATGAACCCATCTAAATTTTTATATAGAATACTCAGAATACCCAGTAACTCAAGCTCAACCTCACGGAATGCAGCACCTTGGAGGCGAAAATACCCCGCAAACGATCAGAAGCGAGCTCAATGATTTGGAAATTGGGATTTGCTATTGAATTCTGATCAAAACTCACCAGTTCGTGGTCTTAACTGGCAAACAAACTGGAGAATAAACTAGAGCAGAGCACCGAAAAAAAGGAGAGTTGGAATGCAGGGATAACCGTTTGAAGTCCGCATTGGAAGAGCACAATATGCAGGAAGGCCGCGAATTAAGAGCTTGAGAGCTGCAGGATAAAAGGAGCTGGAGCTGGGGCGCAGCCAGCACTCAATTGAGTGGAAGATATTGTATTAGACGGGATAACAGACGACAGACGAGCCATGTTGAGGGATGGCTGCTGGTCGGGGCCAGGATCTCTGAGCCCGGACAGAAGCCGAATTCATTCCTGTCTCATCGCGATGACAACTTCCTCGCTGCTCGCTGCTCTCCGCTCGCGGCCCGGGGCAACGAGGTCCTTTTCCTGGGACAATTACAAAATTTAGATTATGTTTTCCTCTTCTTCCCTTATTTTTTACTTTTGTGTTGTTTTTGTGTTCTTGCCCCAAACAATGCAGCTTAAGCGGCGGCGGGGCGCTGATTGACAGGAAACAACGCCAACAAGTTGTTGCCACAGAAAGGAGGCAGGAGGAAGGAGCAGCTGTTGCCCAAGTTGGAAGCTGAATTAACTTGCATTGTACGGCGGCAGACAAAGCCTGGGCAACAGGGCGATGGGAAAAGTTGGAGGCGAGCATAGAGAGGAGAATAGAGCAGGATGAGGACCAGGACCAGGACCAAAGGGCAGGCAGCAGAGCCGCTCCTCGGGAAACTTATGCAGCGAAATGTTTGCGCCGCTCGCTCCGTCCGCTGCCATTGTGCGGCGGCGTTTAAAAGCTTCGTCCTGCCTCTGGCTCCCCAGTCCCAGAGACCACCAGCCCCTTGGAGTACCTAGTCCCCACACACATTCCTGTGCATCTCCTGTTCCAGTTCCTGCGGAAGTTCGCACACTTTGCTTACAAAGCGTAAAAATTCCCTTCTTTATGGTCGCCGCTCTTCACGGCACACTGCGAACAATTTTCAATTAGTTCCTGGATGCGGAAAATGTGGCAGGTCCTCTGGGAAAGGTGGGCTTATCCAGGGAATATGATTGCTAATCGGGACTCCTTTTTGCTCAGTGTGCCTGCGGCCACATTGCTCGGATGCTCAGCTGCTCGGATGCAGTGCAGCCTCTCGGAGATAGCTGGCCAAGTGCTGGCCAATCCGCCGTCCACCAGGTCCTCCCTCCGCCCTGGCAAGGACTCTCATCTCTTTCAATGGCTTTTCACTTGGCTGGACGGGGACTGGTGGCGCACTCCCACTTGGCAGTCCCAATCCTGGCCATGTTGGCCAGGTGCTGTTGCCACTGTTGTACGGAAACACTACAAGGATAATGGCAGGCGGCAACAACAACTGGCTGCGAACAACAATGAGTGGCTGCTGGCTGCTGCCTCCTCCTCGGCGTCGGCGTCGCTGCCATGTTGCAAAAGTAATTCAATTTGACTTTTGTTTTGAAGCCGTCGAGGAGGAGGCGAAGGAGGACTCAAGGATTGGCAGGAACAACGGCAGCTGGCCGAGCAACTTTTCGGAGGCGGAGGCGGGATGTGAATCCTGCTGTCGAGGATGTCGGCCATGACTGTGTATAAACTGCACTCTCAACGGGCTGCCAGAGTGGCCGAGAGCGTCAATTGATTTAGCCATTGAGTTATTGCCGCGTTGGCAGTCTTCGCCCCCAAGCGGCCCTTCTCTCTCTATTTGTCTTCCTCACTTTCCAGCATTTTCCACCTCACCCTCCCTCCTTGAAGGCCGGCAGCTGACACACACCTGAGGGTCGCCCGAAAGGTCACGCGGAATCCTAAACAAATTATGCCGAGCGGAAGGGAGGCAGCCAGAGGATGCACTGAATGCCAAATATATCTATCTTCAGGGTAAGTTTTATAGTAGTAAGGAAGCTGCCTTTCTCATATTGGCAGCAAGAAGTCCTTGAAAAGCAAGGATAAAATGGGAAATGTTTTCCCAACAAATTGGTGTTTTTGGTCCCCACTTGTGGCTTAGTTGTGCTCTATATTTCTATGTTCATAGTTTTGTTTTCGGATTATACCTCACGTAATGCTTCCCCTGCTATGCGTAATGCAGCGTAGTTTTTATATTTTCTGAATTAAAATTATATATGTTAATTATTAAAACGTAATATTTTTTCAGCACCTGGAACGTGGTCTGTGATAGCATCTTAATAAAAGCCTGAATTTAATATTTGGTTTATGAATTATACCTCACGTAATGCTTCACCTGCACTACGCATACGCAGCGTAGTTTTTATCTTTTCTGCATTGTGTTTATTATTGAAATGTAAAATCATTTAAGCACCATTAGAAAGCTGAATTCAATATTTAAAAATCATGTAGCCACCTTTTAGTAATAAATAATACCTCCCAAACTCATTAAGCTGATTTAAAGAATTTTCAGTTCCATTTTGTGGCCCAAAAATGCGAATTTGAATGGAATTATTCACCTGTGTGGCTCGAATATGAGTAATTGGCCAAATTAATTGTAATTGTGCAGCACAGTTAGGGATATGTTTCCTTAATTGGGCGAAAAATGCAACGGTGATGCATTTAAACACATGGAATTTCAACAGCTGCCACAAATATTAAATGAATAGAATTTATTAACGAATAGCTGATGGTGTGAAAAGAATGCGAGGCTATGCTCCATTAAAGTTCATTTAATTCAACTGTTTTTTTATTTTTATTTATTAATGTAAAGCCAGCAATTATTATTAAACAAAGAGCTAACGGTGGGTTTAGGCTCTCGACTCGAAGTGGGCTCTTTAGTTTTAAAGAAACGAAAACTAGTCCTAAATACATACACACTTGTGTGTATCACATGACGTTTATTACTTTGCCAGCTATCAATCTATTAACTTGTTTACACAAGCGTTTAATGAGCCAAGTTTTCGACTGAGCCTGCAAAATTCTCCCAACTTTTGAGCTTTATGACAGAGAAAGGCTTAGCCTGCGACATGGAGAAGGATTTTCGGCAACTATTTCTGGGTTAACTTGTACATAAATTGTTCGTTTGATGGCTCGTTAATGCAGGAAGATTGGAGATTAGAATTAAGCAGAATTAAATGAGGTTGCTCTTCATTATTAAGCTTAAGTTGCCAAGTAGTTTCTTACTATTTTGGATAGTTCAAAGGCTGTAAAATAATCCAAGAACTATTTAATTGCATTTTCTAATGAGAACATGCTTGTGTATCAATCCTAATCCAAGGCCTGAGGTAGCCTAGGCATCCAAGGATAAACTGAAATTGAAAACCGTTCAATACCGCCTGGTAGCCGAACATCCTTGTTTCCTTGCAATTAATGCCCCCGAAAGTGCCTTTAGTCCGGCCAGGACCATATGGCGCCGCAGTCTATCATCGCAAGGCAAATCACAGCTGGCCCCGTATTAATTAAATAATAATTTCAGCAATTTGGTTTTGATTACATTTGCCCAGTCCCAGTAGCAGTCCCAGCCCCTCACAGGACGAAGGAAAGCCGCAAAACGACTGCGCCAGCGAAGGAAAACACCTTAAGTGAGTCCTCCCCGTAGTCGCCGTAGCCAGTCCCCTGGGGCAGAATATGATTTGTGGTCAAGACGGGCGACGACAATGAAGAAGCCATAAGCCAAATTAACAATTAAAGTAAGCCAGAGCTGGCACCAGGGACCCAAGGGAGGGACGAAGGAGTAGGCGCGGACAAACAAACTGGCAACTGGGAAGCCGAGTACACAAGGATGCCGGCCGGGATGAGGATGAGCCCGAGCCCGAGCCCGGAGTGAGTGGCAGAGCGGCAAACAAACAAAGGCCCAAGATACAATAAACATGTCCGGGACTTGGGGCTGGAGCTGGAGTTGGAGTTGGGAGTGGAACTGGGAATGGCACTGCAGAGGCGTCCGAGTTTTCGGGGAAGCCTCTCTGATTGCTGAAGTTTTGGTGTGGCGGAAGGGCCGTAATAGTTTCTGGGATTCCGGCTACAGGACACGCCATGCCAGGCCGCACACTCTCGGATCGGAGCTTCCATCTCAGGGCTCAGGGCCAGAGTCCTGAGTACTGAGTACTTGCCTGCAGAGGCAGTAAATTGCATTTAAAATGCCATAAATTAAGAGACAACAACTGACGACGGCGCCGATGCTGCTTCCACTTCCACTTCCATGCTATTAAAATGCATTAAAATTGTTTTTAATGTCAGCTGCATAGAGGTCACACCACCAGCATGCACTTGCAGTTGCACATGTACATGCAATTCAAAATATATATTTAACATATTATTTTGAAAAAATATGCACAAAGCGGCGTTGCAGCTGCGGCCTCCGCCGCTAATCCAATTTGTCATAATTAAATTACTTTAAGCCACTTTTCACAGGACTTTTGTCCGCTCCACATTTTCCGCCCGCTGCCACCGCTCTTGAAAAGTTTGGAGGCCGCACTTAGCGCGCGCATAAACCTCAATTAAACGCTCGCCCCGCTTAGTAAATGCGCGGACAAAGGCGCGAGGGGAGCGGGGAAAAGCCAGGAAAATCGAAAAGGGAACGGGAAAGCGCAGCCGGCTTTCGGGGCGCATTAATATCGAATGAGAAATAATTACAAGTACTTAACAAAGCGATTTCGATGCCCATTACACTGCACTCGCTGCCCATACACAGAGTCTCCCTTCATCCCGGCACGCCGCATTTTCCACCGCTCTTCAACCCGTTTCCGCTCATAGCTGCCAGGAAGAGATAAGCCTATTCAGATGCACTTAGAAAAAAGAAAAATAAGTAATAATACAAATAAAAAAAAATTAAAACAAAAAGGAAGCTAACGTTACATACCCTTGCAGATAAATTTCAGAAATTTTAAATTGACATACCTAAAATATATCTTTAAGAACAACAAAATTGGCCCGATCGGTCCTATAGAAGCTATAAGATATAGTGGTCTGATATCGGCCTTTACGATATATATACTAATGGGGATAGAAAGAAGACTATTTGCAAAGTTTCAATCTGATAGCTCAAAACTGAGAGACTTTGCCTAGAAGCGGACAGACGGACAGACGGACAGACGGACATGGCTAGATCGACTCGTGTATTGATCCTGAATATCAAGAATATATGTATATACTCTAAGGGGTCGGCGATGCTTCCTGCACTGCGTTGCAAACTTCAGACTAAAATACCCTGCAAAGGTATAAAAATAAATAATAAGCAAGCAAGAGAGCTACAGTCAAGTGTACTCGACTGTGAGATACTTCGTACCCAAGGGTCTAACTAAGATTAAAAGACAATTTACAATTCAATGAAGGACAAGTTTTGGTCCTCTGAAACAACCAAAAGTTTATTTTAGTGCCAAAAATGTTGAGGCTATTTAGTGTGACAATCGCCGCTCACTACGTAATATAGAGTGTAGCCTAGAGGTCTGAGTGCCGGGATTAAGTTATTTTGCAGGATAAGTTTGAGTTCAAGTCACGCATAATCCGAAAAATGTTTCATGTAATTTTTTTTACTTGCCTTTTAGTTCTTCTCCTTTTCATCTAATTAATACATTGATTTTCTGCTATACTCTATATGCTCGATCGAAGTTAACGAATGAAAGGTAATGAAAATGCGAATTTTCGGGACTTTCTAGTAGGCCGATCAAAAATCCTATCTCAGCATGCATCCTTAACTAATAACGAAGGCTTTTAAAAAATCATGTCGATAGGTCCAACCGCAAGAGCTAGGCGAGCTATAGTTAAAAAGCCTTAGACATCTATATATACAGATATCAGTTGTTTGAGTGGCCGTTGCAGTTTAGTTTTGGAAGATCGGCCCGTATTCAGTCTCGAAGAAAATCAAAATATTTATTATTAATTTTTATTTCATTAGCTTATTAACTTTTTTTTTCTTCTTATAAAATTTTTGGTTTGCACGAAGAGTATAATACTTTTGTTCCGTATAAATATGAAGAACAATATGATGTGGGAAATTAAATTCCGTGAATGTGTATTTTAGCGTGTGACAGGAAATCCCCAGTAAGAAATAGCGTCCCTGCTCGGGCGCCATGCATAGTAGACTTTTTATCCAACGCAGTAACGGTGGCATTTGAAATGTTTACCAGTTTGTTCTAAACAAATTAAGTTAAAACATAGTTTCCTGACTTCTCCGCTCAGTGCACACACTCGCGGCACCGCTCTACGCGCACACATAAACATTTATTAATACGACAAGCCGTTAACTGGCACCGGCAATAAAATGCAAAGTGGAAGCAGGAAAGAGCGGAAGGCAGAGTTGGGCAGGTGAAGAGGAAGAAAGACTGCATGGCAGGCACTTCAGGCGGCATCATCATCCACAGGATGCAAAGGGCGTGGGGGAAAACGTGATTTGAGGAAAGGATTATGCCCCGGGAGCGCGTAGTTGATCAATAGTTCATATTTTACATTTTACGGGTGCAGCGTTGCCGCGTTGCCGCTTAAAAGTTTTCAATAGTCTATAAAAACGGGCTTAAATGCCACCGTGCAGATGCTTCTAAAGTTTATTACGCATACGTATTGTGGTCGCGATAACTAAACTTTATCACACATGCGCAGCGTTGCCCTGCTCTTCAATGTATTTTCAGATTCGACTAAATTTGTTTAGTTTCTGAAAGTAAAATCATAAAAGTCCTTATTTATTGAAAAACTGACTGACACTTCTCTTAATTAACTAGGACTTTGAACTGCAATCATTGTAAGTTAGACTCTTTATGAAATTTTGGTGTTGCAGCTCATAATTATGCCACATTTAATAGAATTCGGTGGGAGAAGCTCCGCCCCTAATTGGTCAGAATGTAACGTTGATTAATTCATGTTTGTCAAAGGGAAATGCGAAATGCTAGTATCGGCTTTCAAATGGAATTTCGCTGCAAATGCCTAAAACATAATGATGATTGACTAATTGATAATTCATTGATAAATTGAAAGAGATGGGGTCAAAAATGTGCAGATATTTTGTGGGGACAATTATCGAAGAAGATATTTAGGGGCGAAATTCCACACACATTCCAGTCGGTCCAATGTAATGCAATATTCTTTAAAATGTAGGAAATTTATCACCTCCAAACGGCTGCAATGGCTATAATTGAATAATAGCTCCAACAAATTAATTAGCTAGTGAAAACAGCATAAAAAAGCAAATTACAGCTGCAATTTAAATTTGTGCATTGTCCGTGAACCAAAATTTGCATTTGCAAGTCGGTCCCGGGCCGGGCCTCATAGGCTTTGCGCTTAGTGCATCCATTTACCTGGAAAATCCCAGGTAATTGGAAAAAAAGGGAGAATCAATTAATGGAAATTGTGCATAATGAATGTCGGACAAACGTGTTTACAAGCCCCAATACAAGGTAAACAAACCGATTTTCGTTGACAAAATTACTCATTTACAATGCAATTTTGACGCTGCGTCACATGTGTACATATGGGCCTATACATTATATGCATTATATATATTTATATATATACTAGGTAGTAAATCATTGACCGAAATTGGTGCGCTTCAGTGGAGAGCTGAGCAAACAGGGCGTAAATTAATAAATATTAAAATGTCCAGCCATGTCCTGGCGCTCTCCTTGTCGCTCCCTGTGTGCCGGCTTACTCATCTGGCACTTGAAAATGAACAAAGCGATAAAAAGCACAAAACACTCTGCCGGCGGGGTGGCGAGCGGGCAGCGGGCAGCGGGCGGATAGAGCAAACAAACTTCTGAGCCATTACACAACAAAATGGCGTTAACAGCGCAGCGAAAATGGTTATAAAAAGCGGGCATTATGGCACTAGGGATGCCCTTTGGCTATTACATGATTCGAAAGCCAGTGGGAACGTTTGTGGTAGGTTAAGTTAAATAAGCAAGCGCTGGTCACACTGGATGAGCAGAGAGAGTGCATCTATCATTCTCTCTCGAGAGAGATTCTGTCGATCAAGAGAGGGAGAACTGGCTTTGAAAGAGAGCTGGGTGTCCCGTTATAAAGATTAACAAATAAATCTAGTAAATTAATTAAATTATGGCACTAGGGATGCCCTTTGGCTATTACATGATTCGAAAGTCAGTGGAAACGTTTGTGGTAGGTCAAGTTAAATAAACCAGCGCTGGTCACACTGGATGATCAGTCGTTCCATGAAAAGAGAGTACATCTATCGATCAAGAGAGGGAGATCTGGCTTTAAAAGAGAGCTGGGTGAGTCGATATATACATTAATAACGCAATCTAATTTACTAGATTGCTATTACATTTATTACTATTACATGTTTCGAAAGCCAGTAGGAACGTTATCAGTAGATCAAGTTATATGAGCCAGAGCCGGTCACACTGGATGAGCAGTCGTTTCATGAAAAGATGGAGTATATCTAGCGCTCTCTCAAGAGAGGGAGAACTGGCTTTAAAGAAGAGCTGGGTGTGTCGATATATAGATTAATACGGAAATCTAGTAAATTAATTAAATAATAAAATAGAGATACCTTATTTTTACCTAATTTAAAAATCATTGCCTACTTTTGTCCGCTGCTCAAGGGTCACACTCCAGAAGATTTCTCTTGTGGCCGTAATATTTATCCGATCGGGCTGTAACTTGGTATACACGTACCCAGGCATAGTGCCAGCATCTCCGACTGCGTACAGGGTGCTTGCTGGGCAAGCAAGCGAAACAATATACAAACAACAATTCAAATGCAGAAAACATTCGCGCGCACACACACCCTACACCCGACACCCTACACCCCGTACACCGCACACCGTACACCGTACATTGCACACTGCACATATTGAAATAATATTTTCACATTCCATGTTGCCAAAAGGTTTATCCACCAGAGCAGACGGAAGTGAAAACCCTCTAACCGAGTGGGAAAGGAGAGGCGGAGCTGTGGGGTCCGACCACAGACTACAGTCCCCGGACAGGACTACAGAAATATGCAATGATAATCAGAAAAGCAAACAGGAAGAGGGGACAGGACTCCATGAGGAGCATCCGCATCCGGCAAAGTGCTGTGGGTTCTCTCCCTGCTGTGGCCACTCCTACTCCCCTGTTTGCCAGTCAATCAATGCCCAGAGAGAGGTTGAGAGAAAGAGCACTGTGGTTGCACCGCCGCACCACTGCACTGCCACCACGTGTGGCTTCAGCTTTCGGTGGCACCACACGAGCAGCACACTAATTGTGATGGATTAATTGGCTGGCCCCGGGCATAACGACGGCATTTAGATGAATTTTTAAGCCCACAGACACTGGCAACAGGTCGCAACATCGCTTTAACGCAGCTTTCATATTAAAGTTCTCGGAATTTCCATTTAAATCGGTGGCCTGGCAACCAGAATCTGCCTCTAATTGGCGAAAATTCAACAGATTACCTAAGGCCTGCAGCTATAGAGGGCCTCAAATGCAGTTTCCTTGTAGGTTGCAACCGCAGAGAAACACAGAGAATGACTAGACTATAATTGTGATTGACTAATTGGACAATGACAATGAGAAACGACGAAAATGAGAAGCCACAATTGGGAAATCTGCTTCGTAGACTCTGCTTCATAATATATTCCAAATTACCTAAGCATTAACCGTGCTAATAATTTGTTAATTGGCTTGTTAATAAATATTAAACGTATCTTTGACAAGTAATGAGAGACAGGTGACTGAATAAGCCGCAGGCCATTTAACAATATTAGATACAGGCTGTAAATATTTAATTAAACGCTAGTTACCCAAGGCCTCTCCTTAATGAAAGCACAATGAAATTGCTTTTTTTCTGCTCTTCCTTGACCTGCATTATTCACGCTGGCCACTTGACTATTTACTATTTTATTATTTATTTACTTATATTTACATGCAACTTTTCAATTAAATTTCAATTTATTTTTGCTAGCTCATTGATTATGCATGGCAATTAATTTTGTGCAATATTTTCAATTAGTCGGGCAGATGAGAGTGCCTCCTCTTGAACGAACTAACGAACTATGTATTTTTACAGCCCACCACTGCCACTTCCACCTCCTCTCGGTGTAATTAATACAGCCGGGACTTAAGCGGCCTTCCGGAGATTGGATGGCTTCAGTGCGGAGGATTGCTCCTGTCCAGCTCGGAATAGACTAGAAACAGAGACGGAGGCACAGGCCCTGGCATATTGAATGTCCGAGAAGCAGACAAATAGTTGCTCATGTGACAAATGCAAGGCCGGGGCAAAGGCAAAAAATAAAGAGTTTTGCAACAAAGGCGGGGGTGGTGGCGGTGGCGGGGGCTGGGGCAGCTGGCATCTAAAATTGCATTTAAATAATGGAAAAGGCTTAGACAAAAGGCCGGCCAAACAAAGGCAGCAAACTGCTGCAGTCAAATGGCCAGCGAGCAGCAGGACGAGCGGCCAACGAAGATTGAAAGGAAGGAAGGAAGTAACTTTGCTGCAAATCAACAACATGTAAATACGGCCAGGCCAACGTTTGACGCTTGGCTAGCCACTAGGACCGTCCGTCCCCAGCTCCTGCTCCACGAAGAGAATTGTAAATTACAGTTGCATTCATTCATTGGGAAATTCCCTTACTCCCACTCAGAGCCGCGCCAGGGGGACGCCATGAATAAATGATAGCTCAACTCTGCTCCCACTCTGTCATCAGATACAGCCCACTATATAGTATATATATAGCATACATATATAGAGAAGGAGAGGAAATTTGAGACTCACCTCATTAGCACTTTGTTTGGCCCGACCACGCGGCGTATGCGTAATAAGCGTCGCCACACGAAAAACGATGCAAATAAGAAGCTAATTAGGCGCTGAATTTGATGCCTTTTCACAGGCCACACAATATGATAATGAATGGAGGATGGCCGCCTGCTCAACTGGCCAACTGTTCGACTGGTCGGCTGGTCGACTGGCGGAATGCGAAATGCGAATCGTGGGGACTCTCAGAGTTAACCACAGCCAACCATGTCTCCCAAAGATTGGCCCTAGCCTCGGGGGGGAGGACACACGAGAACACCCTTCTGTTGGCCTGGAACTAAGCGCCTTAAGGCAGCCCGCACCCTCCTTCTCGATTCGGCCCCTCCTGTAGCTGTTTGTGTCCCGATATAGCCTGCGCCGCGCTCTCATCAGCTGCCAGTTGTCAATTGTCAGTTGTCACTTGGCTGCCTCATGTGGCCTGCTAATGCCCTGCGTTGCGATGCGACGCGCATCTGAATGTTGCAGCTGTAGCAAATGCTAGCTGCGAATGCCAACTGGCAGTGTGGCGGAGGCAGATAGGCAGCTCACTAATTGCCACTGAACGGAGCCCGGGAATCGGGTTGGCAAGAGCTTAAAGGGTCCTCGGGACAACTATGGTGACATTGTGATGGGAGCTGGGCCATCTGTCACTGAAGCAACTCTCGTTTGTTGGACCTTTTACACATTTTGCAAGGTTTCATTTGGCTTTGACAAAGGGTTATTACTGGAACTTAATCAGTAATTTAACGAGAAAGGAAGCTAGCTTCGGTAAGCCGAAGTTTGTATGCCTTGCAGATAATAATAGAAATAACAAGCCGAAGTTTGTATACCCTTGCAGTCTCCAATTGGATCATCGAAAATCTATCCATTTAGATACAATTGAAAAAATACCGAAGTTTGTAGATTTGTATAACATTTACTGGGCTTATACACAGACTCGAATACATGTATTCATATTGACAAATGAGATGCCAGATCTGTAAAATGAATATTTATATCTTTTTATTAAACACTTATTGGGTCTAATATAGGGCGAAGTTATGCACCTAAGACATGAATTGGTGCGGCGCTATCAGTTGAGCTTTGTTTAATTAACGCTGAATATACTAATTTTACAAAACTGGCATCTCATCTGTCAGTGGGAATATATGTATTCTAGTCTCTTTATAAACCCAGTAACTTTTACTAAGCTTATACACATAGTCGAATACATCTATTCATATTGCCAGATCGGTAAATCAAATATTTTTATCTCCTAATTAAACTGTAATATATTGGGTTTAATTTATGCATCTTAAACATAAAATGGTGTAGCGCTATAAGCTTAACTCTGTTTAATAAATGCTAAATAAACTAATTTTACAAGTCTGGCATCTCTTCTGTCAAAATAATACATGTACTTGAATCTGTGTATTACCAGTATTACCTAGACATTTTTAATTTTTAATGTAGAATTTTACAATTTCATATATATCAACCGATATGGCAGCTATATGATATAGTTGTCCGATCTTAATGAAACTAAAACCGTAATAACTCGAAATTTATAGAAATACATTGAAATACAGAGAAGTTATAATTTATTTTACATCGCAATCATTCCTACTGCCGCTATATGATATAGTGGTCCGATATCGGTCGTTCCGTTATGCTGAAAATTTCAGCTCAAAAACTGAGAGATTTGTTTGCGTAGAAACCGAGAGACGGACAGACAGCCGGATTTGGCGACTGATCAAGAATATATATATTATATGGGAATATATAGAAATATTATATACTATATGGGGTCGGAGATGCTTACTTCACTTAGTTGTAAACTTCTGACCAAAATTATAATACCCTGCAAGGGTATACAAACAATTAATTCTTTATAAAATATTACTCATACGACATGGAGGCCAGCTCTGTCATTGGAGAAACTTTCACTATTTTGACCTTCTACACATTTTACAAGGTTCAATTGGATCTAAACAAGCTTTATTACTAGATTTTAATTAATTACCAATTTGGAATTTAGTGTTTTTACGTTTTCTAAAAAAAATTACGCATACGACATCTAGGCCCGTCCTCTCATTGAAGGAACTTTCATTATGTTGACCTTTTACACATTTTACAAGGTTCAATTGTACCTTAACAAGCCTTATTACTAGATTTAAAATAAATTACGAAAACAGATTTTTTTTTCTTACGTTTCTTGCAAAAAATAACTCATACGACATGTGGACCAGTTTAAGTTTTATTAAGCCTTCAATTTTGCTTTTTTCTAGCAGAAAACTTAAACTGGTCTACACGTCGTATGAGTTATTCTAAAATTATATATTGAAAAAAAATCTATAAAGGCTCAATTTACACTTTACACATTATTTATTATGTTTCTATATCTCTGCTGTATTTATAAACATTAAACAAAATCTTGCTCCTGATAATGACCCTGGCGAAACCCGAAACAGCTGTTTTTATGTTTTTACGGGTCTGCTGCTCAATAAATGAAATACCCAAGATCAAACTAGGCAAAAACGGAGAGCTATTATTCTATTATTAAAGAAATTTAATTACTGAAAGATTTAAAATCAATTTAAAAGCTGCCTAAAAGCAGGCAATGATTTTTGTTATTTATAAAATGCCTCTTCTAGGCACCATTTCAAACGATATTAACCTAATTTTAATTCTATACGCCACCCTGACTTCGCCACACGATTATGTTCTTCATGGCCCTCAGCAGCATCTGGAGCTTGGTCTCCCGCCAGCGGATGTTATTGTTGCCCAGCTCGCTGAGCAGCTTGAGAAGCCGCCCAATGCCCGGCAGATCGCCCAGATGCTTGCCAAAGAACTCGGCGATGAAGGTCAGGTCCGCCTTGGTGGACATATTCTCCAGCAGTGGCCTCATCAGATCCACAACCTTGCTGGTGGAGTTGTTGCAACTGCGGGATGCGGAATTCGAGAGGAGATCTGAGAGGAAAGGGAACTGGGCCCGACTTACAGGTTCCGGATGAGCTGAATGTTTTTGGACACAAAGCTGAGGGCCGGCTGGTAGCCGACGGGATTGGAGGTCACCGCAGCGAAGGCTCGCTGGACATTGTGCTGCCGGTTGCCCATGCCATCGAAGATCCACGTGAGGACGCGTTCGAGGGCAAAGACCTTCCGCGAGCAGGCCATGGCCCCGAGCAGCGACTCCTGCTCGGCGGCCACGTTGGAGCCCTTGTACAGCGCCTCGATCTCGCCCCAATCGTCCTGAGTGCCAAAGCGGGCCGACGTGCAGAGGAGGGTCTCCCGCTCCCGGATGGTCAGCCAGGTCGAGTCCTTGGTGTAGTCATGTATATGGCTCCTCTCGCGTCGCGCCAAGTTCAGGCAGGCGGGCAGCTCGTACTGACAGGCCAGCTGCAGGATCACCGGACGGTGGCTAGCCGAGGCGTTCGAGGAGAAGACCTGCTCGAACTGGCGCTCCAGGAGGATGCGCATGTAGGTCTGGGCGAGGGTCAGTTTTACAGGAAGTTTACAGGGAAATCGAGAACAGGAAGCCACCGCGACCCACCTTGTAGACCCGGTAGCTGCGACTCCGCTGGACCACGTTGTTGATCCTCTCAAAGTTGGCCACCGCGGCGGTCCACACCACGTACTCGTCCTCGTGCTGCAGGTAGGCCAGGATGCTCAGGGCCATGGGATAGTCCATGACGCCGCTCCAGGCCAGGTTGAAGATGTCGTCGACCAGCTGGGCGCGGTTGATGCGATCGATGCCCCGGAAGGTGTCCGGCTGCGAGAGCGTCCGGTTGAGCAGCTGCCAGTTGGCGCGATCGTAGTTGACGCGGACAGGACTAGAGTCGCGAGCGTTGAGCAGCAGCCAATCCTGGCTGCCGGCCAGCAGTTTGGTCAGCCGGACTGGCGGGGCAGCCTTCCCCTTGGCATGGCCCTGACAGGTAAGCCAGCTCAGCGGCATGGAGAAGTTGTTGCAGCCTTCGCACCTGGCGCTGGCACAGCTGTAGCTCAGAGGCAGCCACCAGCACTGCGTGGGCTTCGTCTGGGGAGCAGCCCCCTCTGGGCTGAGGTAGAAGCGCCGCTGCTCCACCAGCGCCGAGCGGCGACCATAGTCCCGGGTGACCGTGAGCAGCGGATAGCCGCGCTGCTGCAGCCAGCTCTCGATGACGTGGCCGACGTTGAGGCCCTTGGCCAGCAGCCGGTCGTGCCTCACCTGCCGCTGGAGCTCGCCCCAAAAGTCCTCGGCCCGGGCGGTGCCGTTGGCATGGGTGGCGAGGAAGCGGCGCACGGCCCGCAGCCAGGCCTGGTCACCCACGATGCGATGCAGCATGGCCAGGAGCACGGCCGCCTTGCGGTCCCGGCCCTCGTCGTAGGCCGCCCACAAGTGACCCTCGTCCGGCACCTCGGTCCGCACCAGGGGCGCGTGCTGGTGGCCGTCGTAGTCCAGCACCTTGAAGTACAGCTGGAGGGCGTGGCGCTCCTCGTACTCCCACTCGGGGGCCAGGGCGTCCACGCCGAAGCGCGAGAGGTACAGGGCGAAGGCGTTCTTCAGCCAGAGCTCGTGCCACCAGGTGATGGTGACCAGGTTGCCGAACCACTGGTGCACCACCGACATGGCCACCGCCCGGGCCGCGCCCTGCTGGTCCTCCAGGGAGCCCCGCTGGCTGTCGTACAGGATCACTTCCTCCGCGAAGGTGGTCAGGCCCCAGTTCTCCTCCGAGCCGAACGTAAAGTCCGGCAGTGCCAGCTGGTCCAGCTTCGGGTGCCGGAAGGGCAGGTCGAAGAGGCGCTCGTAGAAGGTGAGGAGGCGCGGTGCCACCTCCGAAGCGTACTGCGTCTGCTGCACTGCATCCGGCCTGGCCCAGGTGCTGATGGGACAGCCAGGCCGCGCCTCCGAGACGAAGCCCGGCGGGTCAAACTTGCTGATGGACCAGGCCACCATGTACGTCGCCATCGGCTGGCTTTCCAGGAACTGCGTCCACACGAACGCTGGCAGGGTCTTGCTTCAAAGGTCTTCGGTCAAGGATTAGGATCAGGAGCAAGACCTCTACTCACTGAGCGATGGTCCGGTTGACGGGCATGTTGGAAAGGGCGCGATAGTGCCGCGAATGGGCCAGGTTGATCCTGAAGGTGGCCTTGAAGCGCGGATCGTCGAAGCAGGGAAAGGCCTTCCGGGCGTGGTTGGGCTCGAACTGGGTGACGGCCAGCCACTGGGTCAGCGTGGTGTTGTGGTCCACGTAGGAGCTGCCGTAAAACCCACTGCTTTCGCGCCGCAGGAGGGTGCTGAAGCGGATCTTCAGGACATAGGTGACGTTGACCTTCAGTGGGCTTCTCAGCTGGATAGTCATGCGTCCCAGCTTCGCGTCGAAGCTTGGCTGATTGATCCCTTGGAACGGGCCATCCTTCTCCCTCAGCGTCACTCCCTTCTGCGGATGCACGTCCAGTTCGTGGGCGTTGATCACCAGCCGCCGGGTGGGCCGCTCCGAGCGCAGATTAATGGTCACGGAGCCGCTGACGGGCTGGTAGGGCCGCTCGATCTGCGTCACGATGTCCAGGCGGTAGGCCAGCGGGTACAGCCACCCGGGTAGCCGCCCCTCGCTTCTTGCCAGCGGCACTGCTGCCGCCGCCGCGAGTATTGCTGCCAGGTGGTAGCCCCAGTGCATCGTGACTTGGGGAACTCGGGCGTGTCGCATGACTTCGATTCGGTCTACGAGAGCCGTGGCAAATTGGGCATTAGTCTGGCCTCAAGTTGATTTTTTTCGAGAGCTAAACGCCACAGAGCTGGACAAACATCCAAGTTTATCGATTTAAAATCGATTTTTTCCAATAGAAGCAAAAAAGACTTTGATTCTTTTTTAGGATTTAATGTCCAGATCTAATGTCTTCCCCAAAACCCCTTCATAAACGTTAAAATATATATATTTTTTTAAGATTGTCGTGACATTAGATTTTAACTCGTTTTTACTGTAATATAACAAGAAGTAAATCGATAATTGTTCGATAACTTTCTTAATTTTCACTCGGATTTTAGCCTATTCAAAAGCATTCAACCTTTATCTATGGCCTTACAAAAAGTTAATCGATAACTGTTCGATACCTTACTATGATTCTTTTTAGGACTTATTACCAGCATTAATGTTTTCCCCAAAACCCCTCCATAAACCTTCTTTAATTATTTTTTCTATAGGTATTATATATTTCTGGAGTATGCCATTGTTGTGGTATGAGTTTTAAATAATATAACAATCGAACCAGTTAATCAATAACTTTTCGATAACTTCCTTTTTTTTCAATACAATTTTAGCCAAATCGAAAGATCTAACCTTTATCGATACCCTTAGCAAAGAAGCAAGACTTCACTTTTCTATAAATAATTCGAAATCCAAATCGAATGCATAACAGAGGTTCTTATAGCTAATCGATAATTGTTCGATAACTTGCTTGTTTTCCAATCGAATTTAAGCATCAAAAGAATTAAACCTTTGTCTATAGCCCTTCGAAAAGTAAATCGATAACTGTTCGATAACCAAATCTAAAGACCTAAATTTTATCTATAGCCTTACCAAAGAAGCGAGACTTTGCTTTCCCATAAATAATTCGAAGTCCAAATCGAAAGCATAAACAGAGCCTCTAAGAAATATTAATCAAAATTATTACGATTACTACGATTCACTTTCGATCACCAATCTTTTGCTTATTATAGTTTATCGATAATTGTTCGAAGTTGTTGTTAAGCCAAATCTAAAGACCTAAATTTTATCTATAGCCTTACCAAAGAATCCAGACTTCGCTTCCCCATAAATAAGTATTAATCCAAATTATCACGATTACTACGTTTTACTTTCAATCACCAAACTGTTTGCTTATTATATGCTTACAATTGTTCAATAACTTACTTAATTTCCAATCGGATTTAAGCCTATTCGAGAGAAGAAAAAGAGAAGATAGCCTTAACAAAAACTCGAGACTTCGCTTCCCTACAAATAAGTCAAAATCCACATCGAAAGCATAAACAGAGCCTCTAAGGAATATTAATCGAAATTATTACGATTCTTACGTTTTACTTTCGATTACCAAAATTTTTTGCTTATCGGCCCATAAACCTGGAATAATTCGTAATGAAATCTGAATCTGAAGCCGAATTCGTTCAATAAAGAATTTGTGTTCGGCCTTTCGGAGGGAAGGAATCCAATTGAGGCTCAGTGGGAAAAGGGCCAGAGAGAGGAGGCGACAAACCACAGCAGAATGTCATTAGCGCATGTTGGTTCCTCACTATCTGTGTGCGTGTGTGTGTGTGTGTGAGAGGAGAGTGCGTGTGTGCGTGAGGCGAGTGTGTGTGCCTGCTGGGCAATAAATTTCCAATTTTCGTGCAATTTTCGACGAGCGAAGGAGGGGGCAGAGCATTCCAATTCCAACCCACCTATGGAGGTAAAGGGAGCTTGGGCCTGTCCTGGGCCTGGGCCTGGCGTACTCAGAAATACATTGACCAATAACATAATTTTTGTTTGTGTTGGTATTTTGCCAAATGACCTCGTTACCCCAGCAGCAAAATCACAGCCACAACAACAGGACGACGACATTGCCGCAAAAAGGCGACAAAGGCATATGTTGCCCCTGTGTGTGGGAGTGGGAGTAGGAGTGGTAGTGGGAATGGAAACGGAAGTCGGACCTCGCAGTGCGGCATTATAATTAATGGGCATATTGGGGCCCTGCGACCCTCGGGGAGGAGACGGGGAGACGGAGGCGGAGGCCATGCCTCACCCAGCGATTTGGGATATTAAATGTAACGATGCAAGCGGCGAGGCGAGACAGTTGGCTATGAATATGCCATGAAGTGTGTGACGAACCGAACATTTCTCTTCGGGAAAGGTGTGGGGCATGTGTGTGTGGCTGCTGCTGATGATGATGATCACATGCTATTAAACCGCAATACAATAGCAATTTTCAAATAAATGATTTATGGCCCTGGACATGACACACACAGCTGGGTGTGTGTTCGAGCTGCTGGCAAATGCCAAAACTGCCGCAGTCCGTAGCTGCCATAAACCAAACACCAGAGACCAGGGACCAAAGACCAGAGAACACAGAACAGAGACCAGAGACTAGGGAAGCCAAAAAATAGAGAGAGAGAGACCCAAGCCAAATGCCCGGCGGAAGGTCAAAGCAGCGCAGCGATGAGGTGGCGACCGTGATGCTGAAATGGGGGGCGGCGGCGATGATGCATGGCCCTGGGTTCGGTAAGTCGATTTCCAACGGCCAATTGTTCGAAGAGAAGTTGGCTTCGAACTCTGCTGCTGCCAGCAGTGAATTAAGCCAGGCAAATTGCCACATGGCCAGGCCGGGGGCAGAGCCAAGAAATCACTTTGATTTCTTTTGCATTTTTCATGCCCACTTCGCCACTTCAGATAGTCCTTTCCACGTCTGTCCGAGTGCCGAAAGTGAATCAATACAACTGTTTTTACAATTATTGACTACCTCTAGGTCTACTAAGAACTCCAAAGATGGACTAAGCCCGAAAGCTTTGGTGTGTAAGATGGATTTTAAGCTTCCTTTAACTCTTGCTTCCTTCGGCTTGCATGTCCTGACACCTGCATCCCATCATTAATGCACCAGTCTCCTGGGCAGACTCATCCTGTGTGCTGTGTGCGGTGTATGCGGTGTAACTCATTTTCGATTGATGAAAGTGATTCTCAGGTGTTCTTTCCAGGTGTCGGCTTCGTCATCTTCCAGTTGGCATGCCATCCCATCTCATCCACACACACGTCACGTGCCAGCTTGTGTGTGTTTGCGAGGCTGGCAATCTGTTGATTTGGCCACTTGGCAGGGCATACTGGGGAACTGGTAAGAGGGAATATGGATCTCTGAGTTGGGAACAGGGAACAGGGAACCCCGAACTGGAAGCCCAGAAAGATGCTACCCACCCACCCGCGCTATTAAGTCATAACATTTATATTTCTTTTTTATGCCCTGACAAATCAGCGCACAGAAGTGGAAGGAATGGCTGAAATGCAGAGCGGAGAGGAAGGACGGGAGGACGGAGCGAACTGTCATTGGCAAGAAAGCGACGGACGGGTACATTCACCTGTCCCACACACACACACCACCTCGTTGATGTCTCCATTTAGTGTGCGTTGTGTGCCATTGCCATTGTTGCTGCTGTTGTAAATTTTAATGCAAAACTCGTTTATAAACAGACAACAGAACAGGCAACGAGGCGCGAGGCGAGTCTGAATCCAGCGAGAAAGGCAAACGACATCGTCATTTGCTGCTCAAACGTTTGCGTGACAGCGCCACCCACAGCCATCACCCATCGCCCATCACCCATCAGCCATCCCCTATTACGCCGACACCCCTGGAGCCGGAGCCAGGCCACCCTCCTCCAAGTTGGCTGCCATTTTGACAGATGCCAAACGCAAAGCGAGCAGCAAAGCGCAAAATTTTTTATTTGTCTTCTTGTTGTTTCGCTTGGCTCGAAGGCAAATGGCTTACAGGCGCGCCAAAGGATCGAAAGGGAAATACCCTGGTAAAGGGGACTTAAAGTCACAAATCACAAGTCTAAGAAGCCAAAAGGGAGTATTCAGAAATGTTTCTAAAGCCAACAAACATTGGTGAGAGCAAGCCCTCGAAAATTAGGCCCTCATCTTCTTAATTATTATATTTTTTCGACAGTTAACTATGAATGTTTATCTTTAACATCTCTAACATTTTAACTTAACCTTTTCGCAGAAAATATGTCTTATTTTATGTAAATTCGTCAAGAACTTATAATGTTGAGAGTAGAAATGTGTAGAAATGAATTGAAATTGTTTGAAATCGGGCTCAAAGTACAAAATTGCACACTTTTGGGCGCCATTTTTAAATGATTTTAAATCTTTCGAAATCTACAATAATTATTTTGACATACTTTTAGGCACTTTACTGATTTCATATTGTTTAAATAATTATTAATTTTAGAATATGTCTAATATTAAATAAAATTCGTTATGAATTTATAATGTTTAGAATAGAAATGTTTGAGGAACTTAAATTGTTTGAAGTCGGGCTCAAAGTATGCTACAAAATATGAAAAGAAATGTTTTAAAATGATTTTAGATCTTCCGAAATGTAGAATAATTATTTGCATACTTTTAGGCACTTTTTTTACTGCTTCTATATTCTTTAAATAATTATTAATTAAAGAATTCATAATTATATGCCAATACTCCCCTTATAGTTCCGAGCCTTATAGGGTGTCCCAACAATATCAGCGGGGGAACAAAATACAGAAGGGGGGCGTCTGCATGAAACCTGCGAGGCGAAGTTTACGGCTCTGACTGGGACTCGGACCGTCGTTAGTTGGTTTTTACGACTTGTAACCAACCGCTGCAGGCTTCCCTGTTCCCGCTGCCGCTCCTGCCGCGGCGATTAATACCGAGGACCCAACGCCATCTCCAACCGGATAACAGTTGTGAGGTCATTGCAGCGGCTTCCAAACTGTGGCAATTGTTATTATTGCAATTTCATTAGACGAAAGCCACAAAAATGAAATAATTAATGGCCGAGCGAAACTGAAATAATTGCCAGCGATAATTGGTCAGTGCTGGAGGGGGAGGAAGCTCGGTGCACGGGCCTCGGCTCGCTTAATGATTTATAATTTATGGAATTGAACGAAAAACAAGTAAGAAAGCTATAGTCGAGTAAGCTCGACTGCGAGATACCCGACACCAAAAAGTTCTTGCGTTAAACAATAAGAAGAAGGATTCAATGCCATCATACTATCCCCTACTTACACGCTTTTTATGCTCTGTTTCTGAAAAAACTCGTTTATTTTTTGTAAAAATAAAACACTGTTTAGTATGATTTTAGTATAGCTTAGACGGAAAAGGTTCAAGTCCTCACAAGATCCCAAATCAAATTTTTTAAATCTATGTTATTTTGTAATGTATTTTTTTTACTTGTTTAGTTAATGCGTAATAGGTAAATTAACGTGACCCAATTAGATTTTTTGCAACTCGGCATTGACTACAGTCGAATTATTACAAATAATTAATAAAAACAAAGCAAAAATTTAAAGAAAAAATTCACAGTTCGCACGAAGTTATAAAACCCTTGTACCCTATGGGTACCGGGTATAATTATAACAATTAAATGCTGACTCTCGATTGCCAATGCCAATCTAAGCGGTCAATTAATTACTAATAAGATTAAACGGTATGAATTGACGGGGGAAATAAAAAGAGAGTTGGAGGTGGGGTGATAACAGAGATTGCTGGATTAAAAGATTTATAAAATAATACCATCATGATTATTTTAATTAACTTTAATATATTCATAGCTAATATGATTGTGTGAAAATAGTTTTTATTTTAGATTCAAATAAAAAAATAAAGTTCAAATTGCACACAGATACGGGATTATTTGCCATTGACACAATGTTTTTTAATTAATTCTAATAAAATCCTGACAACAACAATATTATTACGAATACTATTTCAGATATTTATCGAATGCTTTGCTCATATTTATAATATTATAAATAATTCCTATTACTTCAAAACTCCTTTGTAAATACAACTAATGTTAAATTAAGGTCATTAAATCTTAATATGAAGTATTGTTCAATCACTTTTGTATTAGAAATGGCTTCCAAAGGTAAAAAAAAAGGTTAATTCCTGTAAAAGTCACCCAAAGGGGGCTCATTATACTGTAATGATTTAATTTCATTTTTATTTTCATAGTAAACGACAATGCAGACATAAAGTTCCTTAAGATTTACTTTTGATTCGCTGCCAAAAAAAAAATTAACCCAACACGAACGGCCGGAGAACGGCGTCGGTACTGCGACTGGGACTTTGTAGTCATATCGGAGCTATGAAATAGGAAGAAACTCCATAAAAAGTTTTTGCAATTGCTTAAACGTGCCGTTCGGGCCGCATCATAAACCAGGGTGGCAACCCTCAGCCCAACCCTCTTCTCTGGCAACTTTAAAGGCTTTAAGTTCGAATTGCATTGCCCGGCTAAGGGCTAAGGGCTGCTCTGGTCTGGCCTCTCGGCTCTGCTGTGTGGGTTGCGGGCGGCGGCCCTTGGATTTAGTTTCGGGCCGTCGTGTGCCACATTAGCCACATTCGGGGCTCTTGCATTTTGCATCGCCTACTTTTCGGGGCAGTCATTTTGGAGCCTTAATAACTTACGGCTCAGTGGCAGCAGCAACAACAAGAGAAAAGTTTGCTGCATTGTTCAAGAATTGTTTCAATTTCCACATGCCACACTCGGGCTTCCGTTGCTGCAGCACACAGACACTCAACACGACAAATATATGCAGGGAGCGAAAAAAAGGAAGATGGAAATTGAATTTGAAGGGAAAAGAACATTATGCTCTGTTTGGCATTGTCTTACTGTCTCTTTTTAACACTTATTGTCAGGATCACTGCGCCGTTCTCCCTCTCTCGCGCGCTCTCTTTGCTTTAAGTATAAGACGCAGTGCCGCACAGTGGGGTATTGGACCCCAAAAAAGTCTACTAATTCAAATAACGATTTTTGACGTGATAACGTCTTATACATCGATAGAGCAGGCTGCATGCACGCTCGAAAATGGATGACTCATACGTCGTTACCTCTGCCGCGACACAGGCAGAGCAAATGTGACGTGAGCAGCAGCAGCAGAGAAGAGAGGGAATGAGAGAGAGTGGTTAAAATTTAATGCTTTGCACTCTTCTGGCAACCGCAAGGGCAAAGCGATGTTTCTCCGTCTCGCTCTCACCGCCCGTTTTGCGACGGTGTTTCTCCGTCTCGCTCTGCTCTCCCGCTTTGTCTATTTATAGCTCGAGCACTGACGCAGGCGTATGTGTGTATTTCAGTCTTTGACGTCGCCCTCTTGTTTGCATGCGTGGTGCAGAGCTTAGAGTGTTCGAGTCTTAATCTAACGATCGCGGGTTCGAGTACCTGCCGCAGCAATTGTGTTTTCAAAAATATAAGTTGGCTTTTATAGACTTTCTATAATATTTATATCCATTTAACTTAACATATCAACAAACAGCCGGCACTCCCTAATCCTCTCCAGAAACTGGCCATTTGCAGCCGGCACTGCCTGATCCTCTCCAGAGACTGGCCATTTACAGCCGGCACCGCCTGATCCTCTCCAGAAACTGGCCATTTGCAACCGGCACTGCCTGATCCTCTCCAGAAACTGGCCATTTACAGCCGGCACTGCCTAATCCTCTCCAGAAACTGGCCATTTACAGCCGGCACTGCCTGATCCTCTCCAGAAACTGGCCATTTACAGCCGGCACTGCCTGATCCTCTCCAGAAACTGGCCATTTACAGCCGGCACTGCCTGATCCTCTCCAGAAACTGGCCATTTACAGCCGGCACTGCCTGATCCTCTCCTGAAACTGGCCATTTACAGCCGGCACTGCCTGATCCTCTCCAGAAACTGGCCATTTGCAGCCGGCACTGCCTGATCCTCTCCTGAAACTGGCCATTTACAGCCGGCACTGCCTGATCCTCTCCAGAAACTGGCTATTTGCAGCCGGCACTGCCTGATCTTCTCCAGAAACTGGCCATTTACAGCCTACCTCTCTCAGTTTTACATAATTTTTTTACCCAGTGTCAAATAATTGAGAATGATTCGTTGTTAAACTAAGAACTTTTGTGTATTAAATTGAAAATTATTCGGTCTTAAATGAAGTAAATTTTGCACTTTCCTTGAGCATAAAATGTATTCAAAAATTGGTTGTCTGTAAAGTCGGTTTACTGATGATAGTTGAACGTGACAACGTCTTAAGTAAATGCTACCATTCCATCAGTATTTTCTTAAGACGTTGTCACGTTCAACGTCAGTAAACCGACTTTACAGACAACCAATTTTTTGCTTTCGATACAATTGATTATTTTCTCTTGTTAATACATAAAATTCTGCAAATTGTTCTCCTTAACCTAACAGAGACTGAGCAATTGGTTGTCAAATCTGGAATTTAATTTCGGTGTTTTTAAAAAAGTGAAATAATTGACAATCGACAAGTCGTTCAAGGTTTAGCGGGAATGCAGATAGCGCACATACCACTGTGTGATGTGTTCGAGAGAAAGTTGAGCGCGCTCTCGGCGACCTCTGCATTAACCGCTCTTCCATGCAGTATTAGAGTATTAGGAGAGCGAGCGAAAGAGGAAGGTCAGTCCATGATGCGCATAAATAAGGTGGTCTTTGCTCTCAGAGATAGCAAAAAAACGACTGGCTAAACTACTGTCCTTAAAAGAGAGCTTAACAGCAGACACCACTGGACTTTTTTTGTCAATAAAATGACGTTTCTTCACTTGTTTCTGCCAGTGCACCGATACGGATACTCCACCCACAGCCGCTCACATGCATTGGCAACTGCTTAGATATGCTGGCCCCTCCCGTCTCCCGTGCATGTATGCAAATAAGCAAAAACAGGGAACAACTGCTTGGCATAGAATTTCAAATGATCTAATGAAACAACAACGGAGAGCCAACAACAACAAGGACACATAAAAACTAAGTAGGAGGAGAAGGAAGCGGCAAGGGCGGGGCTGAGTGGCAGGAAAGCCAAAGGAAACACACACACACACACACATCCTAATGTGGGATCCAAGGCAGCTGGCAGCCGGGGACGATAGGAAAGGCAAGCCAGGCCAAGAGGAAAAATAGCCTAAAAGGAGGAGAAAAGGGAAGTAAAGAGCTAAGCACAAAGTAATATTTAACAGAAGAAGGAAAGGATAATAGGGCAAAAGCCAAATTAAGAGAAGAATTCAACTGGTAAAGGGAAGAAAGTACTCAGAAGTTGAAAGAGTGGAAGAATTGCAAATGACACAAAGAGGAAGTTCGAAAAATAGGGGTAAGAAGAGACTCGCCTTCTTAACAAGGATTCAATGAAATATGGACACAGGAAGCTCATAAAATTGCTGTTTCCAATCAAAGTGATATTTTTTTAGGGAATTTCAACTAACGACCGTCCTGTGGGAATTCGATCCCCATATGTAGCCAAGGTAAAAATATCGCTTACAGCGCACAAAATATAAAACCCTTTTGCAACAACATTCCCTGCATTCCCAAAGATAAATGTAATCAAATTTGTTGTCCCCTCAACGAGAAACTGTGGAAATCTTGTTAAATTTGCCATCGCTTCGGTTTCTGTTACTGTTTCTGTTTCGTCAGCTCTCCCCCTCCGTTAACCCATATCCCAGCAGCAGCCTTAACCCGCCAATGGCCAATGGGGGCTTTATCAATGCAGCGTCAGGCGACTACGCCAAAGGCGACGACCGAAAGCAGTTTGCGGCGAGGAGCGAGGAGCGAGCAGCGAGTAGCGAGAGGTCTGAGGAAGCTGCTGCCGGAGACCGCAGCAACCGCTTTAGCCGCAATGACTGCGCTTGCCACGCCCCCATGCCCCATGCCAGCCCCATTTGCCGCATGATGCACTGGAAACGGCACCACTGAGAGCAAAAAAACGTGCTGCAAGCCCAACAAAAAAATATAAAGTATATATATGTATTTCCTGCAGGAATAAATCATGTCGGGAGTGAAGAGGGCAGAAGCGGGAATTTAAAGCCAGAAATATGGATAGCATTGCGGGATTAATATGGAAAAAACGCCAGTCATATCTCCACCTCTTATGATATTCCATTAAATCTCAGTTAAGCTGCAAATATTTATACGGACGAAGGGAGAAAAATATGCGAGTTTCATATTAATTTAAGATGCTTATCTGCGAATTGTTCGTGACTCGAAGTACTTAAATTTATATCTCAGTATATTATGGGCTTTAATTAATATGTAATGACATTTTATTGGCGAGAGCTGGTAAACTGATTTAACTATGATTGGTTTTATAAAGATTTTATTGGTTATTAATAGTGGCAAAAAATTAAAAACATCTGGAAATTCCATATTTTAAGAGGTTTCAACAGAAAAGCAGCATGCTTAAATAATCAAAAATAATTGAAGGTATCTTCGGCTGCAAGTTTTTTCTCGCAGTGTTAAAAGACGCACAGCGATGCGATTTCCTCGATTCGGAATTGTGCAAATGCAGTTTTTGGTCGGAACAGACAGGCATTAAAGATGGAGATGGGTTCTTGGGGGCTGAAAAACTCCTCTTGCACGCGCTTTTCCCCAACTGCTTTCTCTTCGTCCCGTTCCTGCCTTTCCGGCTCTCCTAAGTCCGTTCCCCGCTCCATGCTTTCCACTTAGTTTCGATTGTTTAAGCCACTTAATTAACTCGTTGCGGTTTCTCTTTCGGCCATTGTTGTTTGACGACTTTTTGGCGGTGCCATGTGAATTATATTTAATAAGCTGCCACTCTGGCTGCCCCCCTGCTCCCCCTGGAAGCCACCAGTTTCACCCATATTCCCGTCGCGTAACTGGAGCAGAAATTAGCACAGAAAAGCGCGCCACCGAAATGACAAAGGCGAGGGGGAGGCAAAGAGGCAAAGAGGCAGCAAGGGGCGGCGAAAATAAATACGACATTCATTTTCATGGTGCCCCGCCACTGGCAATTCAGGGGTTTCCTGCAACGTGAAAACAGCCGGAAAATTATACGAGAAATGTTCCGTCCGGACGTTGGCGGCCAATTGCCACTGACCGAAAAATCGAGTAAATGGCAAAGACAAAGTGCAGCTAGGAAAGGGGATAAAGAGGGGACAAGGAGGAGAACCAGAAGGAGAAAGAGGTAAAGGATGTATAGATAGATAGAAGGCAGAAATAATATTGGTTTAGCTTCTGCATTTGCTGCCATTCCCCTTCCCCCGAAGAAGGTGGAGTACATAAATTCCTGGCCATGCTTCTTCACCTCACATGGCAGGGATAGGAATTTCCCAACAGAAAAAATAAAATAAAGAAAAAACAACTGGGAATGAAGCTGGCGTAGTCATAGATAACAGATTCCTTACCATATCCTTAGCATATGCTCAAGAGCTCAACCCTTAAATAAATGGCACACTCACCTGGAAGGAAACAAAAGGAAATGCATTTCGATTAGTTGGAAAGAAAGACCAGAACTATAGTGTTCCTAAAGCTAAATGTCATGCCGAATCAGGGGAGAAGAGCTCCCATAAATTATGCAAGAATTAAAGGGCAATTGGGGAGCCTGATAGGAGAAAGCGCTTAAGGGGAAATCAAATTCAAATACAAAATTGAAACCTGCCAAATGGCTGGCAGCTCTGCAGGTGAGTTGCCCAAATGCTAAATAACTGTAAATTGTAAATTGTAAATTGTAAATTGCTATCACAACACACACACACGCATCCGACTTTGTTTGTTTATTTATTTGGGTTTTCATCCATGCAAATGAGTCTCTTCACGCACAACAAACCCAACTCCACACACCCTCCGCACAGTACTTCTAATTATTTTGCATTTGTCAGCTCTCCGGGCAAAGGGGGAGCGGGGCCGTATCTGCAGACAGGAAATTAAAATTAAAATGAGCAACAAAAATAATGAACAACGAATGGAGTCGGAGTTTGATAGATAAAAAACTGTGCGTGTGTGGCTCAAGTTTATAAACTGAATACAGCCAAGACTCGTATCTATTTCCTATGTACATATATGTTACCAGGTTTCCAGTTACGTTGCTTCTATTATTCATATATATATACATTTATATATATTTTTGTGGAATATATAATATTTCCATTGATTGCCTTCAATGTGATATTCTCAAGTTTAATAAATATCAAATTTTCTAAGAAAAGGGTTTGAGTTTTGTTGGAAATTCATTTTTATTTAAAACTGCTAAACTTATCAGACTAGGCAAGGGAAATCTGTATTTGAAGGCGAATATTTTTATATGTCTTTAACATTTTTGCTTGAAAAAATATTGGATAATATTATATATATTATATTTTATATATTAGATATATATATATATAGATATATAAATATATATATTATATTATAATGAATAATATAAACAGACGTATTTAGATTGAGTTTTATGGCTACACAAAAAAAAAACGCCATAGATTCTATAATATTCTTACACGAATTCTATTCTTTCGAGTATTAAAACTTTCTTAATACGATGCTTATTAGCTTTATACTTTTGAAGTATAGAAATAATACTTTCGGCGTTATCGTTTTAATGCCAACAATTATAAAAGTTATACTTTATAATATATTTATTTGTGTAATTAATTCGAAATAGTATTAAATTTATGGCTGTATGATATAAAACGAAATAGTATAAAAATATTTCGTTTTATATCATACAGCCATAAATTTAATACTATTTCGAATTAATTCAATACTGTTTGAAAAACCATTAGAACAAGTTCTATACTATTTAGTATAAAGTCTATACTACGCTGGTAAGCAAAAAGTATAGATTCTATATTATTTCAAATAAAAAAAATCCTTTTTCCGTACTACATGGGGCTGGTTTCTGATTTCACTGACAGCTATCTGCCCCAAAAAAAAAACAACCTGATAAACTTATCGTAAAGCAATTCGGCTTCCTGAACTCCTAAAATTTATCTGCGAGTGAAAGATTAACATAGCGCTGTTAACTTTGCGGTTATTTATCGATTATTGCTGTAAGGCACTAAATTGTGCTGTATTGCGCAACCACATGGTTGCATTGGGTATTTATAAGCCAATTGGTTTGTGCTCGGGTGAAGAAAATCTTAAATTCAAACAAATTCGGTAAAATATTTCGCTGTCTGCCTTTTCTTTTTTTTATCGGGCATCGGAACTCAGTCTTTTTTCAGGCCGAAAAGGTTTTACAGGCTGCCTGGGTCCCGGCTAAAGTAAACTGTCACATATGCACGATAGTGATCCAAATTTGTATTATTATTACATTTATATGTATTTCGTTATACTGCTTGGAGTATAATTTGAAGACAACGCGTATTAAATTTAAACTCCTGTTTTTTTTTTTTGTGTAGAACGTAACCGAAAATATATTTAACAGACAGAAGGAGACATCTCCAACCCCTTTAAAGTACCTATACCCTTGATCAGCACCACATGGAGCGTCGATTTAGCCATGTTCGTTTAGCCGTGAGTCCCCCAGATCTCAGTTACTATAATAACTAAGAAAATTCAAAATTTCACGACAGCAACACAAAATGACTTTCCCAGATATACTTTATGCCCATGGGAATATATATCTGAAAGATCTGCAGCCATTAGCCTGATTTGGCAGCCATTGGAGCAGCAGGACCAGATGGTGGCCGCCAACCTCATTATAGCCCCTGGGCCTTGTGAATCTGAGTCTCTAATGGAATCTTATGACCGAAAAATGTGTCTAGAAATTTGCAAAGATGTTTGCGCAACTGATGAAGCCGCAAAAACAGGAGCATCGGCATAAGAGAGGGGAAAGCACACACTCGCACAAGGACATGATATATGGGATAGAGATACATGTACGAATATGTATATTTATATTTATATTTATATACTTATACACTTTTATTTTTATACACAGAGCCAGCCGTTGCTGTGCCGCCTTTCTATGTGTTATGATTATATCTTAATGAATGTTTTGGGGGCAGCACACATAAATCAAATTGCGAAAACGCCACAAGCAGTTGGACAAAAGGACAAAGGGCCCGCCCTTACAGAGCCTACGAGGAGGCAAAAGGGAAGACGGGGAAGGGCAGGAGGAGCGGTGTTCGCGTTGACGAATGCAAAATCATAAAAACGCTGTCCTGCCAGCTTCGTTGCCATTATGGCCCCGCTCGAGCTCGAGCTGGAGCTGGAGCTGGAGCTCTCTTAACGCACTTAGTAACACGACAGCTTGGCAAATGTTTGGCTTTCTGGTTTGATTTCCATTTTCGCCCGTTAATGTTGGTCCCCCGAAAAGAAAAGAAAGGAAAAGAAAAACAAGAAAAATTGAATACGCCAGGAACAACAAACGAAGCATAATCTTATTTGCCGACGAACGACTCTGTCCGAGTCCTGGGAGGAGTGCAGATGCCTTAATTTAAGCTGTCATCCCTGCGGTTGCGGCTGAAAGCGATCTGTTTTGGGGCCCAGCGATCCCAGAGTGAACGAGTTCATTTGGGAGTTCAATGGATACCCTCGAGCTGCAGCTGCAGCCAGCTTCCCATGTAATTGCCCAAATCTTGGACGTTTCCATTTGCAGCGGCGGCGGCGGCTTCCACTTAACCCGGATAAATCTCTTGGTCTCTCTGTGTCTCTCCCCTTTTAAGTGATAGCTATGGACCCGGCATAGCTTAATGGAGTCCACACTCTGCCTTTGCAGCTCCTCCTTTTCCTCTTAAAACCCACCACTCCACTCGGGAAGAAACTGTTGTCGGCCCTGGGCTAAGCTTCAGTCTGAATTATGCACAGCTGTGAGTTATTTAAGCGTAAACTATACACACAGCAGGCGGCGGCGTCGGCGGCGATGACAACGTTGCGTATACGCAATGTCCACAGCAGACTTTTGCCTTTACCCAGCTTCTAGCTTCCCCTCCTCAGCCAGGCTCTTCAGCAATTGCAGCTGCAAATAGAAATAAATGTCATTGTCTGTATCTACATCCCGTATCTGCATCTGAGAGCGTGTGTATTCAATAGATAAAAGTCTCCTCCGGTGCTGTCAACGTTGTTCGCCTTGTTGCCTGTGCTTTCTGCACGAAAAAAGGGCCAACATACAGAGAAAACTGTGGCACAAGAATCAAATAAATAAAATAAAGTAACACCAAAAAAAAGCGAACAGAAGTCTGCGGCAAGCAAAAAGAAAGAGGAGAAAAAAATGGCAACAACTTTTAAAACTCATTAAAATTAATGAAAGCCACGCACTTCAAGCTCAGGCCCAGAAACAAGAGGCGGTGGCTGGAGGAGGCGGTGGCTGGAGGAGGCTGCTTGGAGATGCACATGCAATGGCGCCTGTAATTATACAAGTGAGCAAGCATATTGCAACGGAGAAGCAACCCAACCCAGCCCAGCCCAGCCCAGCCCAGCCCCGGAATACGTTGCTTGAAAGTTCATTAAAACAAATTAAAAAGCAGGAGAGGGAGCCCGGGAGCCCGGGAAAAGGCAGACCGAAATGGGAAAATTGTCGGGGCAAACGTGCCGGAAACTAGGCAATATGGGCGGGGCAGGGCTTTTGCTTTTCCGAGGGGCGGGCGGCGTCGTGTCAAATGATAACGGCAAACAAATAGCTGAGATGCTGAGGTCACAGCAACAGAGGAGAGAAGGCCAATGTGTCAGGAGGTTACACGCCCGGAACACCGGAGAGCTAACTTCAACTTAAGGTGAGTTGCCCCGGAAAATTACAAGAAAATTGCACAGATAACGAGGAAATAGGAGAGGAAAATAAAGAATAGCCTCGAAGCAACACTTTCTCAATTAGTTTTTTTGCAGGGAATTTTTGCAATTACTTTTAAAATGTAAATTATTCAATTTCTTAATGAATTCGGCGAACTAAAGCAAAGTACATTCTCTAAATGCATAAAGCAAACGTTAAAGAGTAATGAGAAGAAACAACTCCTTGAGAAAAAAAACTCTCAAAGAAATACAGCTACAAATAAACAGAGAGAAACTGAAAGAAATGCATTCAAGGCGGAGAAGGAAATGACTGAAAGGCAGAGGACTTTCCTAATTGATTTCAAAATGCATTTAATTCTTTTTCCAAGAAAGGACATAATTAAGGAAAATTGGAGAGCAAAGAGAGCAAAGAGAGAGGGCAATAAAATCAAGGGAAACATCTCCGGGGCTCACTTTCCCAGAAGGAGTAATCTCTGCCCCGAGATTTACATAACTATTCCCCAAACGGATATTACGTATACGCAGCGCTGGCACGTGGCGCACACTAAGAACAAAACCAAAAATCAATCGCATAAACTAACCATAGGCAAGGTCGACCTCTCGCACACACACAACACACACTCGGAGGGAGGCCACTACCAGTTCCCATGCATAATCGAGCAACGTCAAACAAAATTTCACTTGCCGCACAAACAGAGACGTTGTCCAAAACTGACAATCAAAGGGGGGCCAGCAGCAACATTTTGACAGCAATCTGGCAAGCACCCGAACACGCACAGGCACAGGCACAGGCACACCGAGCCGAAGAAAGCTCTCACTCTCCTCTTTGGCCACAATTACACAGGACCAAGGAGAAGGAGGCGCCCAAGGACCCCGGCGGGGTAATGGATCTTGCAGTGTGTAGTGTGTAGTGTGTGCTGTTGCAGGGGCAAAGTCAACAAAGCGCGTAATTTACATTTAAGAACTGCTGCAACAAAGAACCGGAAGCAACAACAACTGGCAACTAACACGAACAATGCATTCGAATCGCTGTTGCAAGCGGCACTCGGGGAGCGCGGAGCAAAGTGCAACACTTGAGGCTAAATTGTTTAATTATGATAATCACAAGCTAAGAGGGGCAGAGAGGCTGCCACATGTCTGGCAGGAGTTCTGAGAAAAGCGAGAGGGGGCCAAAGGCCAGCCATCTGGCTAAGAACATGGCCTTAAGCCTGAAGCCTTTCTACTGGGATCTAAGCTAACCCGGCCAGGAAATAGAACAATTCTACCAATGTTTAACTTGGTTTAAAAAACTAATATGTAGAAAAAGGAAATCCTCTAAAGTAAATAAATAATTAATATACCCTTAAGAAAGCTTAAAATGGAAATAATGCATTTCAAGTACTCAAAATTAGGACAAATGTACTCAAATAATGATCGAGTCCAATTTTTCTTACTTTGAGATGATTTTTACTTAGTTTGAGTACAATTTTTAAGAACATAAATACTGATGTTGAGAATTCTTTTACGTTTTTGAGAACTTTTATGCTCAACGAAAGTAAAGTTTGATTTAAGAACGAATAATTCTTAATTTATTACAACAAGTTTTTAGTTTAAGAACGAAACATTCTCAATTGATTGAACCTGTGTATTTAAAGTTCTTAATAAAAATAATGAATAATTATGAATAATATTCCTGCTTAATTCCATTTAAATTCAACAATTATTACGACTTTTAATGCCCTTTTTAAGACATTCCCCTGCAGCTTCCCAGAGCGACGCCAGCAAGTATGCAATGACATTTAATTCATTCTCGATTATAGCCCCTCTCACTGACTCTGCACTTGCTTTAAGGGTTAAGAGATAATGGTATGCAGGCACTGTGATGCAGAAACATTCCACATGGCCATGCAGGCGTATCTCTTGTCCCCCCAGAAGAATGCCTCCTGATACTCGCAGGACGATGGCACGACGGCACGATGGCGAGGCTAACGAAATGCGAAATGCAATTTTAAAGCATACTTCGAGGGCAACGAGCAGAAGCTCACACACACACATGATGAGGGCCATGCCACTACTAGTGTTTTCTTGTTTTTTCTGCTTTTCTGTTGCAGTTTGTTGGCGCTTTGTGGTGCGGCAGACAAGCGTGGATTTTAGCATAGTAATTAAAGTCTAATGGTTAACTGAAGCCGCCGCAGGCAGGGCCACACACTCGCACGCACTAAGCCTGGTCTAGGGGGTAGCTGTTGCTGTTGCAAGTTGCTGTCGCATGCAACGCTGGGCTTTAATTAATGTCAATGCTTGTTGACAACTCTGTATGCCTGAAATGCAGGCAAGGCTTTTGTCGGCCGACGTCGAGACTCAGCGCCAGCGCCAGCGCCAGAACTTGTTCTGCAAAAATTAATCTAAAATCTAAAACTAAGCTCGCAACTGGCAAAAAGATCACGGCCATGGCAAAACGCAAACCATTGAGACCAGAATAGCAACAAAGATACAGGGGAGATGTAAATAAAAATAGAAACATCAAAAATCCCACATAAAAACCAAAGTTCACAGATGGAAAACTCATTTGTTGGCCGGCAAACATTTTTCCTGTGGCATTTCGAGAAAATTTCATAACTTGTGAGTTAACTCGGAAGCGGAGGAAACCGAGCAAGCATGCGAGTTGCTGACAATTTCCCAACCATTTGCTGCAGACCTTTTACAGATTTGTTTGCAACTCTCCCTCTTCCTCTCTGTCTCTCTAAACAAATAAACTTTCGACATATGGCTGGGCTTGGGTCATATATTTAATGGATTTTTAAAGAGCTAGGACATAGATAATTTTCCATAATTATTCCAAGGCCTTTAAGCTGTCTTATAGTATATATTGAGGGAAAAGTAAGTTATAGAGAGTATAGATACCCAGAAAAATCATTACCAGGCTTTGTATAATTTTCCTGAAATATTTTAAGATCCCTCAGCTAATTTGTGACTATAAATATTAAAGGAAAGGTAAGTTATTGTAGGTAAAGGTATCCAGAAAAATCATTACAAGGCCTTAGATAATTTTCTTTAATTATTTTAAGCCCATTAAGCAGATCTATGACAATAAATATTGAAGGAAAAGTAAGTTATAGAAGGTATAGGTATCCAAAAAAAAATCATTACGACGTTTTGGATAATTTCCTTTCATTATTTTTAGACCTTTGAGCTGATCTTTTTATAGTAAGTTATAGCAAGTAAAGGTAACTAAGTAATACTGGCATATTTTAGCTATTATCCCTTATATTTTATCCCTAGACTCACCTACCAATCACTCTTTTTCAGGTACAACTTGTGTCTCACCACGTTAAGCGATAATTATGTCAATTAAGGGAATCTAAGAGTCAACGCTGGATGGCAATCGCATCAATTATTGAGCCTGGCCCTCATGAGCTCTTAATAAGCAATCTGTGCGTCAGTCGGATTCAGCCTCAGCTCTTCGAGGGACTCCACTTTACTCCACTTCACTTCAATCAATCAAAATGCACCTCAATCCCGGCATAATCCACACACGCATACGACGGGGTACGGTGAGATACGAAGGACGAAGGACGATGTCATATTTGCCAACGGCTGCGGCTGGGCTGGCCCCGTGTGTGTCACGTGCAAGTGAGAGCAAGTAGACGCGCCGGGACACCGGGACACCGGGACTCCCGGGCCGTTAGGCATTCATTATGCAGCTTCGCACCAGGGGAACCAGGCGGGACTGGGAACCTGGAAACTGGGTAACTGCAGCTGCAGTTTCTCTCTCTCCCTGCAGCTGGCTACTGACTTTCGCAGCTCTGATTTATGCGCGAACACGTCGACAAGTCAAGGGACCTGGCTCCAGCTACGACTACGACTACGGCTCCGGAGCTCATGTAATCAGCGAGAAGGCCGGGCCGAGCCGGGCCGGGCCGGGCCGGGGCTTGTTGTCATGTTGTCGACTTTGCTAAGACAGAGCTTAGCTAATTGTGAAGACACAGAAGAGAGGTTACGAAGAAGAGGACGAGGACGAAGACGACGACGACGACGGAGAAGGCCGAGAAGAAATCAAAGGCAGAGCCGGAGCAAAGTTTCGCAACACAAAAACTCATTAATGAGCCGACAGCTGGCTGAGAAATGGGTCACAGACACAGGATGACGGCCAGGATGTTGCGATTGCGAGGATGAGAGGCGGTCTTGTAGCCGTTGAATCGCGTCAAGAGCCTGGCAAACAGTTGCATTCTAATGAAGACATACCCCAACCCGACCCGTTGTGCCGTTTCGACCCGCCCGACGGCACACACAGCAAATCAGTTGAGCTAATTAGGCCTGGACCAACGTACCCGAAGGTAAGCCCAGCCAGCTGTGGATCTCTTGGCCAATTTGGCCATATTTTCTGTCTCAAGGCTCTCTTGGAGTCGGACTCGGACTCGGACTCGCTCGCTAAAATGAGTTTAAATGCTGGGACGAAAAGTTTGAAGTGAACTTCAAGCCAAGCATCCGAGTGGCATTCGGGGCGGTCGCATTCTTGAGTGATAAATGTAAAATATAAGCCTTATTCCCTCTTAAAGAACGATAGGTATTTTGGGAGTTTTCTGAAGTGGGAAATCTACAATATCGACTTTATAACCTTAAGAAATATCATAATTTTCAGTTTCTCTTGGATCTTTGCATGTTAAGTAAGTTTAACATTATTTTAATCCTTAATCAAGCCATTTAATATGCTAATTTATTGAAATTCCTTTAAAAAGTGCCTAAAAGTAGGCTATAAATATATTCTAATTTCATTTTTGGCAACTTTTGGGCTTTGGAAATTATTTAAAACCCAAACCGCACTTAGTACTATATATCATATGTAAATACAAGACAGAACGGTAATTCAACTTGAGCATTTACACAAAACTTTTCAATTTGGAATTTTGTAAATTAAATACGCGAAATTATGCGAAACAAAAAACTTTTCTTTGGGGAGGATTTAACCCAATAAAGGTAAAGCCATAACATTTTATACAAGTATATATGAATACAGGGAAATGTCCTGCCTGGCCTTCTGTGGCTGTCATTAGCTTTGATGACTCTACCCCGCCACCCAGCTGATCCCCGTCGATGATCCAACTTTGATCTACGGCGGAGGTCCTTTGGGGAATTGCGTAAGACTTGCCGTTGCCGTTGCCTCTGCCATTTGAGTTGCCCGAGAGTTCCTCCTGCGGGGTATAATGAATTTAAATGTCGCACAAAAGTATGCTACACCGAAATGACATTACGTATACGCACGGGCCACGCGGCCACATCGCACATCCGCCCCGTTGGCCGAGGGCAAAGTTTACAGTTGCCAGTTTTGTGTTCCTCTTTCTTACAGTCCCTGCCTCCCTCTGCCTCTCCCTCTCCCTTATCCGTTATGCCCTGCTGCCGTCCCTGTCGCGCTCTTCGGCCTGCCTGCTACATTCAAATTCATGGCGACGGCCGCCAGGTGGCGGGCTGCATGTGTCAAACGGCGCGCGGCTCATTTCGGGGAAAATTGGGTGGGCGTGGTGCCCAGGAGGGGGGGGAGTGAGGGGGGGAAAGGGGGTAGAGTGGCGCATACAAACAACTTGCAACAACTTTGTGCAAAAGTTTTTTCCCTTCTCGCCATCGTCATCGTTGTCGTCGTCACAATTTGCGTTTTTTGCTTGCGCACTTTTTGGCATTACTTCAGTGCCACAGCGGCCACGCCCCCTATCCCTCCCCTCCCACCGCCCCTGCCTCATGCAAATAAATTCAAATATGCGCTCTGCGCCCGCAGGTTAAATAAATTTGCGTCGTCCTAGCCATGCCATTCCCCACCCATTCCCAGTCGCATCTTCCTTCTTCTTCTCGAAAAATCCCATTTTCATCCGCGTCGGTCACCTCATCATCATCATCCATCCGCTGGGCGAGGAGTTAGGTCCCACAGCTCAGGTTGCGCTCTGGTTCAGGTTCCGCCCGTCCGCCCTGAAATTTATATGGAATAGAATTAAATTTACACTGCTCCGCGGCTGCTCGCCCCCATGCTCCACCCCCATGTCCTTGCCCTTTGACGCCAGCGAAGCCATTTAAACTGGCAGCGCATTATGCGCAATGCCGAAACAAAACTGGACGCCGAGCCCAGGTCACCGTGCAGTTGAACCTGTAATGGCTAATTTGGAGGATTAAGTTGGATCTGGAGTGTCAGTCGGTATTTTACCAGCTACCAGATCATTGAATAGCCTGGGGAAAACTGTGCATTTAAGGCTTAAATAATGTAAAAGTCCAGACGGTGATAAAATGTATAATTAGTTAATTTTCTTGGGTGCAATGAATTATCATAAAATATTTATAACTTTGCCCATCAAATTCTTTTCGAAAATTACTCAATTATAACATAAAGAATATCCTAGAGGACAAGAGAGCATAACGAGTAAAGACGACGAGAGCAGAATGACGAGTAAATATGTTACGACGAGCATTCGACGATCGAGAACACGTGCAAAGACTGTGCGGATGAGAGCACAACAACAGTTAGACACGTCGAGAAGGTAGAGCGAGCAAACGGTGAGAGAGTGGAGTTCGAGCCATTTATACGAGCAAGCAAACTTCGAGCAGAAGAGATAGCAGAGCGACGAGTAAAGACAACGAGAACAACGAGCGGAGATAACGAGAAGCCAAAGCGGGCCAACGACGAGAGGCTCGAGTGTGGGCTGAAACGAAGATCGTGAGTCTCTTTATACTTCTCAAACTCATACACAATATATTTAAAAAAATATATTTCTTTAAGCTAAGTTAAGAATCCATTTTTCAAGACTACTAAATTTTTTTTATTTCTTGCCCTAACTGCCTTTAAAATTGGTATTTATTCGCATTGCCCTCGCCTGTTGTCCACTTGCAATTGATATCTGAGAGCATGAAAAATAACGTATTCTAATTTATGATAACCCCGCGCCGCCTCGGGCATTGGCATTCCCGCCACCCGCCGCCATAACTCTCACCTGTTTGGTATCGAAAATTTACATATAAAACGGGGCCCGGGCAGGACCCGGGCAGGGTCCCGGGGATTTCGCTTCGCTGCCGAGAGCCCCAACAACAATATACATAATAAACATCTCATCAACTTCTAAGCGAAGCGAGCAGAAAAAAAGAGAAGAAGTGAATACACTTTGCGACTCGAAATTGGAGAGGGGTTGTGTGTGGGCTGGAAGGATGGAGGGCAAAATTAGGCAAACGTTGAGAGAGTTCGAAAACCAGGCAAACATTTCACAAAATTAAACACAAAACACTCACAAACAAAATGAGGAAATCGATGGAAGGAAGATAAACAGAGGGAGAACGAGAGCGAGAAAAGGGGAAAAGTGGAAGCAGTTTTCCTTCCAAACTCAAACACAATCCATCGCGTATACGCCGGGTGTTCTTGCTCATCCATACATAGGGAAAAATAAAACTAACATTTTATTTTAATCACAAATCAAGCCTTACACGCCATCAAATATATAATTATTACTCCTTTTCCCTGACTCAATATTGGTTCAACTTGTTTTTAGTGAAAAAGCTTATAAACTTCCTTTTTCCCTGTGCACTTGCCAAAAAGTATACCCAGCCATACGAGCTTGATTCAATAAACCCGAAAAGGGGGCACTGGAGCGCAAAGGAGGAGCAGGCCCAGGACGAGGCCGAGGGCGCAAGTTCCTCTAAGCGCAAATGAGCAGATATCATGTGTGTGGATGTGGATGCAAAATCGCATCGCATCCATCGAATGCGCGTTTTGCAATCGCTTGCTGAATAAATCGATTAAGCCGTCTTAAATTTTTCATATATCCCAGCCCGGACGGCAGCCCGGACGGCAATCCCATTGCGATTGGTCAAAATGTCAGTGCGGGCGAGGCGAGTATTTTTTTGCCCGCTGCAATTTCCATAACGTAAAATGAAAAGCCGCGAATGTTGACCCAGCGGTCGGTCGGTCGGTCGTCCTGGCAACTCTTCCTTTCCTTGCCGCTGACCCCAAAAAGCCAGGACAGCGGGATGGCGGCAGCGGCGGCGGCGGCAGCTGTTTGCACTTTGCGCATTTGACGAGCAAGAGTATTCCCCCGCGGGCCAGTGCCATATTATTTCAAATTTTTACGTATTCGGGATACAGAGGGATACAGAGGAATATGGCCATTCGAATATCCATGCTTCCATCCAGTCACTTGAGCAATTAAGCACACAAACGGGAAATGGGAAATGGAGTTCCTGCTGGCAACCCAATTGAATTTGCCACCTCTTGCAGCTGTCACAAAATCTCCAAAAATATGCCAAAAATGTGCTGCAAACCGGGGGACAATGTGCAATTAAATTTCAGCCTCGTCCTGCCAAGTGACACAGATACAGATACAGAGCCAGGTAGAGGATGCAGCTCCAGATACAGATACAGATACAGCCATAGATACGGTTTCGCTTACGGGCAGCAGTATCCTTTATCTGCATCTGCATCTGCATCCGAATCTGGGACCTGCATATGCGAATCAATCATGTAATGGCATTTCGTGTGGGAATACAATCCACTGAATGATTTATTGCCAGCACACACACACGGACATGGACACGGACACGCTCGCAAGCAATTGAGTTTTTGATTTTCGAATTTCTGATTCCTGCCTGTGTGCTGGCGGCCTTTTGATTGCCGGCAATCGAATATTATGGCATGCCATGGCATGCCTAATGTCCAGTTTCAAATTTTACTTTCAATGCCTTGCTCTTCCGCCTTGCCTGACCTCAAATTATTAAAACTGTACTCTGTACGCACTTTGAGGTCATTTGATTGGCTGTCTTTCTCAGTTATTATGGCCTTTCTTTGGCCTCTACTCGGGTGAATTCAGGTGAAACACAGGTCTAAAAGGAAAAGAAACTATTAGTTTACACACATAATATGGGGAAAGTAGAGAAGCTTTTACAGATTAAAAACCAGAATTTGGTTTAGATTTTTGTTGAATTTTTCTTGGATTACTTATACTCCATCTATAGCTTTAACGGCACCCATTTAAAGTGCCTTATTTACGATATAACAATGGTAAATAAAATATAAACATTTCTTTTCTTATTTATAGATCCTTTTTTAAGTTGCTTTCTTAAGAAATCGCTATTAATTGAGATTTTAGCTCCTTTATGGGAGGACATACATGTAGACCGAAATTTGTTTACCAAGAATTCTTTTCTTGCTTTTAAAAATAGTTTATCATTTGAAGAATATGCTGTAAAAATTTTGAAAAAAAATTGTTTTTTGTTGTTTTGTGTTTATACATTTATAAAGAGAACAAACAATTTTAGTTTTCTGATTTCGACACGAGTTACATCGAAAGACCTCGAGGCGCTGTGGCAAATGCTGTAAAAGTCCGCCATTTTGTAAAATGTTTTCATTTAAAAAATGTGTGTAACCTCTTCAACACCATTTCTAAATATATCCCCAGTTCCAATATGATAGGTTTATTTTTTCTATAAAAAAAGAACAAAAATGTCTAAATTTAGACCGTTTACATGTGTCCCCCTCTCAATTAGGAGAATCTTAAAGGAATTTCCATGACAATTATTACTGATATATTTATTCTACTGATGTATGTATGTTCTACTGATATATATTCAGTATTCAGTTCTAAGCTATATCCCTTATATCCTACAGTTTCTTTAGTGATGAGCCCAAGAGTATAAAACCCATCGAGTACCTTAAGTCTAGCTTTCATTTCTGATTCTTCCCAGGCTAGTTCCACATTCATGAGTTCAGCAGGGCATCCTGCAGTGGTTTCACCTCAGCCCGTTGTGGTTCAGTCGAGGAAACCGGAGGAGGAAGCTGCTCCTGGTTGTCACCGCTCGGCGTTGCCTTGGTTATTAAACTGCTCGGCACGTTGCGGTTAGCCGGCAGCGCTGACGATGTCGTCGACTAAGCCAAATAAGCAATTTAAAAGCCACAATGTCAGAGGAAAGCCGGTTGGGTCTGTGGCCAGGCAAAAACTTGGCTGGCTCCCTGGCTCCCTGGCTCCCTGGCTGGCTGCCTGGCTGGATGATGAGGAAGTGCCTCTGAAAGCGTATCGGATGCGAATGCAACTAAGAGCAGAAGAAGGGGGCTAATAATAAATGCAACAAATGATTTCACTTCAAAAGAGAACCTTTGGCATATGGTCTTTAGTTTCTGGACGAGAGTCTAGGAGGAGCTTCCAAGGATTTATATTGCTTTAACATATTAATACACAAAGAGAATTAAAGCATCCGCAAATTGAGCAGACGCGTTCCCAAATACGTACTCCTCTCATTTCAAATAAAAATTCTTAGTTGAAGTATTTTATCACACTTTAAGAATCAAAAAGGCTTAAAATTAATACAAAAGTACTCACACAAAAATTGAGAACAAATATTCTTGAATTTAAGTGCTTTTATCCTTAAATTGAGTACATTTGGCATTTGGTTTTTAGTTTCTGGTCGAGAGTCTAGGAGGAGCTTCCAAGGATTTATATTGCGTTAACATATTATACACAGAGAGAAATATTGCAGCCTGAAATTAAGAAGCCGCGTTCTCAAATACGTACTCCTCTCATTTCGAGTACGGATTTTAAAAAAATGCAAAGTTTAAGTATTTTTCCACACTTTGAGTATTTTATCACACTTTAAGAATCAAAAATGCTTAAAATGAATACAAAAGTACTCCCACCAAAATTAAGAACAAATATTCTTGAATTAAAGTGGGTTTATCCTCAACTTGAGTACGTCTGTAGTCAAGTTTGTAGAGAAAGGGTGAGAGGAATAGAGCGGCAAGGTTCCTCTCCTCTCCCGCTTTGAATCGCTGTTGCTCGGTCTTGCCCTCATGTATGTACACACAGAGAGAATTATGGGGTTCGAAAATTGAGAATCCGCGTACTCAAATTCGTACTATTCTTATTTTGAGTACGGATTTTTTTAAAATTCCTAGATTACGGTTTTTTCTTGCTTTAAGACCGAAAAAAAATCAAATTTAATATAATAGTACTCATACCAAAATTGAGGACAAGTATTCTTGAATTTAAGTGGGTTTATCCTCAACTTAAGTACGTCTGTAGTCAAGTTTGTAGAGAAAGGGTGAAAGGGAAAGATCGTCAAGGTTCCTCTCCTCTCCCGCTTTGAATCGCTCTTGCTCGGTCTTGCTCTCATGAATGTATACATATTAATTTTTAAGCAAGTTAGTTAGTTAGCAAGCCAGCTTAAATACCCGAATTTATTATCTCTAAAAACTCACACTTGAAGGAAATAAAGCCGCTGTGTTGTCACTAACAAGCCATGTTTATCTCCTTTGTATTTTGTAAACCCATTTAACGACCGAAACGAGCATTGTTGCGAAATTCAATACCGAGTAAATTTGATAACTCAAGAAAACTCATTTTTTCCCGGAATCTGGCCTATCCCATATTCCCTCCTCGCATTCCATGCCCGGCCAGGGTTTTCTGTGACTAAAGTTCAGCCCCCTCGGAAAAAAAGAAAACACGTTTGGTGGGGGAAAAATCAATAAACGAAAATTGCTGAAAATAAAAAAAAAGGAGACGCATAAATATCACAAAAGGGAGCCAGGAGCGACTGCTGCTGCTGCTCTCCCTCGGCCCTTCTCGGTGCTTCCTCCATATACCAGCGACTTTCATAATTCGAGGACCTGGCAGGACGTGGAGGAGCCCTGTAAGGCTCTGTAAGTTTGCCTTTTGTTTTTGACGCCGTAATTCGCTTTTTATGGCCAGCTTGCAGCGCAGTCGTCGATGGAGATAATGCGGCAAAGGACAAGGGAAAGGGAAAGGGAAAGGTGAAGGCAGAGGAGGCAGAGGCGGCAGAGGAGAAGGTAGAAGGGACAAAGACTGGGAATAAGGATATAGTCCGGGACGAGCATTGGCAGGACACAAAGAGCTCAAAGTTTTGCTTTATTGTTTCTAAAATGTGCTAAAACAAAATAAACAAAAGAGCCGCCAAAGACAGATGCTCGGAGGCTGGGGCAGGCTCGGATCCTGGATTCGGCATGTGCTGGATTCACCATAAAAAAAGTTGGTCCAAAAAAAGGCAAAATGAAAACATCAGCGGACGGACCCAAAGTCAACCCGAGAAAACTTAACCCCCGAAAATCCAGCGCCGCCTGCTCTCCCGTATTTTTTGTTTACTTTTATTTTTTTCGGGACCATTCTAATGAAAACATTGCGTGAAAGTGAGAACTAAACATTAAGCAAACAAAAAGCCAACACTCACACGTGGCAGGGGGGGTGGCAGGGGGGTCTGCACAATAAAGGGAAAAATATAAAGGCAAAAAAGGGTTCAACTCCTGGGGAGGAGCAAACAAAAACCCGGCCACAAAAGGGGCAGAGACGTGTTTGTCATATGCAAAACGAAACAAAACAAAACAAAAACAAAAAAAGGGAGCAAGGACTAAGCGAATGGCAAGTGAAGCGAAGACAGTAAAGTTCTGCAAGGATTTGCGGAAATCCTTGCCTTGGTCAAGTCTCATTTTTTCTCATTTGCCGCCCCTAAACCGCTCTTGGGCTTCCCAAAGAAGAAGCAAAGAATTAATTACAAATATTTAGCAACGGCTGCGGTTGAAAGGATAATGACACAGCAGAAGGAGAGAAAGACAGAGAGGCAGGAAACCCGATATCTTAGCTGGTATTTAACCTCAGAGCTAATCCCGAAGGTAAGACAGGACGAGGCCCGAGCACAGAGTAATCCAGAGGATATATAATTATATATTTTGAGAAAGCATAAGAAATTCCCTTGGAATACAGCAAAGTTAAAAGTTAGCTCAGGCTAGACCTTATTCTTGTATTATTTTGACAAGTTTCTCCACACATTTCGGAAGTTTCCAGCTCTTGAAGGAGCAAAGGAAACTTTGCATTCCACTTGGCCATGTTAAGGCACTCCTTATGGCGACATGATTTGCAATTTGAATGCAAATCCTGGCATATCCTGCCAGGTGCCCAAGTGCCAAGTGCCAAGTGCCAAGTGCCGGTGGTGGCGATCCAACAGCAGCAGCCTGTATTTCGGGTTCGGTTTCGGTTTCGGTTGCAGCTCCTGGCTGGCCAGTGCGTGTGAGTCACACCGCAACTGGACGGGGCCACCTTTCCACCCACCCACTGGTCCTTTGTCTTACGTATGTGTAAGTGTGTCGCTGTCGGTGCTGTCATGTGTGACGCGTGGTTAAAAATTTGATATCCTTGAGCGCCTAGGCAAAAACAAAGCCCCACGACCAACGTCCCACGTCCCGCTCCGTGTTCGTGTTCAGAGGAAGGAAGGCGAAAAAAAAGCTGAGAGTATATAGAATAAAAAGTAATTTGAACGTACTGGCATGTGCGGGGGAGTAGGAGCAGGAGCAGGAGCCAAACTTGAAGGACAACAGCAAATTGGATCGAAGACCGAGTCAATTGAGAGCCCCGAAAAATCAATGACTTGTGTGGGTCAGGGCAGGCCATATAGATACACACTCACTCCTGAGTCCTGGCCTGTGTAATATATATAGAAAAACTTTACTCTAGGCCCCAATGTAATGTAATTTCAGCTCCAAACTTCCGCCGAGAGAGAGCTCTCTCGGCCAGAACTGATTGGAAATCATAAATGAAAGGCTGCCGCCTGCCAGTAAAACTTCATTTAAAGGGGGCGTGCATCCTTCATTGTTATACAAAATGATATCCAGGGGATAACTCACAGTTCCTTTCTAATTTCGCAAGTTACCAAAGTCGCATCAAGTTTTATTTCCCTCTTCGGTTGGGCTGGGGAGGGATTGCACCCCCTTAGCCGCCCCTGCTCCCTGCCATATATAACCTGGCACCCCATTCGCCGCTCGATTTGACCGATTTATATGCGTTGTACGCAGTGGGCGAGCGAAACAGACAAGCCGGTGGGGCTCCAGGGTGTTGGAAATTGCACTGAGAGATATATTTTATTCAATAAATTAAGTAATTAAGTTAGGGATTGTTTATCGATATGCTTAGATGTATATATATAAGAATATACAGGTTTTTCCACTCCATAAATTCCCTCAAAGCAGTGATGCCCACAGCCCTGACCCACGGAGTGCGCCAGTTTCTCCGTCTAGCCTCTGCCGGCTCAGGCCGTATGCACAGTACAAAGTTAAGCTTTTTAGAGTCAAATAGCTGCTTTCTTAGTCAAAGATATTTTGTATGCCACATTACAGAAAATATTAGCGATTTTGTTATCATATCTAGCCACTATGTTCTATTTATTGCTCACACAAATGCAATTCTAACATGTAAAGCATGGCTGGGCAACGAATTTAAATCTGGGAGCCCATAATTAAAATAAACAAGAAGCCAAAGTTTGTATAGCCTTGCAGTCTTGCAGTCTCTGAAAATCGATTCATTTTGGTTAACTTAAAAAAATATCGAAGCTTGTAAATTTGTTTAACCTTTACCTATACATTTTACATGTAGAATTTAACATTTTCATATAAATCAACCGATCTTTTTTATGGCAGCGATATGATGTAGTTTTCCGCTCATAATTAAATTAAATTAAATTAAAACCGTAATTAAAGATCCGTAAAAACAGCCATATCTCGAAATTTGTTTAAATACGTTAAAAAGCTGAGAAGTTACATTTTTTTTCCATTAATTTTCTGATCTCTCTTATGGCAGCTATAGGGTATAGTGGTCCGATTCCAGCCGTTCCGACATATGTGTGTACTAACTGCAATAGAAAGAAGTATTTCGGGTTCGGATAGCTCAAAAACTCAGAGACTAGTTTGCGTAGTAACGGACGGACAGACAGACGCACAGACAGACGGACAGACAGACAGACGGACAGACAGACGGACAGACAGACGGACAGACAGACGGACAGACAGACGGACAGACCGACGGACAGACAGACGAACAGACAGACGGACAGACAGACGGACAGACAGACGGACAGACAGACGGACAGACAGACGGACAGACGGACAGACGGACAGACAGACGGACAGACAGACGGACAGACAGACGGACAGACAGACGGACAGACAGACGGACAGACAGACGGACAGACAGACGGACAGACAGACGGACAGACAGACGGACAGGGCTAGATCAACTCGGCTGGTGATGCTGACCAAGAATATATTTACTTCATGGGGTCGGAGATGCCTCCTATAATGCGTTGCAAATACATTCACTGGTCAATAATACCCTCTGCAAGGGTATAGTAACCGCCTATGTGTATGTTTAGTCTTTGTAATGCCAAACACGCTGTATTTTCTTTAAAAGTAGAAGTTTCTCCCTTAATTTCGTTTACTTTCTCTCGGTGTACGCGTGGGGGCCAGCCGAAATGGCAAACCGAAATGGCCAAAGTGCAGTGGAATTGGGGATAATGCAGCAGGTGAAATTGTGGGAAATTGGGGGACAGGGTCACTCGCACACACACAGAGGTACATATTCGCCTCAATAAATAATATTTCTCTTACTCTCATTCACCCCCCCTCGCTTTGTGAAAGTTGCAAGTTGTGTCTGTGTCCAGCCGGGACGATACTGAGGCCAGGATGCGCCGGTATATACCGGGATGCTGCCAGGATGCTGCCAGCCCTGGGGCACCACGGCTCCTTATTTGCTCCGGCTCCTGATGCCGCCGCCGTCCACGTTTTATGGGCAAATGCAGTGGCATGTTTCGCATAGCGTGTGCAACATAAATTCACTTACCTGTCGCACACACCACACACACAGGCAAACACACAAAAGACAAAAGCACACACAGGTGCCGGTGCCGGTGCAGGTGCAGGACACGTGTGCGAGCCTCGTAACCGTTGCCTGGTTTATGGAAATTAAGCAGGTTTTATATCCTCGCAAGCGAAGCGATCACAAACGCAGCCATATGGGTGGGGGGGTTAGGCTATGGGTACACCGGATTTGTCCGAGGTCAGCCCTGCTCTGCGGAAATGTTGCGAGAAACGGGCACAACAATTGCCAGTGAAAATTAAGCATCCATTTCGAGCCCTGGATTCAAAGGGAAAGTGCAAATATATTGGCTAGGACGACCTATAGATAAAGGCCAGTAAAAGGTTGTTAAATGTGGGATTACTTTCTGGGATTTTAGTATAAAAAAAATACTTCTGGCCCTTCCATCACAGCTTTCCAGTCTGAAACACAGAAATCCTTTCACAAAACTAGTATTAACACATCTTGTGAGTTTAATTTCATCGAACAATCACAAAATTCGTCTAAATGAGTCCAGAACCTTCCGCCAAAAACCCCTTAAACTCCACTTTGCACACCTCGAGTGTGTTTTCCACTTCGGTGCAGGCTCCGGCAGGATGTACCACTTGGTCCGCTGTTGTTTTTTGCCATTTCGCCGAGCTACTAGCCCAAGCCCTAGCCCTAGCCCCATATTTGGCCACAGCAAACATTTATTGCTCCGGCTACAGCAGGCAAGGAGAAGTGGTGGAATCACCATACAAATGTTGCGAACAATACGGACAACAATGGGCCAGAACAGAAGCAGCAACAGAAACAGGAACAGAAACAGGAACAGGAGCTGCTGGAACAACAACAGCGACTAGGACTAGAACGACCAGGATGACGATGGGCGACAATTGCAACGTGTCAAAGCGACGTTCATAGCATATTAGTTAAGCACACAAACACACACACACACGAATGCATCCCAGCACACGGGCACACGGGTCGTATGCGCACTCACAACTGCGTCGTCGTTGACGCCATATGCCAACATCCGGTCCTGGCACGCACACTCACTCAATGTAAAAGGATGACACGGTTAAAAAAAATATATCAACAGAGTATTTGTGCCATTTTATCCTTAACAAAATGTGATTAATTTAGAGTTGGCACATTAAACACCAAAGAACTTAGAAATCTTAGTTACCCTGCAACACCAGCCATCAACAATTCATCACAAAAACTTCATCGACGAAACTCCCTACAAATTACTGATGAAATTAACATTGGCATGCCCTTAGCCGTCATCAGCAACAAATTCATCGATGATTCATCGACAAAAACTGGTTTTTTTTTATCAACAGTTTAGGCTAAAAATTCATCGACTTTTCATATATGATATATCAACCTTTTTCATCAACTTTTCATGGATAATTCATCAAATTTTCATTGATGACTAATCAAACGTCAAAAAAACTGCGTTTTATCAATATCTTAGACCGCAAAGTCATCGACATTTATTTGAACTGTTATCAACATACGCACGATTGTCGGTTCGTTGATGACACAGCCTATTGATAACCACTGGTACTGTTTGAGAATTTTAAGGTAATTTCGCTAAAAAATAGCTAAAGGGTGTTAGTTACTAATAATTTACAAGTATTTTCCTGCCAGTGCAGCAAGGAAATGGACCATTTTCAAGCCCCTCCAACTCCTTGGGGAATCAGAATCAAAATCGAAGCCAAAATCGGGCACAAGAAGTGCACCAATTACCAAGGAAACTCAAGTTGAGCTCGCCAGCTGTTGCGGTCAATTAATGGACTCGGCGGCGGCAACAGGAGGAATAGACGAGACCCGGTACCACTCCAGATCGGCTTGGAAACATTGGGATTATAACGAGAGAAGGACAAAGCCAATGGCCAGCGCACTTGAAACTTTGAAAGGGAGCCGAAATGAGGGAGTTGCACTCGATGGCTGGCCAGACAATGCAAGGTTCTTGGAATTTATTCTGTGGGCGAAGCTCTCTAAGACAAGCCAAGGTAGTACCTAAATTTAAATAAATAAATGCCTTAACGTTTTCTTTATTTTCTCTGCACGCTTAAATTTCCAACCGATTAAGTTTGCATTGTGCCTGTTGCCTCAGATTAGTTAACCCGTCAAAAGGATCATTAAGAACACATCAAATTAGCAGTTTCCTCACCCAATCAAAGTCCTTTTTTTCGTGTTTACATACAAAGTATATATGTTGCCTTTACTTTTTAGCGGCAGTGGCAATGGCAATGACGACGACTGCTCCCCCGCCTTTAACCCCATTAAGTCATTTACTGTCAAGTCGAAAGCAATGACTGACACTAGGGTTTGTTGCTTTTTCGGGGCCGGCAAGGGTCGGGGGTTGAAGGATTGAAAACTAATTAGTGACAAGCCAATGCAGCCATCAAGTTAATGCAATCAGAGACGGAGGCGGAGGCGGAGGCGACACACAAAGTGTGTGCGAGAGAGGGGCAAGTGTAAATACACTTCGATTAACGCTAAATTAGCTCTCGCTGAACTGAGCTGAGCTGAACGGATCGAACAAAAGCCAGAACTGTCTGTCACAGGATGGCTGTCAGGGTTGGTTGGGACATCCTATGATGGGTGGAATGACGATGATGATGACGACAGCAGCAGGCCAGTGGTTAGTGGGGCTAGGGGCTAGGGACTCACTTATCTTACCCACTGACTGGGGCTGGGGCTGGTGCTGGTGCTGGTGCTGGGACTCTTTGTGCATTGTCAGCCCCATTGGCCAGGGCGCGGCGTCCGATGCATTTGGCTATGATTCACAGCACAAAAGATGCAGCAGCAGCAGCGGCAGCAGCGACAGCAGCAGGCTGGGATAAAAACTTGTGGGTAGCGGATAAATAGATGTATAAGCGGGCTCTATCTAAACAGAATGCAGAGAGTGCCGTGCCGAGTGTACTGTGTGTGTGTCTGGCAATTTGCTAGGCACAAGCGAGCTGACAAAACAAGTCCCTGACCCCAAAAATGTAGGCAACAAAAGCGCTCCCATGCAGCAGACCTCCTCCCATACCACCGAGCTATGCTAATAACCAATATTTTAGAGCCAAGCCGCCGTCTGCCTCTGAAATTGTCGCCGGCAACACACACACTCAGCGAGAAAGCTCAAAAAAAAGGAAAAAAACTTCAATAGATAGCTGAATCATGCCGCAGACAAAGGATATAGAGAGAAGATATGGGGGATGTGCGCAGGAAGTCGAGAGGATGGGACGGACGAGTGTACAAGGCATTAATTTAACAGGATAATTGAAAATGAATAGTTGCAAGACGTGGGGACAGGGGCAGGACGGCATCCGGACATGCGACAAATCAATGCGGAAAACCAGGAAGGGACCGAAGATAATAATTTAGGGGGAATTTCCCCTGAGCCAATGCACAGCTTTAAGGACTTATTTATATGTCAGCGATGGCGAAAAGGTTGCTTCAGTATGCAGAGTCAATAAAAAACTATGGATATTGGGCAACTCATTTGCGGGGATTTCCCTTAACAGATGGGGTAAATATTATCATTAATAAATTGCGCGCTAATAAGCGGATTTAATAAAGGGAAAGGGTAGTTTTTTAAGATCGTTACTTCACCCACTTAAATATATATTTAATACAATACTGTAGAGATTATATGTTAGATTAAAATTTAATTATTTCTACAGAACCAAATAGGTTGAGAGACAACTACATACAAGAGACACTAAAACTACGTATGTACTTGCACATCAAAAACTATGTTTAACTATGTTTTCTCCCACCACATATGGCCCTAGGAATTAATATGTAAATGTTGACATTTCATAGCTTACCTTTAGCCACAAGCTCATGTGCTTGATGGTCAATGGGAGTTTTGCCTGGGGCTGCGATTTCGAATCGATTATTTGGTTTAGATTTTGGTTTCGGTATCGGTTTCGGTTTCGTGTGGTTCGTGTTTTGGTTTTATTTAGTTAAAGAGAATTTTACATTAAGAATTGGTGGTTAGAAACACTTTAGGTTTTGAGTAAATACATATATATTTAGATTGGGTTTAGGTTTCGATTTATTCAGCTGTCTGAAGACTGTAGTTGCTGGTGTTTCAGTTCAGTTTTTTGGCTTCTCGCTTGCCGCCGACTTCCCAGTTGGGAATTCGAGTCGAGTACAACCAAACTTGAACTTGGCAAACAGAATACGAACGAATACGAACGAACGAACGCATCAAACGAACTGGGGAACTACGAGAAACGAGTAACGAGTAATGGAAATTAGATAACTTTAAGTTGGATATGTGTGCGTTTTTTGGCTGTAATTTCTGCGATGGCTGATCCACCGATCGATCCGATCACTTTGTGTGTGTGTGTGTGTGGTGTATGCATTGAGCGGCCGTGATGGTGTGCTGTTTGTGTATTTCTGTATGTGTAGGCGGCATTCACAAACGATAAATCGATAACTTCGATGACTTCGGGAGCATGCATTGGTCGACTAAGAAGCAGGCAAATCGATAGATAGTGTTTGGGAGGATAGAGGATAGAGGTCTCTATTTACAATGGGGGTCAGCCAATCAGAGGAAGCTTTCTTCGAGTGTATCGTCTTGAGAACTCTTCGCTTTTCGGGCGGCTGTTCTCAGTCGATTTTTACCAATTCACAAAGAGTTGAGAGGGTAAAGTTTTGTTTAGTTTTGGAAGGTTAACACAGAGTGGGGGGGGGGGGGGATAAAAGTTCAAGGCATGTTTTAACTAGACAGAACAAGAAGACAGAGAGAAGTACAGAGAGAGATAGAGAGAGAATGAAGAAAGAGGCAGACCGATATATAGTAGGGTATAGTATACAGAATGTGGAATGTGGCTTAGAGTTAAGTTTGATTGTCAAGAGTCTAGATCTAAAGTGACAAACACGGCAAGACAAATCTGTAGTAAAGTCTTCTTCGGTTGTTCGGGGGTGTAGCTACTCTAAGGGTTCTAGGGGATGCTATTTATATGATAACGGTAGTACGGGAACGAACATCTAGTAATGCATTTTGAAGGTGCTCACATTTTTCAACTGACGACAACATTTTGGAACGACAAAGGTGGACACGGAATCTGGGCTCTGGGCTCTGGGCTCTGCCTTTCTTTCTTTTCTTTTCTTTTCTTCTCTTTTCTTTTGATTTTTGTTTTCTTCTTTTATTGTTTACTGTTTACTCTTTACTCTTTACTGTTTACTGTTAACTGTTTACTGTTTATTGCGAAGTGATTTAGGCTGACAGTTGGTGGTTGTGGTTGGTTATTGGTTCTTGGCTCTTGGTTGGTGGTGGTGGTTAGTGGTTGTGGTGAAAGTAGCTGTTGTTGTAGTAGTTCTAGTGGTGGTGGGCGGTGGCATAGCGGTGAACTAGCGGGCGAGCGGTGAACGGTGAGCGGTGAGCGGTGAGGCGGTGAGCGGTGAGCGGTAAAGGCGGTGAGCGTGGGGCGGTGGTGAGTGCAACGTTTTTTCAGCGCAGTTCGCACTTCTCTCGGTGTTCTCAGTTAACTTAACGTTATTGTCTTAGTTCGGTATTTCTCTGTGTATATTCTCTAATATTATTTCTATTTCAAAGTTTCTTTGTTTCCTTTCACACAACTTTAAGGCAAACACAATAACGGTAAACAAGTGCCAATGACATTAGAGAAGAGGTGGGCTGGAGGGGGTTGGTGTCTCGGCGGCGGCTTGTTGTATGGCTGCGATGACGTCGACGGCTACGACGGCAACGGCAAGTGGTTGTTGGAAGTGAAGTTTTTCTGAAGGCAACAACAGCACAAGGGGCATGGAGCGTGGAGAGTGGAAAGTGGAAAGTGACGAGCAGCGAGGCCGGAAGGGGAGCGGCACGGTAAAGGAAGAAAAAAAAAACAACCCTCCGCTTGACAGGCGCTGCTGACTCAGAGCGAGAGAGCAATAGCACTTGCCAAACGAAGCAACTAAAAGAAATACACGAAAAAATAACAAAAAGAAAAAAGAGACATAATAAACATACACGCTTACAAACACAAGCACACAAGCAGCATTAACGGTAAATAATAGGATCACGCAGAGTTGCAATCGATCAGCTGTTTGCGAGCATTTCGCTGCAATTTCGCTTCCTCGTTTTTGTGACAAAGTTAACTGTTTGTGTGTGTTTGTTATTATTCCTGCTGCCACGCACGCCAAAGACACACTCGCACACACAACACACACACACCAGCAATCGTTCGCACACATACACACACTGAGAGCACTTGAACACTGAAAAAAAAATATATATGTTTGACTAGGAGTGGGGAGAGCTCTGCTCCTTGCGTACGCTTGCGAACTCGTGACTCGTCGACAGCGCGTTCGAAGAAGGACTAAACTTAAACTAAGCCAAACTGGACGAACACGCGTCCGTCGAGGAACTGAGCGGTGCGAAAGAGACGGCGGCACAGGACTAGCGTTCAGCGCTGTTAACTAACAGCAGGACAAAGCAGCGCTCCTGTTAAGCTTAACCCCCTGATGACCATGGGGTCTCTACTAAGCTTTTAACAGAATTAACTTCGCGGAGATTAATATAAGGTTTTATATTGCCAAAAATAACAAAAATAATCAATAAAATATACAAATTTTTGTATTTCTTTGAGTATTAAAAGTATTAATTTATGGAATTAATAAGTCCAAATGATTTCTATGTTATATTATCAATACTCATCATCCACCATATCAATTTATGGAACTCGTGAAT